>JANAVB010027999.1:11213934-11408500 GCA_029216955.1 Iris pallida | reverse complement strand
ATCTCATTAGCCTGGGTCGGGACCATTTGAAGGTGTCCTGATCAAGGCCGACCGACCGCATCTCAACACTGCTTGAGTCAGTGCTTGCATTGAGGCAGAGAGAGTTTGAGTCCTCCCTCTAACGAGTCTTGCGCTGGACAATGTCCCTGTGGCGGCGCATCAGCCTCAAGATCACCCGGCAGTATACTGTCATGACACGGCCGGAAGTGGATGGATAGTTGAGACTTCGCTCTCAGCTCACTTTCATGTGGGGGAGTTACTTCTCCTGGTGTTTGGCCACCCCAGCCACATTTGGAGTTCGTCTTCGACAGGCGATCTGTAAGGGCTGACTGCCCTCAGCTCTTGTCTTGAAGGGCCTCTTCGTTTTCAGCACTACCCCGGCGGTTGTCCTGGAGGACATCGTCATTTTGAGGGGCTTCAGGGAGGCCGTCTTCGCCTTGATGAAGATCCGCCGCAGCTGTGCTTTGGACATCTTCGTCTTCGGAAGGAGGCTGAACAAGGGTCTGGCTACCCCCAGCTTCCTCCAAGGACTTCTTTCTTGACCGAGTGCCTTCGAACACCCCAGAGGTTGTGACAGCTGCCTTGGTTTTCCTCGACTGGCTTTTAGATGAAGACGAGGAATTGGCAGTCGTCTTCCGGACAGATGAGGAATTGGAGATCACGTTGCATGACGCAATCTTTAGTTCCTCTTCTGCTGACACCTTTGTCCCAAGGCGATGTCGGAGGGGTGTCGATGATTATAGCCGTTGGAAGACCGACTGCTTTGGCGGTACTGCCGTCTTGCAACAGCAGTTGATGGTGACCACTGCACAAGTGTGCCCCGTGAGAGGCACATCGTGCTTGTTGGTCAGCTCTCCTGACCGGCGCTTGTGAGTGATCACGTTGCGCAAGTCGTTGGAGGAGAGTGCTACCCTCACACCCCTCTCAGGCGCATGGCAGGGCCAAGCGCCGGGGTGGTCGGGTGAGTGCTGCGCCCCCTGATCTAATACCAAGCAGGCATCACGATCAGTAGTGGGGGAACCACAGCATTTGAAGTGACTTGAACGGACCTCAAACGCACAACCAGAGGAGGCGCGGGAGTTCAAGACCACTGAGTTTGCCTCTCTCGGCTTGGTTGTGCACGCAGTGAATGCGCCCAAGTGAGATGAGGACTTTGAAGGTCGACTCGTTGTCGGTGCAGGAGCACTTGAGTCAACCTTGTACAGCTTGCCATCGGCAGCGCGCGTGATTGTAAGCACGTGCCTCTGGCCGGCTGCTGGCATAGCACGTTTGTGGCGCATGGACCGTGCCGCCTTGGATTTCTTCGTACCAGCCCGCTGGGGCGCATAGTACTCAGCATCCAAATTCTCCTCGCCGTTACAGCGAGTGAGTCTGTCAAAGACAGAGGCTCTTTGTGGCGCATCAGAAGTAATGCGCGGGGCATTGGCTGCGCCCCTGCTCCGTCGACGTATCTTCCTCGCCTGAGAGGAAGATGGCTGGGGAACGTGGTCAGCCGTACGCTTCCCCGAGAGATGCGCTGCATCAGCGGGCGCACCTTGACTGCTGAGGACGTCAGCAGGAAGGGAAGGCTGGACGGGCGCATCCCCTTCAACGGTGGTGCCCGAGGCGTCGACTTTGCGCACCCAGACTGCGCGGGTCTTCTTCGGCTTCGACAGCCGCTTCGAAGGACTCGCACTTCCTTCAGAAATGAACTCCTCGTACGCCTGTTGATTGAGGCGCACTACCAGCATCTTGTGGGAGGAGCCCACCTTCACGTCGTCGGCCTGTGACACAACCTTCTCGGTAGAGGAGAAAGAAGTCCCCAGCAGAGTCGCCAGCTTGTTTGCCATTAAAATTGTTTTGATTGAAATCTTAATACAAACAGAACAGTGATACAATATAGGACTTAGATGTAGTCCTAGGAGTACACTTTTGTTTAAGCTGGGTCCTTAGTGCCAATGGAGCGAGTGGTAATGCGTTGACTCCGTTGACCGGCTGACGACGGTTATCGGTTCTCTGAAGGTGTGGATTGCTCTGGGTGCTGGAGCTTGCTGAGAGGAGGAAGACATTGAGTGTCTAGAACTGCCTCTCGGTGATTCTCTCTGTGTTGTGAGTCTTCTGTTCTGAGTCTCTGTGTGTGTGTGTGTGAAGGAGATGACCCTTCTATTTATAGTTTTGCAGGCTGGCTGCTCATGCGCGCATGTAGGATGCGCCGGTGTGGGAACGCCACGTGGAGGTTGCTGATGGAGGCGCATGGATGCTGCGCCCTGATCGAGGGGGAGAACTCTTCATACTGCTGTTGTGAGCCGGCACGTAGCAGAGAGAAGATCTTTTCGTTGCTGAAATCTTGGACGAGTTGAGTCAAAAGACACGTGTCGTCGACTCATGGTTCGAAGATCTCGGATTTGGTGGAGAGGAGTGATCTGGTGGGCTGCGCCTTGGATTGGGCGCAGGAGGAGGCTGCGGCTCATAACCTTTAGGAGTTACAAACCATTTGGGGCGCATGGCTTTTGAGGCGCATGCAGGCGACTTTCCTTCTGTCTTTCGGGATCAGAGAGCGGTCTGAGGCGCATGGCTTTTGAGGCGCATGCTGATTTGGACGCATGGCCGTAGAGGCGCATGCTGATGGTGGAGTGGCCACGTGGCAGTAGCCGTCGGAACAAGGTCATGATGATGCTGACGTTGCCGACGCTTCATTTTCTGAAAAGCTGTCAACTGTTCAGACTTTGGGAGGCGTGCTGCCAACTCTGTCAGTTCAGCATTTAATGTTGGTGATGTTCGATGGACAGCTGAGTGGGCGCGTCGGTTGGCGTTCCACTCGGTATGGAGATGTGTGAGGGCGCACCCTCTGTAATGCGCCGAGTACTGTAGGGCGCGTCTGTGTGATGCGCCTGACGCCGAAGGGCGCATCCGTGTGATGCGCTGTCTGGCTGGCGCATCGGACATGTCTTTTAATGATGCGGCTGTCTCGCTCTTCGAGTGCTATAAATAGCCGTTTGGCTGAATTCGAGGCGTCCGGTTCATCCATTTAATGTAAATTCATTGCACGGAATTCGGAGGGCCATCCACTTGGCGCGTGGGTTTGATCTGCCCGGCCTATAAATAGTGGCATGGAGAGAAGATTTGCTTCTCATTCCCTCACGTACTTCCAATATGAATTTGAACATACGGGTGTATTCTGCTGACGAAGTGCTCCCGAGGGTGAAGATGAGACGCTGTGTTATCTTTGATGCACTTGAAGGTGACTGTTACATCCAAAAGACGGAGTCGAGGGCTTCTGAGGCAGGCAGAAGGTGCCTGTTGCATCCAAAGATAAGGATGCTCGAGCCTCGTCTCCGTTATTCCGGAAGAGCCGTAGATCGGAATGGCGGTGCAAGGCTCTCTCTTCCTGCAAAGTGGGGTTTCCCCACTTTGATCGTGTCGAAAGCTGCTCCTTTAGCCATGGTTTCGATCACGGTCTTCCTTCGGCTTTGGAGGATCTTTCGAAGCCTCCCCTGGTGTCACGACCCGTACCCGGTTTTCGGATACGAGACGTGTCCAAGCGAGCCTACGCCGCAGAGTCGGCGGTAGAACGCTGTCAAGCCCGCAAGAAGATAAATGCTCAAAAGTAAACAATTGCTGCTCATTCACATTTCTAGATTTATTACAATATTTACAATTAAAGAAATACAAGATTTTACAATTTATGGAATTGATACAATTGCTTTCTATTTCTAGGTTTGTCTTCAGCATACCCAAGTCTTCCCAGAGCTAAGAGTGATCGCGGCTAAACCTGAAAAATGTTGGTTATCCAGTCAGGATTGGAACAAGTACACAAACCGACGGCAGTGCAAAACACAATAGAATTATCAAGACATGAAAATAGCATATGAGAAATGGAAACTGTAAGATAAAGTGATGTCATAGCACGATAGAGAAATAAACAAGAAAAAGCTAATAAAAGACATCTATCTAAGTGGTGTGAAATACCTTTTAATACGTGAACGGCTGGGCTAATACGGCACATCATACGATGGCTATCGTTCAGTAATGGTACGACTAAATCATACGTGCATGTGTATGACTTAGCTATCGTTCAGTAATGCAATTGGGTTTGTTCACGTATTTACTTAGTATTTCCCCTCCCGACTACTCCGTGTGACGAGCGTGTCAACAAGCAGCAAGATATATGTATAGACATGAAATGAAAAGACTACTATGAATCGAAAAGCAATCAGAAAGTGCACTTGCCTGAGGTCCTTAGCTGGAGAAACCAATACTGTACCACACGATGAGCCACAATCAAGCAAACACATATAGAAGTCTCCGGATGCTGAAATAAATAGTACCAACATTCTCAGAATAGTCAAATTAGCTAGGATTGCCTGTCCTTAAGTCCAATTCTAGACACAGGGGCAAAACGGTAATTTCGGGCAAAAACGATGTCCGCCGTTGGACCCGCTTTGCACCGAAAAGCGTGCCAGAGTCAAAGGTCTCTAAAGTCGTCAAACTACATGTCTACGGATCCAGTTTTTCGATACGAACCCAACCGTATGTCCAGAGTTGGATTCCGGCGGCCCGTGCACAAAATCACCCGTTGAGTCGGACCGTGGGGCCCGCAAAACGATATCGATTTCAACTGTCTCAGAATTGGACCAAACTTGGCATGCAGGACCAGAAAAATGATACGGTCCTGCTGGCACAAGTTTCGTCTCGATCTGACGAGCGTGCACAAAGTTATGACTGAATTTGCATTGGACGGATACGGGACGATTTCGACGGATACGCGTCGAATTCGTCGCGCACACGCGACCAATTTGAATTCCGTCAAAGCACACACGACCACGAAGCTGTTACGCAGCTTTCGATGTCTTTGGTGCGCGACCACGTCGCCCGGAATGGCGGGACGGACGTCGTGTGGAGCATTTTCGATATTTTGAAAATAGGTTTTTCGTCAACTTCAACCTAATTTTAAACAGAAACTAAATCACCAGGATTAAATCTAAAAAATAGAGTTTTTATCTCCTACATGTTGTCTAAATAATTGATCAAATAGATTTTCGATTTGGTTCATGGTTTGGCGAGAAATCGCCTTCAAAGTGGGGTGTTGGGACTGTTGTTATGTCCTGCTTCCAACCAAGTTTTTTGACAACTTCGGGCTCGTTTTACGACGCGTATGGCAGAACTTAAATCGAGATAACTGATGGCATTAGGAGAGGGTTATGTCGGGGTCATACCTGAAGAAACGGTTCGTCAAAAGGACGAACGTGGAATTCGTGGTTGCCACGCGAAGTCGGTTGATTGGTTGCTGATACTGCTACTGCTGTCCTGCTTACGTCGCGCGCGCGCGGTTCTGCGCCGTCTTGGCCGCGCGCGGCGGTGGCCCTTGGTGGCGCGCGCGCGCGGGGCGCCCACACTGGGGTCGACGGAGGGTGGCGGCGGAAATCGAGGTTAGGGTTTGCTGCGATCTCTCGACTTCTCTCTTGATATATTCTGTTTCGTTAGATTGCTATATATATGCATCGAGTATGCACTGGGGGTTTCGGTTTGTTGTGTTGACTGTGGGGTCGGGTCTAAAGGGGTTTAGTTCAGTTGGGGAAATCGTGGGCTGGGCCATTCACGTGCGGGGGGGGGGGGGGGGGGGGGGGGGGGGGGGGGGGGGGGGTGGGGAGAAATAATGTTGTATGTGTGTATGTTATTCTTTTTATACAGCAACTTACAACTGGTCTATATTGAAAATGAGTTGAATTGAATTTCCCAGTTCAATCACTCATTCCATTTCAATTCAAGTCAATTCACTATCTTACTATATAATCTTAATAATAACAGTGGCCACCACATTTGCACTAATAGAACTTTGACTCTTAGCAATCAATGTATTTGTATAAAAAAATGTTGTACATTCTAGTTTCTGAACAATGGATAATTTATCAGCCCTCTACTAAACTTAACACAATGCATCTTGTACTGGTACATTATCAAGTCATGTTTGTAGGTTGAAGAATAGACTCATGTACATACCAATATACACTTATACGAATTTACATATATTCCCGTATAATATGTATTTATGCACATTACTCGCATTCACCAAATTTTATACTTTTATGTAAATACACATACAGGCATGCATAATATCCTATATTTAGATATACGTATACGTATACACATATATTATATATATATCCTTAATATACACATCCACTTTTACGTACATTTACATATACTTGCCCATATATTATATATATATATCTTTTGATAAAATAATAATAACCATTTATCATAAATAATCTATTTATCTAATAACCCCATATTAATATTAATAATAATAATGATCCTAATAACACTGTAATTAATCATTAATATATTTAGAAGGTATTTGTCGAGTCCTAAAATAAATAAGAAAGTATTTGTACACACATATAGGATAACAAATAATATTCATGTATATCCATAAATAAATATTCAGAAAATTCTAGATACACACCTAGCAATAATCCGAGCACCATTACATTTTAATACAATAATTCGTATAATCGGTTTTGAGGGATTTAACTGCTAACCCAAAAATATTTATAAAATCTAAAATTACCCTTTCAATAAAATAAATAATAAAATATTTTAAAATTTCCGGGAAGGGGAGCTACACCTGGCCACAGCATTTGCGGTGCTCTTCTCTTCCTTGGTTCCAGCCAGAGGGTTAAATGCTTTGTGTCGAAGCATTTATCGGGCGAGCCTGGTTGGAAGAGCGGCACATAACTGGGCTCTGCTCGGCCAGGTGAGCCTGGCTGGAAGAATTTGGCTGAAGGGATGCACATAACTGAGGTGCTGAAGAGATGATGGGATGCGCCTGGATGGAGGCGCATGATATCTGCTGCGCCTTATTGGTGGCGCATAGTGATGCTGCGCCTATCTGGTGGTGCATGGTGGTTGCTGCGCTTATCTGAAGGCGCATGATGGCCGCTGGCTGTAGACTTAGGCTCTTTCCTTTGTAGGAATTCTCCTTTGTACAGCCTTTTCTAGACATGTAATAGACTTTTATATATAAATAAAAAGTCCTTCTTCAAATGTCTATAGTTATTGACTTTGCTGTGAATTTCTTCATCTGAGTTCTGGCGCATGTAGTGTCTGGCGCATGGGCTTTCTGGTTGTGAAATTCCATGCTTCTACAATTCTGTGCTCTTAATATGAAACGCCGCTCCCGCGTCCACGCCTCCGGAACCCGACGCTCCTAGATAATTAATTAGCTAGTTTAAGTCACTACTCATGAAACTTATAATACAACTTAATTAGTTAAAGTAATGTTTTCAAACTATATTAACTATATTCAAATCTCCCATAGAACCATTTAGATTCATAAAATCACACACAAGTTCCACGAGACATCGAAACACAGTTTTAGGGTTTCCAACTCTAAATTGGTTGGTTATGCCCCTACTTCAATAACATACTTAAAAATTATATAAATTTCATAAAAATAATATTTAAACAAATTTTCTAAAAATTTATCTCTGAAATTCTAGAATTAATATTTCTAAAGAAATTTATGACTAGTTGATTACTAAGTCAGCTAGTCTACCCGAAATTCGTCCGGAAGATAGTCAATTACTCAAAATTGCTAAAATAACCAAAAATATATTTTAAATAGAATTAAAATATATTATTTCTAAGAATAATATCATGGGTACAAGGGTTAAGTTATACTACAAGTTTGGGACATTCTAGGTCAGCCGATTATCTGAAATTAGCTAGTTTTGATCTATAATTTTTTCGACCAGATTTGAGTTAATAAATTCATGGAAAAAATACTTAAAAATCCTAATTTATATATATGAACACACTTAAAATTCATTTTTGAAAATAACCACCAATAACTTATATTCCTTCACAACGGGGTTAATTTTGATCCTACCGAAACATGAATATTACGACTATAAATCGTGAAACTTTTATAGATGATTATACATAGCAAAATCCATCAAAATATAATTTTTACAGATTTAATAACATATTTTCTACAGAAATTTAGTATGGTTTTGAGATTAAAAAAATTAGAATTTCTTACCAAAAGTCCTTGCTAGAGAGGTTGTGAAGACTTCTTCTTGCCAAAGCTCCAACCTTTCTTGCTATCTTTGCTTGCTAATCCTCTATTGGTGAGTTTTAGAGGGTTGGCAATGGCTATAGATGGTTGGATGGAGAAGATGGAGTTTATAGGGTTTATTTTGAGTGGTTGAGTGGATGTATGGTGGACGAGATGAGTTTTTGTGAAGGATGGAGAGATGTGCAATGGAGAAGATGATGTATGGAGGGCTATGGGAGAGAGGTGCTGCCAAATATGAGGTGGAAGTAAGGGAGTGGTCGGCCAAGAAGGAAAAGAAGAAGAAATTAAGTTAGGGTTAGAGTTTGGGTATGAGTTAATGTACATATATGGGCCTTTTGGGTTGTATGCATGAAAAGGGGTGGGAATCCTATTCCTAATAAGATGCTTGGCCGAATATCCAAGGAAGGGGCTGCTTTGGTCAGCCAAGAGTGCTCCTACTTGGTTGGGGTGGTGGTTTGGTGAGTGGGCTAATTGATTGGATTGAGGATTAAAAAGGTCTTTCCTAATATAGACTAATTAAATCTATCTATATAAATACAATCCAAAATCTGAATTAAATACAGAATATATGTATTCATTAATATTTATTAATGTCCAACATGCCTACTTAGGATTGGATTGGACTTTGGGTCAAATATAAACTAATGCCAACTAGGATTACACGTAGACACTTTCTATAAATAGAAATTTTCCAAAATTGAAAACATATCAATATTAATAAAATATATATACAAAATATATATCAACATGAAGGTATTTGAGAGTACTACATGTTTATTTAGATTTGGATTTGGTTTGGGTGAAGTCGGGGCTAAATTGGTACAACCAGGTCTCCTAGAAAATCAATAATCTAATAATTAAATAAATAAATTATCGGTGGGGGTTACGTCGCAACTTGGCCTGGTTTTCCTAATTAGAACACACCTATGGCTCGGCCTTCCCTACCATAGCTAAAACACTAGTCAAGGCACCCAACTACACTATCCGTGCCAAAATTTTTGGTCATCTTGTACTCCAAATTTAATCGTGATTAAAGGCATCTACCGTAATAATTAACTAATTAATTATTTATAACATTCAAAAATCACCATTTAAATCAAATAAATAAATAAAAATATTTCAAAAATTTTGAAAAGAGGAGTTACACAACACCAGCCCCAGCAGCTAGGGCTTTGACCATTGGAGCTCCTAGGAGGGCGACCATAGTTTCGTCGGTTCAGCACTCGACACCGATGTATCCTCAGAAGCAGAAGCAGAAGCAGTCTTCCGCGATGGGCTGCACTCATTATGGGAAGCCAGGACACGTAGTCTCAGAGTATCGCAGAGCACAGGGGTTATGCTTGGCTTATGGGACACCAAATCATATGATAGGGTCCTGCCCGTATAGAGCCAGTTCCTCTTTATCAACCCTAACCAGTCCATCGGTTAGGGGACCAGCACCAATGCAGCAGCAGTATCAGCCTTCGAGGCCATTACCGCCTCAGGCTCATGCTTTCCAGCAGCAGAGGCCGCAATAGTATGCTCAGGCCCAAGCTCAGATTCAGAACAGGCCGAGAGGTCACCAGCAGAGGGGACCAGTACCGAGAGGTCAAGGTCAAGCTATGGCTCTGACCGTAGCAGAAGAATTGGCATCAGGTGAGGTGGTGGCAGGTACCATTCTCATCAACTCTTTTCCAGCATCAGTATTATTTGATTCAGGTGCATCGCATTCATTTATGTCTGCACGATTTGCTACACGGATAAGACTAGAGCCCGAGTCATTATCAGTAAGGCTCAATATACTTACTAGTAATGGTCTTATAGGGGTAGATAGATTCTATTCCTCATGTCGAATCGTAGTTAGCGGTAGAGAGTTTCCCGCTAGGTTGATAGAATTCCCGATGGTCGATTATGATGTGGTCCTAGGAATGGATTGGTTGAAGGATCAATACGCAAGAATAGACTGCCATATTGGCAGAATTATTTTTGGTATTCCAGGTGAACCAGAGTTTTTATTTTTTAGGGGCTAGGTAGAACCTTCTCCACCGGTATTGCAGATGGCAGTAGCAGAGGCAGTTCAGTTTCCCAGAGTCGTTGAAGAGTTTTCTGATGTGTTTTTCGAAGAGCTTCCAGGTATGCCCCCGGAGAGAGAGATAGAGTTCACTATCGACTTGATTCCAAGGACTGCACCAGTGTCAGAGAGAGTCTACAGAATGGTACCATTAGAGTTGGAGATCATGTACAAGATGATTGAAGAACTCAGAACCAAGGGATTCATTCATACTAGTGGATCACCATGGGGAGCCCCGATGCTTCTTGTGAAAAAGAAGGATGGTACGTCAAGATTATGTGTTGATTATTGTACCTTGAATTATGTAACAATAAAGAACAGATATCCCCTACCAAGGATAGATGATTTATTTGATCAACTCAGTGGGGCAGCAGTATTCTCGAAGATTGACTTACGGTCGGGGTACCATCGGATCAGAGTCAGAGAGCAAGACATTCCGAAGACAGCATTCAGATCTAGATATTGACATTGAAAGTTTCTCGTTATGCCATTTGGAGCGACCAATGCGCCTGCCGTATTCATGGACCTTATGAATCGTATCTTCATGCGCTATTTAGACCAATTCGTGATAATGTTCGTAGATGACATCTTAGTCTATAGTAAGAATGAAGTAGAACATGAGCAACATCTCCGAATAGTCCTACAGATTCTCAGAGAGCACCAGTTGTACGCAAAGTTCAGTAAGTGTAAATTTTGGCTTGATCGTATTTCGTACTTAGGTCACATCATCACCCGAGGTGGAGTAGAAGTGGACCCCCAGAAGATAGTTGCCATAGAGACATGGCCAGTTCCCAGCACCGTCGTAGAAGTTCGCAGTTTCCTAGGATTGGCCGGCTATTACCGACGATTTGTGTCAGACTTTGCTCGGATTTCGGCACCATTGACGCAATTGACCCGCAAGGATGTGCAATTTGCTTGGACAGTAGAGTGTCAGAGTTCATTCGAGAAGTTAGAGCGAAGATTGATGAAGGCTCCCATTCTCACGCTCCCAGATGGGACTGAAGGATTTTTAGTTTATTGTGATGCTTCTGGCAGAGGATTGGGATGTGTCTTAATACAGCATGGTAAGGTAGTAGCTTATGTGTCACGTCAGCTTTGTGATCATGAGAGGAATTATATAACCTATAACTTAGAGTTAGCAGCGGTGGTTTTTGCACTTAAGCTTTGGAGGCATTATTTATATGGAGATCGGATGGAGATTTTCATCGACCACAAGAGTCTTAAGTACGTATTTACTCAGAAGGATCTTAACATGCGTCAGAGCAGATGGCTAGAGCTACTTGTTGATTACGACATCAACTTACAGTATCATCCTGGAAATGCCAACGTAGTTGTAGATGCGTTGAGTAGAAGAGCATGAGCTTAGTTTCTAACAGCACAGCCAGAGTTATTAGCAGATCTTCAGAAGATGGGAATAGAAGTAGTTCTTTCTACCAATGTGGCATTGATGTCTAGTATGCAGTTCAGTCCAGTATAGTTGAGAAGATCAAGATAGCTCAATCAACAGATTCTAAGCTTCAGTGGTTTAGGGAGGAATGTGAAGCATGAAGGAGAACAGAGTTATGTATTCACGAAGACGGTACACTTTGATATGGAAGGCGTCTTTGTGTACCTAGGAGTGATATCAGGTAAGAGATCATGGCAGAAGCTCACAGTTCTCAGTATTCAATTCATCTCGGTGGCACGAAGATGTATCGTGATATCCGTCAGCATTTCTGGTGGAATGGCATGAAGAGGGAGATAGCCCGGTTTGTCTCTCGTTGTTTAGTTTGCCAACAAGTTAAGGCTGAACATCAGAGACCAGCTAGACTTTTTCAACCTTTACTGAATCCAGAATGGAAATGGGAGCATATTACCATAGATTTTGTAAGTGGATTACCTAAATCTCCAGCTGGGAGAGATGCTATCTGGGTTATAGTTGACAGACTCACCAAGGTAGCTCATTTTATCCCTTTCAGAATTGGCCAGTCAATGGATCAACTTGCAGAGATGTATCTCAGGCAGATAGTCAGATTGCATGGAGTGCCAGTTAGTATCATATCAGACAGAGATTCAAGATTCACATCACACTTTTGGCAGAGTCTTCAAAAGAGTTTGGGGACTCATCTCAAGTTCAGTTCAGCATATCATCAACAGACAGATGGTAAGTCAGAATGCACGATTCAGACTCTCAAAGATATGTTACAATCATGTACACTCGACTTCAGTAGTTCGCAGAAAGATCACCTTCATCTCGTAGAGTTCTCCTACAATAACAGTTTCCAGGCCAGTATCTAGATGACACCATTTGAGGCACTGTATGGCAGAAAGTGCAGATCACCTTTAGCCTGGAACGATGTAGGCGAGAGGCAGATACTTGGTCCAGAAATAGTTACTCGGACTATCGAGGTGGTCAGACAAGTTAGGTATCATCTTCGAGTTGCACAAGATCGTCTGCATCATTGGGCCGATTCTTATCGGCGTCCTCTTGAGTTCTCTATCGGCGACTACGTATTCCTTAGGATCTCACCTACCCATGGCGTCATTCGATTCGGCGTACGGGGAAAACTTAGTCCTAGGTATATAGGGCCGTTTGATATTCTCGAGCAAGTATGCGATGTGTCCTATCGTCTCGCTCTTCCACCGTTGTTACGTGAGGTACATGACGTATTTCATGTATCTCAATTGCAACGGTATATCCCGGATCCGAGCCATATCCTTGATCATTCAAAATTGGTTGTTGGTACCAACCTTTCGAATGAGGAAAGGCCCGTATCCATATTGGATCGAAGAGAGAAGGCACTCAAGAACAAGACAAGAACAAGACTATTAAGGTAGTTCGCGTTGCTTGGCTCATCACTCTTTGGGTGAGTCAACTTGGAAACGTGAGGATGATATCCGATCGTGATATCCACACCTGTTTGATTCATGAGGTATAGTGTCTTCCTTATGCCTTATGCTCTTAACTCCTTGCTGGCATGAATGATTGCTTGATTAATTGCTAGTCATAGGTTGCCTGTGGTTAGTGTAGCTTGTCCCGACATCTCTAGCCTCTTGATTAAATTTTGAGGACGGAATTCTTTTAAGGTGGGTAGAGTTGTTACTCCCGTTTTTCGTTATACGTATTTTCATTATACGTGTACGAATTTCTGACATTTGTCAGGTGGACCGTAGTTAGACTTGTCCTGCTTAGCCTAGTCTTGGTTTAATCTTGACTTGGTTATTTTGGTTTGGTTCAACATGTTGGCTTGATTGGTTTGAGATGGTTTGGGCTTAATATATAATTCAACTACACTCTCTTTCCTCCATAACTTTCATTTACTTCTTCATCTTCTTCATTTACTCCTCCCACCTACACCCAAGCCCTAGGCAAGTGCAACTTGCTTTATGATGGATCTCCTATTTTATTTTTCCATTCTCTTCTCCACTTGATTCTAAGCCTCTTTAAAGCTTGGCAATTTCGGTTTTGATGGATAGATTTTTGTAGATCTAAGTTTTGATCTTTTCTTATTTTTCTTAGTTTTGATCTATTAAAGCATGGTATTTCCTAAAACCAGTCATCCCAGGCTGTAGGAAATCTCGTTCTATGTAGTTTAGACCCTTGGAAGTCCCAATTCGGACTTGTTTTGAGCAAGTTATGGCATTATGAAGTTTTCGGGTTCCATGGATTCTTCTTTGCTGTTTTGGGGAAGAAGAACAGTGCCATGCACAACCTGTCCTGTGCGTGCTTCTTAGCGCGGCACAACCTGTCCCGCGCGTACTTCTTAGCACGGCGCAACCTGCCCCGCGCGCACTTCTTAGCGCGGCGCAACCTGACCCAGCGCGCGCTTCTTAGCACGGAGCACCCTGACCCAGCGCGCGCTTCTTGGCGCGGCGCAATCTGAGACCGGCGCAACCTCAGCCTGGCATACTCCAGTAGGCGCAACCCGACCTTGCGCAGCTCAGTCTGGCACAATCTAGCCCAGCGCCCCCTTGGGCCCTGGTGCAACCTAGCCTCGCGTAGCCTAGTGCCTGGGGCAACCTGACTTGGGCCGACTTGTTCTGGCGCAACCCAGCCTGTCTTTACCCGACTTGCCTTTGCGCAACTTGACCTGACCTGGCACACCCCAGTGCCTAGGCGCAACCTAATATTTGGGCACAACCTGTAGCCTTGGCACCTCCTAGTGCATGGCGCAGCCTATTACCCTGGCGCAACTTAGCTAATGCCACTTGTTGGCCATGGTACCCCTTGCCCCTTGCACGATCTGTCACTTAATTATTGGTTTTATGTTAACTGCTTATCTTGTGTACTTGACCTATTTGTGACGATCCAACTCGATAACTTGTTGAGCATCGCATGACTTGCCAGTATTGATGTTGACATGAACATGACATGAAAATCTGGGTAGTGGTCCGTCGAGGCGCACTCTTGACAAGCATTCTTGACATGATAAGTAACTTGATATGACATGTATAATCTTGATAGTGGCCCATCGAGGCGTACTCCTGACAAGCAATATTGATAAGGAACAAGTAACATGACATGATAATCTTGAACGCTGTTGCGACAGCTACTCTGACTTGCTAAGTAACTCTTATCTTGACACCGTGGTTGATTTTCTTGATTGTGCCTGTATAAGCTACCTGTCTCATCTTGCATCATGTCTAGGACATGAATTCCTGGTAACCATGGCCAGGAATTCATAATGAATCTGACTAAGTTAATGACTAGATTGATCAAGTAGTTCATATAGAGAGATGTTTCCAGTTACAGATGATCCTGTTATCTCGGACACACCTGAGGGACTTGTAGCCTGCCGTCGAGTAGGGCACATTTCCATCCCACTGTCATGTGGGACACTTCATGAAATAAGTTCTATGCATATTGTCATGTGTTGCACTCCAAGCCACCTAGTAATTCATGATAACTCTTAAATGAACCTCGCCTGGATAACCTGGATAGCTGCAGGGCTTGTGAATGCGGAAACATCTCATTGCATCTTGCTAGTAACTAGGCTTATGATAACCTTAGTTAGTTAAAATATCAAGCCATATTCTTTGCTTGGCCATGAATGATGGATGTAGTCCAGTCTAGTCTTGTCTAATCGATGCCAGTCTATGATTACTTCAGCACATGCTTTACTCTTGTCGATAATTGGTTGGAGACTAAGCTCTGTTCAGGTGAAGGGTTACAACCCCGGTCCTTATTTGGTTTACGGGTTGTAACTTGGCTAACGGAATAGTCCCTTAGTTGTCTTATCTCACCTTGTTTTCTCTAACTCATGTCTTTTATTACCATTTATGTTCCCATGTGCTAATATGCTGGTTTTAGTTCTTAAGTGAAGCCTCCCTTGTGGCACTTGCTCTTCTCGGGTCTGACCTAGCTGGTTTTGTAAGGCCAGATTTCGGAGTAGGACTCGAGGATCCTCCAGGCTTCCAGCCAGATGGTGACCACTAGGCGCAACCCTGGCAACGAGTCGGTTCTTATTCTGCTCTCCCACTCTCTTGTAAAAATATTCTTTTGAGGCGTTTAGCCGCCGAGCAAGTGTTAGCTCGTTCGCAACTTTATTTACTGTCTGCCTACGGGCTGTAACATGATTGACAAATCCTAGGGTTGATCATGTATGACTGAAACTCTTGCTAGTCTTTATATTTTGTATGACTAGCTTCATGATCATCTGAATATGTAATGTTTGGTACGCCTTACTTTGTATGTCTGATGATCTAACATCTTGTAACATTTATTTACTTGCTTGAGATTGAGACACTAGGCTTGTTCATGACAATAAGTGTCACGCCCC
This sequence comes from Iris pallida, assembly GCA_029216955.1. Classification (NCBI taxonomy): domain Eukaryota; kingdom Viridiplantae; phylum Streptophyta; class Magnoliopsida; order Asparagales; family Iridaceae; genus Iris; species Iris pallida. The sequence goes on along the minus strand of JANAVB010027999.1, from coordinate 11,392,632 downwards.
GCTCCCGCAGGAGCGATCGTCCTCGCTAAGGTGTGATGCCGCACGGGCCTAGGTTGCGCCCGTGCAAGGCTAAGTCCAGAAACGGCCGATTTGAGCTAGGCCACAGAGTCGCACAGAGTGTTCCCATTTACAGCGGAAAGTAAATGAACACAAATTGAAGCGAATTCAACTCTTTATTGATATTCAAGAAATTTACAAGCGGCGCTAAGCCGATATTACAAATCGCTCAAGCTCTCTCTCTCTGAAACATAAAAGGCGTGCCAAGTGGCTTACAACATGGAATGATTCATGGCGATGTTCCGATACATTATGTCCTGTATATGGTGCTTCAGCTCCTTGCAACGCTCCAAGGCTCCAGAGATAGCTCCGCGCCTTAGCACGTTCGATGGAAGCTCCACACCCGTCGGCGTCTCCTGCATCCTGCAAGCAGACTGTGGGGTTATCAGTACATTGTTATGCACTGGTGGGGAGGCTAGCTCGCCCACAATGCTATCATTACCAAACACGTTCCATTCACTTTTGTGCATTTCTATCATTCATTGTCTTTCTAATCTTGCCTTAGGATCAATTTCATGGCATATGTCATAACCTATCCCGTGTTGCCAAATTCAAGTGTCACATGGAAATACATGCACGACTTATCCATACTTACCGTCCGGCCTTCCCTGTCCAACGTAAACCAAGTTAGTCAGCAATTCATATGAAATAACTTAACATAGTTCATGAAAGCATTCAATGTAAAGTGTGTGTCCTTGTCTCAGGTTCTAGCATGTCGTAGGCACATTTTCTAACTTGTTTGCTCGAAGTACTCTTGATCATTTTGTGTGTTATATTCAAGCCTATTCAGAAGGTGCTTTGTACAGTTAACTTAGAGTACTTTGATTTCAATGCAAGGACTTGTACGTGGATTGCCACCAGCAAAGCCCACTTAAATCTATATGCACCAGTCGCTGGCATCACAAGCCATTTTGGACACATCCAAGCCGTGGTATTTCTCAACTAGCGTAGGGTGAGGACTGGCACACACCCCGTTAGTCTCTTGAAATACTCCTACACTTACGTCCCCCGGGTGGCCGAGTCTGCACCCAGGCAACCCGTAAGACATGACTTGATCCCGCCTAGGCCGGCCACGATCCTTCCTTTGATCATGCCGCGGAATCCGTATCACCCGTGCACGGGTCCGTCCACGACCATTTCGTATTTTATCGTCATAGGCTAACCCTTAGCCAAAATACGTTATCGACCAGGTTGGCGTCCGTACAGCGCGGGTAGCGAGCCCCGTTGCACGTGCCCGTTACACCTGTCGCTAACCATTCTTTTCCTTTCTTATCTTTTATTCATTCCTTCCTTTCTTTCCTTCTTTCACTTGTTCGATTGTTCATTGATTCATTCACGTATTCATTCTTTCATTCGTTGGCTCATTCATTCACTTATCCATTCATTCTTTCATTCACATATTATGCAACTCCCCGTGCGGGAGTCGCCTTGGCGACCCATCGGTCCCATAATCTTTCAATGTTGCTATACTCTACTTGGAACGACTATGTTGATAGTCTTTCCGTTTTATTGTTGTAATCCATTCATTGTTTCATTGTTGAACGCGTAAGGGACTTGAACGTAAGCTTGTGTCGTAGCACGAGCATGGAACGCGGTGCTAGAGTTCTCATATTTTCCATGTTCCTTTCCATATTCTATACAAGCATGCAAGGTGGGATTAATCCCTTAGCTAGGTGCGTTGAGTCATTTATTAACATGCACGGTATTATCGCCTAGCGATTCTCGTGATAGTGTCCATATTATTATGTGTTTAGGCTAAGCAAAGACGGGTTCATCGGAGCCACCCACCTTAGCGATGTTCGCATCGGCCGAGCGATACTCCGAGCGCGCCTTTGAAAGTCTAAGTCTGGATTCCTCTTGACGGACCAATGTAAGCCTTGTATCGATTCTTCATCAGGTCGATGCCAACTCTTCGGATCGACGGCTCGTTTGAGTCGTTGTACTTGTCGTTTGAATCGGCGTTCCGCTAGGGCGGAGCGGGTCACTACAATAAGAGACTGTTGGCTTGTAGATAAACCCTCATGCATCTAGACAGCCGTGACCATATATCGAGGTAGATTATACCTCAATATACGTAGCTGGATGTGTCTGTCCCCCGCTCACCAGTATTCTGGTTCTGGGGCGTGACACAACCTGTAATGTCCCGCTTTGCACGGTACATTACACTGAAGCGTTGACTCAACGAGTCGCGTTGACCGAATGAAATGTATCGATGCGAATCGATACGAGAGTTATGTTGTCCCGAGCAATGCATCGAACTAAGTTGATGCGAAGAGTTGTCTTGTCTTATCCGAAAGAATGCATCGAGTGAATCGATGCGAAGCACCACGTTGCCTCGAAAGATGAGTGCGTTGAATCGGCTCGAAGATTCTAAGAAATCGAATCGACCAAGGCGCAAGTCTGAATCGATGCAAGTATTGATTTTGTTGGTTTCATGTGCAGGCTATCTGTTTACGCTAAAATGTTAGAGGTCGATCTATTGCCTTATTCAGTAAGGGATCCGCGAAACCAAATCGACGCCTTGTGACGGGCTGAGACTTGGGCACGGTAAGCCAATCGGACGTGTAATTCAATGAAGCACGAAGTGCTCGAATAGCTAAGTCAGGAGAGTGGCCGTACAACAAAGTTATGGAATCGAGCCGCATCGGCTCGGCGAAATGACAAGACGAATCGACTCAAGGTGAGGGGACATTGACTCTCTTTCTTACTCCTTCATGCCTAAGTAAAATATATATCATTGTATGCTGAGTTAACCTATCAACGCCACGGGCGTGGCTCGATAAAGAGATAAACATAGTGCATGTCGAACACTAGATAGAATAATTGAAATGAATCGTACAGCAAATGTACGAGTCGCTATGGAACATTGAATATCGCAAAGGCGGGCGCCTCGGTGCGCAAGCCATAAGAACATGGGATAACTGTATCGACGAGTGCCCTAGTGCATAAGTCATTCCGTGCCTCCGCGCATGAGTTAGCATGCTAGAACATTGAAAGACTATATCGGTACGAGTGCCTTAGTGCACGAGCGATAGAACATTAAATACCTTATCGAGGTATGCCTCAGTTGCACGAATCGGAAGAATGGAACATAAGTATAACGCGTTGAATGCTAAGACATAGAATATGGAAATACGGCTTTGAGGTGTGCCTTGAATGTAGGATGCAAGGAAAGACGGCAAATGTATGCAGCTGCACAATACTTACAAAAGATGGTATCGTTGCAACGAGGAGAACAGTTGTGGCGCGAATGTGGCATAACTGTCGATGCGGCATGGTGCCTTTGAAATGTCCATGGCCTTCGGGGCGTTCGTTGAGGACATTGGGGCGTTGTACCAATTGAAATAGAGATAAGCGAAACTTGCTTGGTTGTATGAAAGATAAGATGCGTTGCATGGTCAAATGGACTTAAAGATATAAAAGCCCGTGCATGGGTATCCTCTCGAACGTGGCGCACCAGGGCGCTGGGACCGTTCGGCCTAGGAGGGATTGCGTTTACGATATTGTTGATGCACTTCATTTAGACGGGTAGCGACCTTCTGGTGAATGTGATAAGCCACTTGCTGCGATTATTTCGGTGGCCTCTGATGCTTGGTTAGCAACCGCACAGAGTTAACATCGTCTTATATTTCGATTCGATAAATATAAGTCCATTCTAGCCCGGAAAGCTAGTGACCTTCATATAGTTAAGGGCGATGGATTGGAAGTGCAAGGTATATATATATCCTGCATGGACGGATCCTGGGTCAAAAGTGCAAGGTACACTCATATCGTACACATATAGATCCGCATCGAGAACACTTATAACATGACAGGTGATAGGCGTATTCACCTTGCGTTGATACAAAGGCGAGTGCATCGATATTGGTAAGTCGTGCCACGAAACAAACACGAGATTGCTTGCCTGTTTACTTATGCGAATTGAATAACATGCTTGCCATGCTTACAGTCTTCGAATATGCCATGAACTCATCCTAAGGAGAACATAGATAGAGAACTAAATTGTATGTTTGCATGAATCAATACAATACTAAATGTCGGTTTGTTAAGTAGGTTTTTGATCAGTACAACGAGGATGAAAGTACTAATCCCCCACTAGTTTGCTAGCAGGTTCAGGGATTGGTCTGCTCGCGGCGGAGCTTCGCTTGAACGCGTTGAGGCTTGGAATGCCGAAGCGTATTGAAGCACGCGATCGCATTGACGCTCGGATATGCAACATGATTGATGTGGCCGAGATATAGAAGGCATGATGTATGGAACGGTGAAATCCTTTGTGGGCAAGAGAGAACCTGAGTGTTGTAGCCAATCTGGCATATATTGTTGGGCTATCGAAAGCCTTTGTAATCTCATTTCGAATATCAATAAAGAGAATTGTTTCGTATACTCTGTTTTCCTTCCGTTGTTAATATCAACTCAAAGATAACCATTTGAGAACTTGTCATCTTGCCTTGCACGAGCGCAACTCCAGGCTCGTGCGGCATCACGCCCCCTGCGAGGACGATGATTCGGGTGATTCCGGGTTGGGGCGTGACAAATTGGTATCAGAGCTCTAGGCTCAATTTTCTCTGGATATTTGCTTCGTTTCAATTCCAAAGAGTTGCCCACCACAAATCGAAATCACTCTTGACTCTACTCGATGCCGCACCGGATGTTCCATACAATAAGTCTAATACAAATCATGTAATTTTGCCGCGTGTTGTTTCAAAAATTACATGGTGTTTGCTGAAAAAGTCGTGAAAGGTTTGTTGCTGCAAGTGCAACAAGTTGTGAGATTTGAATTCAAAGAATTGTTGCTGCGGATGCAACACGTCGTGAATTATAATTTGAGATATTCGTTGGTTGCAACGATCGATATAAGAAATGTTGGTTGTACCGATACAATGATAGTCGTGGAATGTTGCTGCAGCAATTGCCATGCGTTGATTGTAAATGGTGCGTTGAAAAGAAAATGAAAGTTGATATCGAATGTGTTGAACAGATTCATATATTGACTTTGAAAATCTGAAATGAATCATTCCACGTGGTACAATGGATGTTGGAAGTAAATTGTTGCACAAGGTGCAACAGATGTCGAAAATAAATTGTTGCACGATGTGCAATACATATCGAAAATAGATTGTTGTACGGGGTGTAATAGATATCGAAAATAAATCGTTGTACGAGTGCAATGAATATCGAAAATAAGTCGGTGCATAATGTGCAACGCGTATTGAAAGTAAATTGTTGCACGTGGTGCAACTCATATCAAAGTGACATCGCTGCACAAAGTGCAACGGATATCGAGAATGAATTGTTGCACAAGTTGCAACGGAAGAAAACAAAAGTTATAAATCGAGAAACGAAATCGGTTCGGTTGCGCACGAGCTTGTGTTGGCAAATGAAAACATTTGGCCGAGTTGTGTCGGATTTTGATAGAATCAAAGTTACGGTTGTGATCAAGCACGATTACTGCGGAAATCGTGAGTCGGAAGAGATTGTTGGTTCGTACTTTGTATAATACGAGGAAATGACTGGATTTCCGAGTGGTATATGCCATACCACGTATACGATGAATGACTCGATTCTGAGTGGTATATGTAATACCACTTGTACGATGGGTTGCATCGACGTATTGTGAGAATTGCGGAAGATTTGTCCACAACGGACGGGATAACACCGAGACTCGATTGAGAATTTATATGACGGCATGTTGATGCACGTGTTCTTCGATGATCGGTTAGAACGGTAAGGGGGACTGTATCATGGAATGATACGTCGATTGAAAATTTATGTGTCGGTCGAATGACGGGAACTAGCGAAACGATTATGCCTTGAGGAAACAATCGGATCGACGAGATAGGAGACTTGAAATATTGTAATCGAACCGCACGACTTGTGAGCTCGATGAAGATGTTCGACGATACAAATTATAATCGAATCGCACGACTTGCGATCTCAACAAAATTTTAGAATACGCAAATGGTAATCGAATCGCACGACTTACGATCTCGATAGAAATGTTGGACGAGGCAAAATATAATCGGATCGCATGATGTGCGACTACGGTGAAGAGTTTGTTGATGCGGATAAATAGTGCCCAAGGGATAGTTGGTTATGTTACGACGAAACTCATTTGAGTATGACTGAAACACGTGAAACTTAGAGGGCATGATCGTATAACTTGAGCGTTCGATATTGGATAATCGGTAACTTAGTTACGCGATCAAAGTATAGCGGGATGCGGCAAATCGGAGAACGAGTTGATGCGTATGGAAAAGTTTGTTACGAACTTGGACATATGCAATGCAAGTTGTCGACGTTGAAACGGATTCAAAGTTGACCCTTACGCTATCGAAATTGATACGACGTATCGAGATCGATACGTAAGAAAACGTAAGCACGATGTGGGAATACAAAATAGAGTGTGCCTCGCGCTATCAAAGTTTTGTAAATAACAATACGAGAATGAAACGAACTGGTTGATCATGAACCTTGTGATTAATCAAGACGAGACTATAAGTCATCGACGATTGTTCGATGCGTATAGCATCTCGTGTGTCGACCCACGAATAAGATAGACTCGAACACGATACGAGTAGATGTTTCATAAATTGCAAAATCATCGACGGTAGTGCATGACTTGACTTGGAGGATAGTTGTGCATCAGTTGCGTCGATAGAAACGATTTTGTCCGAAATGGGATAGTCGTATAGAAATCGTCAGAACATGATTTGGCTCCGAAATAAGATATAGCATGGTTCGTAGTAAACTGTCCTTCATTAATGATCCACAATTATCGAGCGTAGCTTCGGGGCAGCTGACCCTAGACGACTTGACCGCCAAATCAAGTTGAATGTTGCAGACCCGTAAGATGACCCATGCGATATCGCATATGAGATTTCATCGATAACAAATATAACATGGTGCATGTTGACGCTAAGTCTAAGCGATCAAAAATTATTGGAACTGCTTTCGATCGAGAATGATGTAGATAGATTTTGAGTATTCGTCGGATGAATGCTCGAATGGTTATGTTGGTTGATGATCGAACTTGAAATTCACCAACGAACTTGGTGATTCGGATAGGCGATTGTGAGAATCGTGCTATGTACGAGAGAACGATAAGGAAATGACTTACGAGTCATGTCATTAGATTCAGATTCACCTTGCAATTGAGCTTGCGTGAATCAAAACTTACATTCGATGTTACGAGACGGATAAGTTCGGAATTTGGCTAGTGAATTCCTAATAGTTAGGAAATCGAACGTAAAATACGTCGTAAAGACTTCCGTGTTAAGGCGATCGTTGCCTTGAGCACAATCGTCTCGATAAAACTTTTGTATCAGATAGATTGTAGCCTTTGTGCAATGTCAATTTAAGTTGCGTCGGGAGAAGTTAAGCACGGTGTCTAGGTAAGTCACCTAGCGGGCGTAGTCCTGAATGTTGGTGCAATTGCAAGTTAACAAAAGAAATCGTATCGAGATAAGTTGCATAGCCAGACTTCGGAAATAGTTGGGTGACGACTTCGAACGCAAGGCGTTGCGAAGGATCGTTGCGATCGGATGCGCAACGGCTTGATGCAACGCATAGAGTTGATAGTCCATACGAAACATACGAAACGAGAAATGCAATTTTGAATTGTGTCGCGTGCTGTGACTTTATTGAATGAATCACGTATGTATCGAATATACGTATGCGATAAAATTTCGAGAACAGTTGCTAAAGATAAGTCCGATCGAGAGTACGAGATGGCAAGCATAGGATTGAAATTTACCTGTTAACTTTATTCCAATTTGCTACCACTGAAATTGGTCGAAATACATATATATTCGGGACGCCTTGAATATAGGTACGGATCTAAATCGAGTTGTATACAAATTCAAATCGAGCTACAGGAAAGTCTTTGAAATGTTAGTGAAAATCTTGCAAGATAGTGTGAAACTGAACAATATTGGTGGGACGAGATCGTGAAACGATCTATAAAACACTTAGTCGGAGTGTTGGTTTTGGTTCGAGGACGAACCTTATTTTGAGTGGTATATTCTGTAATGTCCCGCTCCGCACGGCGCATTATGCTGAAGCGTTGACTCAGCGAGTCGCGTTGATCGAATGAAATGTATCGATGTGAATCGATACGAGAGTTACGTTGTCCCGAGAAACGCATCGAACTAAGTCGATACGAAGAGTTGCCTTGCCTTATCCGAAAGAATGCATCGAGTGAATCGATGCAAAGCGCCGCGTTGCCCCGAAGGATGAGTTCGTTGAATCGGCTCGAAGATTCTAAGAAATCGAATCAACCAAGGCACAAGTCCGAATCGATGCAAGTATTGATTTTAGTTGGTTTCATGTGCAGGCTATACGTTTACGCTAAAATGTTAGAGGTTGATCTTTTGCCTTATTCAGTAAGGGGTCCGCAAAACCAAATCGACGCCTTGTAACGGGCTGAGACTTGGGCACGGTAAGCCAAATCGGACGTGTAATTCAATGAAGCACGAAGTGCTCGAATGGCTAAGTCAGGAGAGTGGCCGTGCAATGAAGTTATGGAATTGAGCCGCATCGGCTCGACAAAACGACAAGGCAAATCGACTCAAGGTGGGGGGACATTGACTCTCTTTCCTACTCCTTCATGCCTAAGTAAAATATATATCATTGTATGCTGAGTTAACCTATCAAAGCCACGGACGTGGCTCGATAAAGAGATAAACATATTGCATGTCGAACACTAGATAGAACAATTAAAATAAATCGTACAGCAAATGTACGAGTCGCTATGGAACATTGAATATCGCAAAGGCGAGCGTCTCGGTGCGCAAGCCATGAAACATGGGATAACTGTATCGACGAGTGCCCCAATGCATAAGTCATTTCGTGCCCCCGCACACGAGTTAGCATGCTAAAACATTGAAAGACTATATCGGTGCGAGTGCCTTAGTGCACGAGCGATAGAACATTGAATACCTTATCGAGGCGTGCCTCAGTTGCACGAATCGGAAGAATGGAACATAAGTATAACGCGTTGAATGCTAAGACATAGAATACAGAAACACGACTTCGAGGCGTGTCGTGAATGTACGATACAAGAAAAGACGACGAATGTAAGTAGCTGCACAATACTTACAAAAGATATTATCGTTGCAACGAGGAGAACAGTTGCGGTACGAATGTGGCATAACTGTCGATGCGGCATGGTGCCTTTGAAATATCCATGGCCTTTGGGAAGTTCGTTGAGGACATTGGGGCATTGTGCCAATTGAAATAGAGATAAGCAAAACTTGCTTGGTTGTATGAAAGATAAGATGCATTGCATGGTCAAGTGGACTTAAAGATATAAAAGCCCGTGCATGGGTATTCCCTCGAACGTGGCGCACCAGTACGCTAGGACCGTTCGGCCTAGGAGGGATTACGTTTACTGTATTGTTGGTGCACTTTATTTAGACGGGTAGCGACCTTCTGGTGAATGTGATAAGCCACTTGCTGCGATTATTTTGGTGGCCTCTGATGCTTGGTTAGCAATCGCACAGAGTTAACATCGTCTTATGTTTCGATTCGATAAATATAAGTCCATTCTAGCCTGAAAAGCTAGTGACCTTCATATAGTTAAGGACAATGGATTGGAAGTGCAAGGTATACATATATCCTGCATGGACGGATCCTGTGTCGAAAGTGCAAGGTACACTCATATCGTGCACATATAGATCCGTATTGAGAACACTTATAACATGACAGGTGATAGGCGTATTCACCTTGCATCGGTGCAAGGGCGAGTGCGTCGATATTGGTAAGTCGTGCCACGAAACAAACACGAGATTGCTTGCCTATTTACTTATGCGACTTGAATAACATGCTTGCCATGCTTACAGTCTTCGAATATGCCATAAACTCATCCTAAGGAGAACATAGAAAGAGAACTAAATTGTATGTTTGCATGAATCAATACAATACTAAATGTCGATTTATTAAGTAGATTTTTGATCAGTACAACGAGGACAAAAGTACTAATCCCTAACAAGTTTGCTAGCAGGTTCAGGGATTGGTCTGCTCGCGACGGAGCTTCGCTTGAATGCGTTGAGGCATGGAATGCCGAAGCGTATTGAAGCGCGCGATCGAATTGACGCTCGGATATGCAATATGATTGATGCGGTCGAGATATAGAAGGCATGATGTATGGAATGGTAAAATCCTTTGTGGACAAGAGAGAACCTGAGTGTTGTAGCCAATCTGGCATATATTGTTGGGCTATCGAAATCCTTTGTAATCTCATTTCGAATATCAATAAAGATAATTGTTTCGTATACTCTGTTTTCCTTCCGTTGTTAATATCAACTCAAAGATAACCATTTGAGAACTTGTCATCTTGCCTTGCACGAGCGCAACTCCAGGCTCGTGCGGCATCACGTCCCCTGCGAGGACGATGATTCGGGTGATTCTGGGTAGGGGCGTGACACAACCCGTCTATTAAGGGCAACCATGCCTTTGTATTTTTTTTACTAAGAGCAATCTAAAGTTCACAAGTTTACTAAGGGCCACCAAGAAGACTTTGGAGGAGTAGCTCGGCGCCTGAGTTGTGTGCAGCAAAACTATCCGTCCACACGCGCACCGACCACTGGGAAGTGCTCGATGCTGCCATGGTTGGCCGTGGGGTCACCGACACGTCAGAGCTGTTTTCAGTCCCAGCGAAGACCTCCTCGCGGGATCGACGAGACAACACGGGACAAGTCGGGAGCATCATTCTGAGAGGCCGTCGCATAAATCCTTCAGAGGAGAGCAGCAGGAGCTCGTGGTCGGCGTCGTTATCATCGGAATCGAGGAAAAGAAGAAAAAGAATGAGGAGGAGGAAACATAAGAAAAGAAAAGGAAAAATAATAGAAAGATGAGTGTGCTCCCCCTGCCGCAGCCCCCCTCCGCCCGCTGCAGGATCCCTCCCACCGCCGCAGCCCCCCCTCCACCCGCCGCAGACCCCCCTCTGCCTCCCTCCCCCCGCCACAGCCCGTGGATCGTTCGCAGGAAAGGCGGACTGCAGGCCTTTCCTGTCACGCCCCGATCCGGGAAATCGCTCGTCCTCGCTAGATTTTACCCGAATCATCATCCTCGCTGGGGTGTGATGCCGCATGAGCCTGGAGTTGCGCTCGTGCAAAGCAAGATAACAGGTTCACATAGTTTATCTCAACTTGATAACATAAGCAGCGAAAGGAAAACATAGTATACAATAAGAATCTCTTTTATTAATAATGAACTGAAGATTACAAAGGCTCTGAATAGCCCAACTTAATATGCCAATTGGCTACAACGCTCATGATCTTTCTAGCTTACAAGGATTTTATTGTTCTATACATTATGCCTCTTTATAGCCACCAAGTAGTCTTCGGCCGAACATCACCATGTTGCAAGTCCGAACGCCTATGCGGTCGCTCCTCTTGAACGCTAAAGACTCCATGCCTCGGCACGTCCAAGCCAAGCCCCGCCCCGAATTGAACATATCCTGAACCTGCAAACAAACTAGTAGGGGATTAGTGCTTTCGTCCTCGCTGCACTGATCAAGACCCACTCGCACCCAAACCAAACACTAAGTATATTTAGTGAAACATGCATCTTAAATTGGTGATCTTTCTATTTAGCCTTAGGATCGATTTCATGGCAATATTCAACATAGCAACTTATTATAATGTTTTCGATATCGTGTCCCTGCGGCAGATACAGTTAGACATAATATGAATACAAACATAGTGATCGTGCTCATCTTCGTCCCATTTTGCCTAGCCTGCACTGGTTAGAACTTACGTAAGAAATCATATAATTCACACAACCAATCAGCCATACTTAGACATAAGCATAATGGTGGCAGGCCCTGCACCTGCACCCAATTCTAATCTCAGTCCACCGGCCCTATCTATATGAAGGTCACGGTGTTTTGTACCGTAATGGACTTGGCATCCTTATGTGTAAGCCTATGATCGCTTCGATACGGGTTGCTAGCCCCAATATTCGAAGGATCCCAAACTTACTGATATCATAGCTTATCACAACACTGGTCGGTCGCAAACCGTCCAAATGATGTGCACCATAAATACCATACATAATTTTCTCCTAGGCCGAACGGTCCCGGTTGTCACGCCCCGATTCCGTCGAATCGATAGTCGTCCCCCGGGCGTGATGCCGTGCGAACCTAAGTTGCGATCGCACAAGGCATAGTCATAAGGTTATCCGAAACACAACATCAATTTAGAGTACGCAGAGAATTTGAACAACACATTTGAAGTAGAAATAGACTTTTTCATTGATAATAAGAACTTTACATAGACTTCTTTACAATCATTGCCGCGCGGGCTACAACATGACTTCGACTTACAAAATGAACGCCGATGAGATAGTCGTTCCATATATTACACCCTTTTATACAAGCAAAAACCAATACATATTTCCACCTGCTATGGCGGGAAGTCGAGTCGTCATTTTTCTTTGGACTGATGTGCGGGTCTTCTTCAAAAGGAAATCCAGAAAACAAGCCTTCACACCGACGAGGCTTCAAAAGAATACACGCCGCCTTGAGCTTTAGTTGGCACGCCCTTCGTAGTTCGGGGTACCTGCGTGGAGAGCGAGGATCAGTACATTACACTTTGTACTGGTGCGTGGCTATTTAAATTCCAAGCTCTCATTTGGTTGAAGAGTTTATATGACATTAGAGTATGAATGTTTCTAACCATCCTAATGGATTTCAAACAAGTAATGACAAGCATAGTGAACTTTACGTTGAAACTTACCCCGGCGGACCGCGTCGCGCCTTATGAAACTTACCATGTTCTTCTTTTTCAATCGTTATCATTTTTCATACCAAGTGCATTATTTCGTGTGTTGGTCACTGACTCCCAGAGCCATTGTGGACTGCTCTAGCTTTTGTTAGACGGGGTCCTTTCAGCGTGAGTAGCGAGCCCCGCTGCAAGTCCTCGCCTAACCCGTGCCCAGCACAGCTAATTATTTGTTTCCATATGCCCGCAACGGTCCCGTGGCCTCGGGTTGCCGTACGGAGAAAACGCTCACCTTGTCGACAAGTTGTCCATGACCGTGCAAAGACATATTTTTTTGTTGTTAAGACATAGCCAACTCTTTCTTTTTGAGAACTTGCTCATTCATTCGTGTTCGTGCACTTGCATTTATCTTTTCATTCGCAACAACACTATCGACTTTGCCTAAGAAGGGGGTCGAGAAGAGAAGGGTCAGCCACTCACCTTGAGTTTACTTCGGCGAGAGAACTTGCTGGTTGCGCTAGACGTCGCCTACGCGATTACCTGAAATCGCACAAGCAACCGATTAGAACACTGCATTATTCAAGGAGTTCGATAGGAAATGCGAGTTCGAAATGCAAGCCATGAAAACCATCGAAAACATTCACGAAAGCGCATTCAGAAAACAAAGCCAAAACCAACGCAAGCGGCGTGAAAAGCAGAGCAACGGGAGGTCTCTCCCGACTCAGCCGCAGAGTCAATCCTCGAGGCGCAGCCCGCTGAATATGGGACTTGGTTCCGAAGAAGGCATTCCATAACGAGGAATGGGTCTTAATTCAACCGTTCCCGTTCGATCGACTCGGCCGATCCCGACCTATCGGTCCCGACCGAATCGATAGCGACAGTGTTCCTTTCTCGCGCACCCCGTGGACAGAGTACGGGGCACGATGTAGGGACGGGGCACTACACCATAACCAACTAAGAAAAAGTTTCGTCCTCGAAACTTAAGAATAGAACCTACCTCTATGAAAATAATGAAGGGAACTTTTCCCTCATCTCTGACTCGAGTTCCCATGTCGACTCCTCTGCCGCATGGTTCCTCCAGAGTACGCGGACGAGAGGGATCGCCCGATTTCGAAGTAGCTTATCCTTGCGTTCTAAAATTTGAACTGGCGCTTCGACGTAGGATAAGTCAGACTTCAGCTCTAGCTGGCCAAAATCCACCACGTGGCTAGGGTCGTGCACGTACTTCCGCAGTTGGGAGACGTGGAAGACATTGTGTACACCTTCAAGCGCCGGTGGTAGGGCAATCTTATAGGCTACGGGGGCGACCCGCTTGAGTATTTCGAACGGCCCAACGAATCTCGGACTCAGCTTCCCCTTCACGCCGAACCGAGTAACTCCACGCATGGGTGACACCTTCAGGAACACGTGATCGCCTACACAGAACTCAAGCGGTCTTCGATGGGTGTCGGCATAGCTCTTCTGCCGACTCTGTGCAATCTTTAGTCTTTCCCGAATTAGCTTGACCTTCTGCACCGTCTGTTCAACCAGCTCCGGGCCGAGTATCTGCCGTTCCCCGACTTCATCCCAGCAAATGGGCGATCTGCACTTCCGACCGTACAAGGCTTCATACGGCGCCATTTGGATGCTGGACTGGTAGCTATTGTTATATGCAAATTCCGCCAACGGTAAGTGGACGTCCCAGCTTGATTTGAAGTCGATTGCGCAGAGCCGTAGCATGTCTTCGAGAATCTGATTAACGCGCTCCGTTTGGCCGTCGGTCTGTGGATGGTAAGCTGAACTGAACTGTAACTTGGTACCCAGCGCCGACTGAAGGCTACTCCAGAATCGCGACATGAACCGTGAATCCCGATCAGAGACGATGGATACTGGAACTCCGTGCAGCCGTACGATCTCGTCAAGATAAATCTGCGCCAGCCGATCAACGCTCCAAGTAACTTTAATGGCAATGAAGTGCGCTGACTTGGTTAATCGATCGACGATGACCCAGATGGCGTCGCTCCCCCGTGGTGTCTTCGGCAGGCCAACAATAAAGTCCATCGTGACATGATCCCATTTCCACTCTGGAATGGCAAGGTTCTGCATCTCCCCGCCCGGTCGCTGATGCTCAGCTTTCACCTGCTGACAGGCCATGCATTGTGACACGAAGAGCGCCACATCTCTCTTCATCCCGTGCCACCAGAAGGTCGTGCGGAGGTCCTTGTACATCTTGGTACTGCCTGGATGCAAGGTATATTTCGCGTGATGCGCCTCCGACATAATCTCCTTCCGTAGTTCAGAATCATCCGGAACACAAAGTCGGCCATTCAATCGCAGCGCGCCGGTCTTGTCTTCCGTAAAGTCGGTCACACTACCTGTTGAAATTTGCTCGCGCATTTTCTTCAGGTACGGATCATCCTTCTGAGCGGCCATGATCTTTTCCAGCAAACTCGGCTCTAACTGCAGCTGCGCCAACCGTATATCTCTGAATCGAACCGGGAGATCGATGCCCATTTCTTCGAGATCTTGTAGTAGTCTGCGGTCGATGGATAGCGAGGCAAGGTATTTCCGACTCAGAGCGTCCGCCACCACATTTCCCTTACCCGGAGTGTAGTCGATCGTCAAGTCATAGTCCTTGATTAGTTCGAGCCAGCGTCGCTGTCGTAAGTTCAGTTCCTTCTGGGTGAAGAGATACTTGAGGCTTTTGTGGTCGGTATAGATCGTGCACGCCACGCCATATAGATAGTGACGCCACAATTTCAACGCGAACACAATCGCCGCTAACTCCAAGTCGTGCGTAGGATAGTTCTTCTCGTGCGGCTTCAACTGTCTGGAGGCGAATGATATCACCTTGTTCCGCTGCATGAGCACACATCCCAAGCCCTGGCCTGAAGCATCGCTGAATATCTGGAAACCCTCTGGCCCATCCGGAAGTGCGAGTATGGGTGCCGAAATCAGCCGCTGTTTTAGCTCCTGGAATGAAGCTTCACAGTCATCCGACCACTCATACGCGACTCCCTTTTGAGTGAGGCGAGTCAGTGGCGATGCAATCTTCGCGAAGTCTTTCACGAAGCGTCGATAGTATCCCGCCAAACCAAGAAAGCTTCTAATCTCGCTAGCAGACGCAGGCCTCTTCCAATCAGCAACGGCTTCCACTTTCTTCGGGTCGACTGCAATGCCTTCGGACGAAATGATGTGACCAAGAAAGGATACGCTGCTGAGCCAAAATTCACACTTACTCCGCTTCGCATACAACTGGCTCTCTCGAAGTGTCTGGAGCACGGTCCGCAGATGTTCTGCATGCTGCGCCCTGTCTTTCGAGTAGACGAGAATGTCGTCAATGAAGACTACCACAAATTTATCAAGGAAGGGTCGAAACACCCGATTCATTAGGTCCATAAAGGCGGCAGGGGCGTTCGTCGGGCCGAATGGCATCACCAGGAACTCGTAGTGGCCGTACCGAGTGCGAAAGGCTGACTTTTGCACGTCGTCCGACTTGATCTTGAGCTGATGATAGCCTGAGCGGAGATCAATCTTCGAAAATACCGAGGCGCCTTGCAGTTGATCGAATAGGTCGTCTATGCGGGGCAATGGGTACTTGTTCCGGATGGTGGCCTTGTTAAGCTCTCGGTAATCGACGCACAGACGCATGGACCCATCCTTCTTCTTAACGAACAATACGGGCGCTCCCCACGGTGAAACACTAGGCCGAATAAACCCTCTGTCGAGTAATTCTTGTAACTGGGTTTTGAGTTCCTTCAGCTCGGCGGGGGCCATTCTGTACGGGGCCTTTGAAATCGGTCGAGTATCGGGGAATGTATCGATGCTGAACTCGATCTCTCGGTCGGGGGGCATGCCGGGTAGCTCGTCCGGGAATACATCGGGGAATTCTGCCACAACGTCGGTCTGACCTACGTTTGCACCATCCTGTCGCATGTCTCGGACGGACGCCAAGTAGCCTTCGCACCCAGAATGCAGCATCCTCCGAGCAGAGATTGCCGAGATCAACATGCAGGTCGACGATGCCTCACCACACGAAAAGCAGAATTCAGGCACTCCTGGTATACGGAAAGTGACCGTCTTCCTGGCACAGTCTATGGTTGCGTTACACGGCCCGAGCCAATCCATCCCCAGAATGATATCGAAGTCATTCATGTCTAGGACCATCACGTCCAGACCAATCTTTTGACCGCCGATACAGATAATCCCGTCGGTGCAGGCTGAATTAGTGAGTATTGGTGTGCCCGAAGGTGTGCTCACACTAAGGTCGAGGTCTAATGACACTAACGGAAATTTGTGCTCGGCGACAAAGTTCGTCGCTATAAAACTATGCGAAGCACCTGAATCAAATAGAACGCGAGCAGGCACATTATTGAAACTAAGTATACCTGTCACGACCGTGTCTGAGGCAAGCGCTTCGTCTCGAGTCAAAGCGTAGACGCGTCCTTGTGCATTCGGACGCCTGTCTTGATGGTTTGGTTGGGCAGGCGGAGCAGGTCGAGGCGCCTGCACTCGATTCTCCTGTCGGTTCTGTTGGGGAGGGGCGTTGCGGGTCCGACGAAAGCTTGGACAATTTGGAGCTGCATGACCCCTCTGTCCGCAAGCGAAACATTCAACGTTGCGGTGCCAGCAGTGGGGTTCCCGGTGCCCAAGTCGCCCGCAATTGGTGCACTTAGGTATCGTCTTCTCACCCATGTAGCTGCCGTTATTTGGACGCTTTGACGCGTCGTTGTTGCCTCCCATATGGCTAGGACGTTTGTGATTGGAGTTGCGCACAACGTCGTCAGCACTGGAAGGATGCAGGTTCTCAAGACGGAGAGCGTGGTTCAGAGCCTCGCCCGTGGTCTTGTACTCCGGGACGCCGACATGCGCACCAATAGATTGTCGCAGTCCCACTTCGAATCGTCGCACGCGGCACTCTTCAGTAGGCAGAAACGCACCAGCGAACTTGGACAATTTGTTGAACTCTGCGGCGTACTGCTGCACGGTCCTGCTCCCCTGCTTCAATGACATGAATTCGTTTTCCTTTGCTTGGCGAATGGCAGACGGAAGGTACTCGAGTTCGAAGGCCTTGCGGAACGTAGCCCAAGAGATCGGCGCGGTAGTATGGTCCGGTCGAATCGCTCGCTTGCGTACGGCCCACCAGTCGTGCGCGTTCAACCGTAGTTGAAGTTGTGCGCAGGCGACTTGCTTTGAGTCTTCGATGCCGAGGAGCTCGAAGTGGTCTTCTAGTTCTTCCAGCCAGTCAATCGCAATGGAAGGACCCTCGGTGCCGCTGAAAGAGGTGCGACACGCCTTCTTGAATTCTGACACTTCGAAGTTGTACTTCTTTGGTGCCGCTGGTTGAAGCTCGGGCTCCGCCGTGTCGACTTCAATGGGTGGAATCGCCGGCACGGTGGTAGCAGGTACGGTAACGGTAGGCGCCGTCGCAGAATTTCCGTTGGCCGCAAACGTCTGGACGATCTGCTGCAGTGTATCCATCTGCTTTTGTTGAAGTTTGATGTGCGCATCGAAGCGAGCTTCGAACTGGGCCTGTCGTTCCTCTACTCGTTGATGTCGGCTCTCGGACTGGTTCTGCTGCGCCTCCATCATGCGCAGCATCCTTTCGATTGTATCGTTAGAAGGTCCGGCCTGCCGACGATGCGAGCTACTAGAGCCACTGGAAGCGCTCTGTTCTTGCTCGGCCGTGGGTTCCGCCACTTCTGCGATACGAAGGCAACGCATCAGTCTCAAATTATTACGGACTCATTGTATGGAACAACTTATCTCATCGTTGCGTGGTCAAAGGTTTGAAACTCTAGACGCGAGGCCAAAGGATGTAAAGCCGTGCTCTGATACCATTATGTCACGCCCCGATTCCGTCGAATCGATAGTCGTCCCCCGGGCGTGATGCCGTGCGAACCTAAGTTGCGATCGCACAAGACATAGTCATAAGGTTATCCGAAACACAACATCAATTTAGAGTACGCAGAGAATTTGAATAACACATTTGAAGTAGAAATAGACTTTTTCATTGATAATAAGAACTTTACATAGACTCCTTTACAATCATTGCCGCGCGGGCTACAACATGACTTCGACTTACAAAATGAACGCCGATGAGATAGTCGTTCCATACATTACACCCTTTTATACAAGCAAAAACCAATACATATTTCCACCTGCTATGGCGGGAAGTCGAGTCGTCATTTTTCTTTGGACTGATGTGCGGGTCTTCTTCAAAAGGAAATCCAGAAAACAAGCCTTCACACCGACGAGGCTTCAAAAGAATACACGCCGCCTTGAGCTTTAGTTGGCACGCCCTTCGTAGTTCGGGGTACCTGCGTGGAGAGCGAGGATCAGTACATTACACTTTGTACTGGTGCGTGGCTATTTAAATTCCAAGCTCTCATTTGGTTGAAGAGTTTATATGACATTAGAGTATGAATGTTTCTAACCATCCTAATGGATTTCAAACAAGTAATGACAAGCATAGTGAACTTTACGTTGAAACTTACCCCGACGGACCGCGTCGCGCCTTATGAAACTTACCATGTTCTTCCTTTTCAATCGTTATCATTTTTCATACCAAGTGCATTATTTCGTGTGTTGGTCACTGACTCCCAGAGCCATTGTGGACTGCTCTAGCTTTTGTTAGACGGGGTCCTTTCAGCGTGAGTAGCGAGCCCCGCTGCAAGTCCTCGCCTAACCCGTGCCCAGCACAGCTAATTATTTGTTTCCATATGCCCGCAACGGTCCCGTGGCCTCGGGTTGCCGTACGGAGAAAACGCTCACCTTGTCGACAAGTTGTCCATGACCGTGCAAAGACATATTTTTTTGTTGTTAAGACATAGCCAACTCTTTCTTTTTGAGAACTTGCTCATTCATTCGTGTTCGTGCACTTGCATTTATCTTTTCATTCGCAACAACACTATCGACTTTGCCTAAGAAGGGGGTCGAGAAGAGAAGGGTCAGCCACTCACCTTGAGTTTACTTCGGCGAGAGAACTTACTGGTTGCGCTAGACGTCGCCTACGCGATTACCTGAAATCACACAAGCAACCGATTAGAACACTGCATTATTCAAGGAGTTCGATAGGAAATGCGAGTTCGAAATGCAAGCCATGAAAACCATCGAAAACATTCACGAAAGCGCATTCAGAAAACAAAGCCAAAACCAACGCAAGCGGCGTGAAAAGCAGAGCAACGGGAGGTCTCTCCCGACTCAGCCGCAGAGTCAATCCTCGAGGCGCAGCCCGCTGAATATGGGACTTGGTTCCGAAGAAGGCATTCCATAACGAGGAATGGGTCTTAATTCAACCGTTCCCGTTCGATCGACTCGGCCGATCCCGACCTATCGGTCCCGACCGAATCGATAGCGACAGTGTTCCTTTCTCGCGCACCCCGTGGACAGAGTACGGGGCACGATGTAGGGACGGGGCACTACACCGGTGCTCCGGTCGTAACCGTCCGAGGAAAGCCGCACCCATGCACAGGCCATCCGAGTCCATTGACCATGCAATACGCGTCATAGCAAACAAGTCATATCATACAACCAATCTCATGTTCCATAAACATAATCCCGCTTCATAAACATATTCACGTCCCATAAACATATTCCGTTATCTCCATCTCAAGTTCCATTGGTATTATGCCCCAACACATCCGTATTGATGTACGACGCCCAACGGCTTAGATTTCTCGTACTTATATTCAACGCGTTCCATTCATAAGTTATTCACAGAGCATAATTCCGTAGTTACTTAGTCATTTCCTAACTTCCGTATACGAGGGCACGCTTAACGTCGTAATTAATGTTCTAGGCCTATTGTTCAATGTTCCATGTTCTATCTTAATGTTCGACACCTACTAAGACCTTTAACCGTTTGAGCCACGCTCGCTAACTCGATAGCAACTTATGCATACAAGGATATATTTTATTAGACGTGAAGGAATAGGAAGAGAGAGTCAAGAACCCGCCCACCTTAAGCCGATACGCCTTGTCGTTTCGCCGAGCTGAAGCAGCTCGATTCCATAACTTGGTTGTACGGCTAACTCTTCTGACTTAGCCATTCCGTTGAGCTACTCACTTATTCGGCCTACCGCACCTATGGTACGATCCGTAATCCAGCGTAAAAGCATAGCCTGCACACTAGATCAACTAAAATCAGCACTTGCTCAAACGGGACTTATCCTTTGCATCGATTCGATTCATAGATTCCAACCGACTCAAAGCTTACCTTCAGCCAACGTAACTCTTGCATCGATTCGTATTAATACTTCATCAGGTCAACACAACTCTTCGAGTCAACGACTCATCATAATGCACCGTGCAGAGCGGGATATTACATAATATACCACTCAAAATAAGGTTCGTCCTCGAACCAAAACTAACACTCCAACCAAGTGTCTCGCTAGATCATTTCACGATCTTGTGCTACTATCGTTTGAATCCTACAACTTAGTTTGGATCATACACATATTTTAGGCATCCCACCAATATATGCATTTCAGCCATGCTCAGTTGTAGGATATCGGGACAAACTAACAAGCTTAACTTAAGTCCTCAAGCACCAATCACTCCATACTCGACTTAGTCAAATCTTAGCACCCATTCCCCAAAATACTTCTCGTATGCATTATCCCATAACATGCGACCATCTTCCAAATATTTCTGTATATATCTTAACTTAAAACTATTACTTCGATCCCATAAGTTTCTCGCTGGCCATCTAACGCATGCATTGCAGTAAGTCATTGCGCTTCCGATCGCAACAATTCTCCACAATACCTACTCGCCCAATTGTTTCCTATCTCTCGCACCACTCAAGTCTTTCATCTAGTCGTTCATAACACTTGGCCTCAATGACATGGACTAAGTCCAATATGTCCAACTTTCCTTGCCTATAATCTGTACTATGCATCGCACGCAACTATTCCAACACCATCCACATTCTCGAACTACCTACGCATCGCATTTGGGGCTACCCCCGCTAGGTAACTTATCCAGACATCATGCTTAATTTCTCCCGACACAAGAGGTCCACTTGAGTCTACGATGCTCAAAGGCAACAATCTTTCCGACTCAAGGTCTCTTACGATACGCCTATCTCTGATTCTTGATCAAATAGGAATTCCTTACTCAATCTTTGAATCAATCCCAACTAGTTCGTTTCGTAATATAATGTAACACCCATATCTCAGAACACGTATTTTGGTTAAGCCTGCATGTAGCTTGGACCTGTATTTTTATTTTCACAGATTCTGGCCTGTAATTGTATTTTTGGCTCGACTTGCAGATTTTCAATTTTCTCGTAAAACGGGTTTTGACATGACTTGGTTTTATTTTGAGGAGAAGAATTGGTTTGATTTGGTTTGGTTTGGTTTAAAATGCATTGGAGCACTTTAACCTACACTCCACCCTCAACATAACCCACCCTCATTAAAACTCCACCTACTTTTCTTTCTCCTCCATAATTCTCTCATTTATTTCTCCATCTTCTTCTTCTTCCTTCCTCTACACAACACCAACACCCATAGGCAAGTGCACCTTGCCACCACATGAGAACCATATTTTATTTGTTCATTAGCTAGATTAGGCCATGGTGATCAACAATAGTGCTTGATATTTTATGATTTGGAGTCTCCATTGTTCTAGATCTAGGTTTTAACTATTTTTAGATTTACATGGTTTTGATCTATTTTGGTTGAGATTTTGTGGGTTTTGATGCTTCCATGTGGAAGAGAATTCAATTTTACTCAAGTTAGACCTTTGAAAATCTAGATTTGGTTTTAATTTGATAAAGATATGAAAATTTGAATTCTTGGTGTTCTTGGTGTTCTTCTCGGCCTGGAGTAGCAGACTGCAGCCTGCGCTCTTTAGCGCAGTGCTGGACTGCACATCCCCTCTCGGCCTACGCTCTTTAGCGCAGCGCCGACCGCGCTGCTTGCCCCTTGGCGAACTGCGCTCAGCCCCATGCGCCATCAGTCCCTGCGCAGTTCACCCCTGCGCAGTTGGCTCCCCTGCGCAATCTAACCCTGCGCACTTCACCCCTGTGCAGTTCAACCCTGTGCCATCTATTTTCTGCGCCAACCATCCCTGCGCCATCTATTTCCTGCGCCAACCATTCCTACGCCATCTAACCCCTGCGCAGTTCACCCTTGTGCAGTTGGCTCCCCGCGCAATTTAACCTCTGCGCACTTGACTCCTGCGCAACCCGACCCCAGGGACCCTTGCGTAATCTGTCCAATCATGGAGATTTTATTTTATTTTTCCTTAAGCTTGGCTCTTCTATAGCCCTGTATATTAATATTTTATTAGATATTTTACGCCCATTTTATATCCTTACGCCTTTTGTCATGAACTTGATTTTACTTAATATATTTGGAATGACTATTGTACATGGCATGGTATGACAAGGAACTAGCATAACACGACAGTGACCCGTAGTGGTGCACTCCTGACAGGACCAATCTGACATGATAGTGGCCCGTCGTGGCGCACTCCTGACAAGTACCCTGACATGATTTATCTTGATAACTTGATAGTGGCCCGTGGCGGCGCACGCCTGACTTGACTTGACTTGTAACTTGTAACTTGACTCGTATAATCAACTTGACACCGTGGGTGTTCCTGCTTGCTTGCTTGTGCAATCCACTTGTCTTGTCTTGCATCATGTCTAGGACGTGACTCCCTGGTTTCCACGGTCAGGGATTCATACTGAATATGGATTAGGCTAATGACTAGATCAAACTATAGTTCATGGAGAATTTCCAGTCACAGGCAATCTCGTTATCTGGGCGCTCTTAATTGGACTTGTAGCTTGCCGACGAGTAGAGCACATTTCCAGCGCACTGTCATGTGTTGCACCCTCTAAGTCACCTAAGGGTATATCGTCTCCGGGGCGATGTACCCAACCATACTCTCAACCCGCGGAAGGATAACTAGATGGTCTGCAGGGCTTGGGACTGAGAATTTCTCACTTGCATCTTGTTAGTAATTAGGCTGTGATAACCCTAGTTAGTTAAAGTAGTAAGCCGTAGTAATTGCTTGGCCGCTCGTGAATGGATGATGTCCAGCCCTGTCTAAGTCTTGTCTAGTCCCTGTACCTGGAACTCTTGTACATGTTTGTTTTACTTATCTCTAACAATAATTGGGTAGAGACAAGGAGCTATTCAGGCGAAGGGTTACAACCCCGGTCCTTGTTTGGTTTACGGGTTGTAACCTGGCTCCCAGAATGGTTTCACGTTCCTAGTCGTTTATTGTCCTGACGTGCTCTTTATTACTTGTACTTTCTTTCATTTTCTTATGTTCTGATATGCTGGCTTTTGTTCTTATTTTGTGGCCTCCTTTGTGGCACTTGCTCTTTCTGGGGTTTGACCCAGCTGGTCTTGTGTGGCCAGATTTCGGAGCAGCACCCGAGGATCTACCGAACCTCCAGCCCGATGGTGGCGACTAGAAGGAACCCGGGCTACGAGTGGGTTTCTATTTTGTTTCGCTCACTCTATTGTAAATTTATTCTTTTGAGGCGTTTAGCTACGAGCACCTGTTAGCTCGATGCACTTTTACTTACTGTCTGCCTACGGGCTGTAAACATGATTAACAAATCCTAGGGTTGATCATGTATGACTTAACTCTTGCTAGTCCTAGCATTTTGTACGACTAGCTTCATGATCAGCTGATATGTAATATTTGGGACGCCTTTTATTGTATATTTGGTGGTCAAACATCTTGTGATTATATTATTTGCTTGAGATTGAGACAGTAGGCTTGACCTTAAGAGACTGTTGGCTTGTAGTAAACCCTCATATCTAGACAGCCGTGACCGTATAGCGAGATGGACTTCATTTCAATATTCGTAGCTGGCTATGTTCGCCCCCGCTCTCCAGGATTCTGGTTCTGGGGCGTGACATGGTTTAAGTGGTGGCCCATGCAGGTCTTGTCAATCAAGAAATGTAAGGATTTACCGATAGATGTCTCAATCAGTACTCGTCCTTGATCTCCGTTCATATCCTCTGAATCCCTGAGAATCTTGACCTGATCACATGCTTGTATCATTGATCTGTCCTGGTCCTTCCTTATTGTTTTCCCTGTGTCGTCTTCTTCAGCGGCACTGTGCCTGACCCCGCCAATCAGCAAGGTGGAGCACCTCCCGTGGACCAGCAACAACCTGGAGATCAAGCCCAGCATTCCGGGGTTGCCTCCCGAGTTATACCTTCAGGAAGGAGCCCCCAGTTCAGCCTGTTCAGCCTGCTGAGCCGGATGATGACACCTTGGTAGGTCTCATCAGGGCCTTGATAACTTCTCAAGATTGCAGAGGAGACGTCTTGCACCAGACAGTGGCAGATGCTTTGACCAGAGGCGGTCATCCAGGGAACAGCGCGGCCAACAGCTTCAAGCGCCTGAACCGTCCCTTCTTCGACGGCAGCGATGATGCGATTGCCACGGACGCTTGGCTTCAGGATACCGAGGTGGTTCTGGAAGCAGCTAGGACACCTGAGAATGAGAAGGTGGCGGTGGTACGTCTGTAGTTGCTGGACTTAGCTCGCAGTTGGTGGGCGACTCAGGCCATGGGATTAGTGGCACCCATTGTTTGGGCGGTATTTAGAGAGAGATTCCAGACGAAGTATTTCGATGCTGTGGCTCGGTACGACCTGCAGACCAGATTTACCAACTTGAAGCAAGGAGGCAGAACAGTCGATGGTTATGCGACTGAGTTTTCTAGGCTCAGTAGGTTTGCCCCCACCCTGGTGGCAACCGAGTTTGATAGGGCCCAGCGGTTCCAACAGGGACTGCATTTGGAGATCTTGTTGGCAGTCGAGCAGTTCGAGCACCAGACGTTCGATGCAGTTTTGAGAGCGGCTAGGAGGCATGAGTACACCTCCCAGAGGATCGTGGATAGGACCGGAGGTAGGAAGCGGTCCCATAGCCAGATGCAACAATCATCAGCTCCAGCCCCAGCAGCTAGGGGTTTGACTATTGGAACTCCGAGGCGGACGGCCTCAGTAACGTCGGTTCAGCATTCGACCCCGATGTACCCGCAGCAGCAGAAGCAGAAGCAGACTTCCGCGATGGGATGTTCTCATTGTGGGAAGCCAGGCCATGTAGTGGCAGATTGTCGTAGGGCGCAAGGATTGTGCCTAGCTTGTGGAGCGGCAGATCACAAGATAGGAGCCTGCCCGAATAAGGGTAGTTCGTCCTCTTCCAACCTAACCAGTCCATCGGTTAGGGGACCAGCACCTATGCAGCAGCAGCAGTACCCGAGGCCATTGTTGCCTCATGCCCAGGCATTTCATCAGCAGAACCAGCAGCAGTATACCCAAGCCCAAGTGCAGAGCAGGCAGAGAGGTTTCCAGCAGAGGGGACCCGCAGCTAGAGGTCAGGCCATGATGATGGCTATGGAAGAAGAAGTTGCACCAGGTGAGGTAGTGGCAGGTACTATTCTCGTCAACTCCTTTCCAGCTTCAGTATTATTTGATTCTGGTGCATCGCATTCATTCATGTTTGTACGATTCGCGACACGGATAGGATTGGAGCCTGAGTCATTATCAGTGAGGCTCAATATACTTACTGGTAATGGTCTTGTGGGGGTAGATCGAGTGTTTTCCTCGTGTCGGATCGTAGTTAGCGGTAGAGAGTTCCCCGCTAGATTCATAGAGTTCCCTATGGCAGACTATGATGTAGTCTTAGGCATGGATTGGTTGAGGAACCAGCATGCTAGGATAGACTGCCATGTTGGCAGGGTTGTTTTCAGCATTCCAGGCGAGCCAGAGTTCTCATTTTCCAGAGGGGCAGTGGAGCCATCTTCCCCAGTATTGCGGATGGCAGTAGCAGCAGTGCAGTTGCCCCAGATAGTTGAAGAGTTTCCAGATGTCTTCCCAGAAGAGCTTCCAGGGATGCCGCCAGAGAGGGAGATCGAGTTCACTATAGACTTGATTCCCGGAACAGCACCAGTATCAGAGCGAGTCTACAGGATGGCGCCTTCAGAGTTGGAGATTTTGTACAAGATGATTGAAGAACTCAGGACCAAGGGATTCATTCGTGCAAGTGGATCGCCTTGGGGAGCCCCGATACTTCTTGTAAAAAAGAAGGATGGTACGTCCAGGTTATATATAGATTATCGTACCTTGAACTCAGTGACAATCAAGAACAGATACCCTCTTCCGAGGATAGATGACTTGTTTGATCAACTCAGAGGGGCTTCAGTGTTCTCGAAGATAGACTTGCGGTCAGGATACCACCAGATCAGAGTCAGAGAGCAGGACATCCCGAAGACAGCTTTTCGATCGAGGTATGGACATTGGGAGTTCCTTGTTATGCCCTTTGGAGCAATCAATGCGCCAGCTGTATTCATGGACCTCATGAATCGCATTTTTCATGCCTTACCTGGATCAGTTCGTGATCGTGTTCCTAGATGATATCTTGGTCTATAGCAAGAGTAAAGCAGAGCATGAGCAGCATCTCAGAGTCATCCTTCAGACGCTTAGGGAGCATCAGTTGTACGCCAAGTTCAGTAAATGCGAGTTCTGGCTCGATCGCATTTCGTACTTGGGTCACATCATTACTCGAGGAGGAGTGGAAGTGGATTCCCAGAAGATTATGGCTATCGAGTCCTGGCCAGTACCCAGTTCAGTAGCAGAGGTTCGCAGCTTCCTTGGATTAGCCGGCTACTACCGACGATTCGTTTCAGATTTTGTAAAGATTTCAGCGCCGATGACCCAGTTGACCCGCAAGGATGTGCAGTTTTCTTGGACAGCAGAGTGTCAAGAATCATTTGAGAAGTTGAAGCGAGGTTTGATAACGGCTCCCATTCTCACACTTCCAGATGGGACCGGAGGATTCACAGTTTATTGCGATGCTTCAGGCAGAGGATTGGGATGTGTCTTGATGCAGCATGGGAAGGTAATATCTTATGCATCACGTCAACTTCGTGATCATGAGAAGAATTACCCGACCCACGACTTGGAACTGGCAGCAGTAGTATTTGCACTTAAGTTGTGGAGACACTACTTGTACGAAGATAGAGTGGAGATATTTACTGATCACAAGAGCCTGAAGTATGTTTTCACCCAGAAGGACCTTAACATGCGGCAGAGAAGATGGCTTGAGCTACTGGTGGACTACGATGTGGATTTGCAGTATCACCCGGGGAAGGCCAACGTTGTAGCAGATGCGTTGAGCCGGAGAGCCGGAGTTTATTTCCTGACGGCGCAACCAGAGATATTGGCAGATCTTCAGAAGATGGGAATTGAAGTGGTTCTCCCTACCAGTGTGGCATTGATGGCCAGTCTACAGGTTCAGTCCAGCATAGTTGAGAGGATCCGGACGGCGCAATCTACAGATTCCAAGCTTCAGCGGCTCAGAGCAGAGTGTGAGGCAGGAAGAAGGCCAGAGTTATGTATTCATGAGGATGGTACACTTCGGCACGGCACTCGTCTTTGTGTACCCAGTGGAGATATCAGACAGGAGGTCATGGCAGAAGCTCACAGTTCGCAGTATTCTATTCATCCCGGTGGTACGAAGATGTACCGTGATATCCGTCAGCATTTCTGGTGGAATGGAATGAAGAGAGAGATAGCCCGGTTTGTCTCTCGGTGTTTGGTTTGCCAGCAGGTTAAAGCTGAACATCATAGGCCCGCTGGACCTCTTCAGCCTTTGCCGATTCCAGAATGGAAGTGGGAGCATGTGACCATGGATTTTGTGACTGGATTGCCTAGATCCCCAGCCGGTCGAGATGCTATTTGGGTTATAGTTGACAGGCTCACGAAGGTGGCTCATTTTCTCCCATTCAGAGTTGGGCAGTCAACGGCTCAGTTGGCAGAGATGTACCTCAGGCAGATTGTCAGGCTTCACGATGTGCCCGTCAGTATCACCTCGGACCGAGATTCAAGGTTTACGTCACGCTTTTGGCGTAGCTTACAAGAGAGTTTGGGAACTCGTCTCTAGTTCAGTTCAGCATATCATCCGCAGACAGATGGTCAGTCAGAACGCACAATCCAGACTCTTAAAGACATGTTGAGGTCTTGTACCCTCGACTTCGGTGGTTCATGGGAAGATCACCTGCATCTTGGGGAATTCTCGTACAACAATAGTTTCCATGCCAGTATCCAGATGGCTCCGTTCGAGGCTCTGTATGGTAGGAAGTGCAGATCCCCGCTAGCATGGGATGATGTCGAAGAGAGGCAGATGCTTGGTCCAGAGATGATTGCCCAGACAGTTGAAGTGGTCAGAAGGATCAGAGATCGTCTTCGAGTTGCCCAAGATCGCCAGCGACATTGGGCCGATGCTCATCGGCGACCCCTAGAGTTTGCAATCGACGACCATGTATTCCTTAGGATCTCGCCTAACCGTGGCGTCATTCGTTTTGGCGTGCGGGGAAAGCTTAGTCCTAGGTATATAGGGCCGTTCGATATCCTGGAGTGAGTAGGAGATGTATCCTATCGTCTTGCTCTTCCATCGTCGTTAAGTGAGGTGCATGACGTATTCCATGTGTCCCAATTACGACGGTATATCCCAGACCCGAGCCATATCCTAGACCATTCGGAATTGGTTATTGGTACCAACCTTTCGTATGAGGAGAGGCCCGTGTCTATATTGGACCGGAGAGAGAAGATACTCAAGAACAAGACTATTAACTTAGTCCGTGTTGCTTAGGGTCATCACTCCCAAGGTGAGTCAACGTGGGAGCGTGAGGACGACATCCGATCGCGGTATCTGTAAGCCCCCTGAATTTCAAGGCTGTTTTAAATTTTTCTAAATGAATTATTATCGATAAATATATTATTATTTAATTGTTTAGATCATTAATGTACCTTTCCATGACTTTGACTTCTGGAGCGTCAGGGATACCAATCTCTATAAACTCTCTTCACGAGTTTTGAAGTAGACAAGATTATCTTCCTGTTGATATATCGTGTTCCACTTGAACTCGTTCCCTTGTGCTCTTTTTGTATCGCAAAAGTTCGGGTCAACTTAGACCAATTAATCGTTGAATATTATTCCCACTTTTATTTTTGATCATCGTTTGCACGTTACCGTTGCTTTTAATTTAGGAGCGCCAGATCAGCCATTTTCTCGAAACCAACTTCTCATGAATGATCTACTCGAGACGCTCCCCACCCATGACCTTCGTGTCCCACTCAGACACTTCATTTTGTGCTCCATTTTCTTCGCACAACTTCCGGGTCAATTTAGGCCGATTTATTTTCTACCGTGAAACCTGATTTAATTTCCGATTTAATTTCGGGACCCGACATCGATCCAGCCTGTCAACCCGAAGTATGGACGTGGCCCATACGAAGCCTACTCCCTACATGAAACTTGTGTCCTATTTATTGGAGTCCCCGCATATTATTTATTTTCCTATGATTATAAATACTCATTTTAATTCGAATATTGCCCCCGGTTCGATTTTGACCCGACCCGGCTCGACCGAACCCGAACCCAAGCTCCACGTTGCTCTTTCATGACTGCCCGAATACCCCACATAATTTCCCTATTTTTCCTAATTTAAATATCTATTTATTCTCTCTCTATTTCTACAAATATCTCATTTAATATCCCTTATATATATATAAATATCTCTCTCTTACTCTCTCTCCAAACACAACTCACACACCCCCTCACCTCCACCTCACAGCAACCCCCCCTTTGGACCGACATCAACCCCCCCCCCTCACTTTTCAAATATCTCTCACTCTCTCTCTCTCTCTCTTTCTATTTAATATATCACACACCCATACAAATCTCTTTCTCCCACTCTCCTTACACAAAACAAACTACACACACAACACCACCACCACAGCCAACGGCCGACCCTCTCCTCCCTCTCCTCCTCCTACACCACCATCATCATCATCAAGTTCACCACCACCTTCATCATCATCTCCATCACACATTACCATCACAACCACCATTAAACCACTCCACCACCCCCACAACTACACCATCTCCACCGCCATCACCGCACCCCCGCCAAGTCGCGACCATCCCCCACCGCCATCGTCGTGCCCGGCGCTACGCCGCCGTCTCCTGGCCGACCGGCCGCACAGCCACAGCAGTGGCAGCTTGCACCAGCAGCAGCTGCTGCATGCGCATGCAGGCGCGCACACGCGCGCGTGCGCGGGCCGCCGTCGTGCGCTGCCGCGCCGTCGCGTGGGCCGCCGTAGCTCGCCGTGGGTGCGCCCCACTCCGACGAGTTCTCCCCTGACGGCCACCGTCCTCCGGGACGCGCCGTCGAGGCGATTCGTGCGTTTTGCGCGACGTCCCGTCGTGAGGAGCTCGGGAACGAGACTGAAATCGCGTTCCGTCGCAGCAACTTCGCGCGTGTTTTTCGGGAGATCCGACCGTTGGATCGGCAATATTTTTGCTCCGTCACAATCTCGGTATATCCCTCTTCACCCCTGTCAAATTTCACCCGTTAATTTCGTCGTTTGATACCTCAAAACTGGCCACCAAGTTGACGTTTTAAATTGAACTGTTTTTGGACAGTTTTGTGGAGCCGACTTCGTCAGCTCGTAACTTCACCATCGCAGCTCCGTTTTGTGCACCGTCAGTTCCAGTGCACAGCTGGTATAACCATCTTCCTGTCTCCTTTAGATTTCGTTTCATTTTAAGCACGTTTGGTTGGTCGAATTCAACGCCAAAGTTGGCCGTCCGAATTCTTTAATTTGCACTTGTTAAATTTTATTTTTGAACCCGGGACACCGGATTCAATTTCTGACACCACCAGTAGACTCGTGGCATCGTTCTGGCATGTTTTCATATAAAGTTTGCTTGATTTGGAGAACGTGGGCCTTGGCACGCATTTCGGTGCAAAGCGGGTCCCACTTTTCGGGTCAACGGGTCACTTTGAGATCGGCTCATCGGAATTCAATTTCGGATATACCGTTGAGTTCGTATCGTCATTCTGGACTCGTTGACATATAATTTGCTGAGGTTTGAAGACATTTGCTCCGGCACGCATTTCCGTGCAAACTGGATACCAAGTGTCGCGTCAACGTATCATTTTGAGATCGGCACATCGGAATTCCATTTTGGACATACCGTTGGGTTCGTATCATCATTCTGGATTCGTGGACATATAATTTGCTAGGTTTTGTAGACTTCTATTCCGACACGCTTTTCGGTGCAAAGTGTGTCCAACGGCGGACATCATTTTGACCCGAAATTACGGTTTTGCCCCTGTGTCTAAATTGGACTTATGGGTAGGCTATCCTAGCTGATTTGACCGTTCTGGACACGTTGGTGATATTTATTTTATCATCCGACAACATCTGTAGATTTTGTTTATGAGTCATTCTTTAATTTATAATTAATTATTTTTCTAGATATTGTTACTTTCTGGTTTTGAATTTTTTATATATATTTTAATTGCTGTAAAAATCTTGGAAAAATGGTATTTAAATATTATGTTAATTTAGATAATTTATTATAATTTTTCCAGTATTTAATAAGTACTTTTGGTATTTTATAAAAATAGGAAAACAGAACTCATTTTCAGTATATTTGTGTTTGTTGATTTTTTAATAAATATTTATGAGGGTTTATAAATCCCAGAAAAATTAGTATAAATTTCTATAATTAACAAGGATTATTTTGGTACTTTATTTTATATTTATTTAAGCTTTTTGTCTATCTCAAAAATTGTTGAAACATAGTGTACAGTAGATTTAATTATTGAATAATTACGACTTGCAACTTTTTATGTTGTTTTGTGTTTTAGTCGTATTGGACCTCACCCCGCACTAGTGTAAAGACCCTAGAGAGTTAGTTTGTGTATAGTGGTACTCCACATTAGACTTTTTATGCTAGGTCCCCACTTGGCTAGTATCCAGTCAGGAGTCGTGTCACACCACTAGTGTATTATTGAATATAGCTTAGAACTGAGATTGTGTATCATTATTGACAGAATACCGGACATCTATATCTTCGTACTAGTATTCTTGCTTTGCTCGAGGCAAGTACATCTACACACTTATTTACTGTCTTTTAATGCTAGAACATGTATTAACCAAGGTAGCAAGTTAAATCTTCACATGTTATATTAAATTGGTCCCTACCATGCTTAGGATAGTTATCATATCTTCACATGTTCCTTACTGGTTCTTAGTACATGTTTTACTATGCTTTATACTACTCAGAGTATTCACATGTTTCATATTGTTCCCAGTACCGGCTATGCTTATATTACTTCCAGTGTCTCTCACATGTTTTTACTGTTCTCGTATCTCTCGCATGATTAGAAAATGGGTTATGGGGAAACTGATAGTAGTGTACGTGATCACGACCCCCCTATAGTAGCGAGCTTGGTCGCATTTTATATGCATACCTTGCCGCAAGTAAATATCCCGTATTTTCTGTACGGATGTACACCTATGCTTGTCTACTTGTACGTATGTACATTTCATTATGTACCACAGCGCATTGTACATCTATTGACCGATCACGTACCTGCTACAGTTTTAAACATTACATATACATCTGTCTCTATGACATATGTATCCTTGCCATGATAGATTATGAGATATACCATGATTCCAGATATGCCATGTTCCCTGTGTTAATATGATATTGTGATCCCAGTTGTACCATGAGGCCATATTTCTAGTATTTCCTATTTTATAGACTTATCACCATGTTTCTTGTTGTACATCTCTTTCATTATATGTTCAGTACTTTAGTTGTAGAGGTTGTACTTGCTCCCGTCCTGACAGGATAACGTTGTAGGTATACTTTTCGAGAAGGAAATGCTATGTGTTTCATATTGGCACTGATTTTGAGGACCTGGCCTTAGCTCCAGAAGAGGCCCCAGCGGAGAACCTTGTTTAGATATCTTTCTCGTGTTTTGGGACTTAGACTTTGGTATGTACTTATATTTGGATACTGGACTTTGTCTCCAGTTAGATACTTTGGTTATGTATTATTAAGTCTGTGCTTACGTTACCTTCGCTTATAGATGCTGTGTTGTGATGAACTTTAAATGTGATTTTAGAACTGTTAGTAGCTTAGATCATTTATTGTCTATTCTTAGAACAGCTTACTGCGCTTTAACCAAGCGTAGGCTGGACATGGCTCGGCCCGGCCCAACAATTTGGGTATCGGGTCGTGACATGTTTTTTTTGGCGGCCCATGCAGGTCCTGACTAAATTGTTTGGTTACGTTATTGTACCAAGCATGCCTGCAATTAGGATCTAGGACAACTTGATAATACTAGAAATAACATTTAGAACACTTAGAGGATTTCTAGAATTGCAACATAGGAGAACTCATCACAGCATAGGACCGTTAGCTATAATTAGCCTCTTGTTTGTATTTCAGTGGGTCAATTTTGACCAATTTAGTACCCTTGGGATGACCCCTGAGGATCTTACTCTAATCTTATCTCGAAATCTGTTTTCACCTGTTTTATTTGCTCTCCTCTAAATTCGTTGTTGAATTTAATTCCTGATTTTCGTTGTTGACTTTGATCTTGCATCGTGATAAATTTTGTGGATTGAATTATGATATATCCTGATAAGGTAAACGTCTGCTTTATTTATGGAGTTTAGAATTTATCGCAGCCATATTAGCTGGTATGACAAAAACATAGAGCCTGATTTCGGATATATTATCCTATTCATAGAATTTAGATTTTCTCGCAGCCATACCGGTTGGCGTGGCGAGGATTCTAGATAATATGATTTTAGGGAGTATACCTTAGTTATGACTCTATCGTTTATTGCATCTAAGC
Source organism: Iris pallida (assembly GCA_029216955.1). Classification (NCBI taxonomy): domain Eukaryota; kingdom Viridiplantae; phylum Streptophyta; class Magnoliopsida; order Asparagales; family Iridaceae; genus Iris; species Iris pallida. Next base: position 11,358,165 of record JANAVB010027999.1, on the reverse strand, counting down.
TTACTGGTGTGGCGAAAATTCTGGCAACATGATTTCAGGAAGACGTGTATGGTTATCAGATCATATCTCAACTTGGTTCACTTCGTTATGACCGATTGAGCAAGAATAAATTCTTATTATCATTCTTTTCCGTCTTGATTAACTATGTTCTATCTGCATCTACAACTAGGATTACAGGTTCTCTAGGACTCTCCAATAGGATTGCTTTCGCGTTATCTTTTGGACATAATTATTTTTATGTTCCATCTTTCCTATGACTTGACTAAACTCTTCTTCGTTAACCTCTTGGATAATTCTTCTCGTTATATATCCCGTTGTTTTCATACCATTCTTGGAGATATTCCGATAAACTTTTCTGTCTTGCTTGACCATTTAACTTGTTTGAACACTGTTATGGATTGCTTGACCCAGTCTTAGGCCTTGTTACCTTTTACTTGATAGATGACCGAAATAGTCAAACCTTGTTGACTGATCCTGTAGTATAACTATAAATGTATGGTATGATTGTGATAAGTACTTTTCCTAGGGATTGGTTAGATTAAGCTTATAGGACAAGTATGGGTGACTGACTGTAGTAGACTTGAAAACCCTTAAGAACGATTGCATTGATAGTATGACACGAGATAGGGTATCTAAGATGGAGAAATGAGATATTATATTGTTATGACTATGGATTGAGGATTAGAATCTTGTGCTTAGCAGTTTGAGAATTTAGCATTTGTAGAATTTTGGTTGGTTATCTATAGCTAATTACATGTGATTAGAGGGTAGAACGATATGTGGATTGATATAGAATAAGTTGGAATGAGTTGTCGTATTGAGTACGAGATCGGAAAGATATCAGTTAAAAAGACAATGAACAAGACAGAGACATATGTACATTGGTAATTAATAAATCGGGAGTTTTGAAATTGAGGATTTGTATTCGGAGGACTTGTTGAGTAAAAAGAAGAAGGCTCTATGCCAAGGATAAGAATTGAACGTATAATTTCAAGGAGAAACTGTAGGAAAAGATTGACGACAAATGATACAAGGAACTGTGGATTGATAGAATATGGATACTTAGGATACAATAAGGAAATCCAGTATTTACAATTGAGGTTGAAAATATGGTTGATGATTAAGCATTTTAGGCTTATAGACATGTCCAGAGAACGACCTATAGTTTAGGGTATACATAAATGTTCCATGTTAGTATGGAAGATTTTAAAGGATATATGACGTAGTTTATGATAGAAGGACTTTGATTGAACCTGAACCAAAAAGATTGTAGAAGAAACAAAAGAGATGATTACAAGGATAGCAGATTGAGTTTTGTAGCCAGAGCAGCTACATATTATAGTTTGACAGGTTGGATGATTTTTAATTTCGAGGACGAAATTTTTGTAAGGTGGGTTGGATGTAAGCCCCCTGAATTTCAGGGCTGTTTTAAATTTTTCTAAATAAATTATTATCGATAAATATATTATTATTTAATTGTTTAGATCATTAATGTACCTTTCCATGACTTTGACTTCTGGAGCGTCAGGGATACCAATCTCTGTAAACTCTCTTCACGAGTTTTGAAGTAGACAAGATTATCTTCCTGTTGATATATCGTGTTCCACTTGAACTCGTTCCCTTGTGCTCTTTTTGTATCGCGCAAGTTCGGGTCAACTTAGACCAATTAATCGTTGAATATTATTCCCACTTTTATTTTTGATCATCGTTTGCACGTTACCGTTGCTTTTAATTTAGGAGCGCCAGATCAGCCATTTTCTCGAAACCAACTTCTCATGAATGATCTACTCGAGACGCTCCCCACCCATGACCTTCGTGTCCCACTCAGACACTTCATTTTGTGCTCCATTTTCTTCGCACAACTTCCGGGTCAATTTAGGCCGATTTATTTTCTACCGTGAAACCTGATTTAATTTCCGATTTAATTTCGGGACCCGACATCGATCCAGCCTGTCAACCCGAAGTATGGACGTGGCCCATACGAAGCCTACTCCCCACATGAAACTTGTGTCCCATTTATTGGAGTCCCCGTATATTATTTATTTTCCCATGATTATAAATACTCATTTTAATTCGAATATTGCCCCCGGTTCGATTTTGACCCGACCCGGCTCGACCGAACCCGAACCCAAGCTCCACGTTGCTCTTTCATGACTGCCCGAATACCCCACATAATTTCCCTATTTTTCCTAATTTAAATATCTATTTATTCTCTCTCTATTTCTACAAATATCTCATTTAATATCCCTTATATATATATATATATATATATATATATATATATATATATATATATATATATATATATATATACATATATATATATATATATATATATATAAATATCTCTCTCTTACTCTCTCTCCAAACATAACTCACACACCCCCTCACCTCCACCTCACAGCAACCCCCCCCTTTGGACCGACATCAACCCCCCCCTCACTTTTCAAATATCTCTCACTCTCTCTCTCTCTCTCTTTCTATTTAATATATCACACACCCATACAAATCTCTTTCTCCCACTCTCCTTACACAAAACAAACTACACACACAACACCACCACCACAGCCAACGGCCGACCCTCTCCTCCCTCTCCTCCTCCTACACCACCATCATCATCATCAAGTTCACCACCACCTTCATCATCATCTCCATCACACATTACCATCACAACCACCATTAAACCACTCCACCACCCCTACAACTACACCATCTCCACCGCCATCACCGCACCCCCGCCAAGTCGCGGCTATCCCCCACCGCCATCGCCGTGCCCGGCGCTACGCCGCCGTCGCCTGGCCGACCGGCCGTACAGCCACAGCAGTGGCAGCTTGCACCAGCAGCAGCTGCTGCATGCGCATGCAGGCGCGAACACGCGCGCGTGCGCGGGCCGCCGTCGTGCGCTGCCGCGCCGCCGCGTGGGCCGCCGTGGCTCGCCGTGGGTGCGCCCCACTCCGACGAGTTCTCCTCTGACGGCCACCGTCCTCCGGGACGCGCCGTCGAGGCGATTCGTGCGTTTTGCGCGACGTCCCGTCGTGACGAGCTCGGGAACGAGACTGAAATTGCGTTCCGTCGCAGCAACTTCGCGCGTGTTTTTCGGGAGATCCGACCGTTGGATCGGTGATATTTTTGCCCCGTCACAATCTCGGTATATCCCTCTTCACCCCTGTCAAATTTCACCCGTTAATTTCGTCGTTTGATACCTCAAAACTGGCCACCAAGTTGACGTTTTAAATTGAACTGTTTTTGGACAGTTTTGTGGAGCCGACTTCGTCAGCTCGTAACTTCGCCGTCGCAGCTCCGTTTTGCGCACCGTCAGTTCCGGTGCATAGCTGGTATAACCATCTTCCTGTCTCCTTTAGATTTCGTTTCATTTTAAGCACGTTTGGTTGGTCGAATTCGACGCCAAAGTTGGCCGTCCGAATTCTTTAATTTACACTTGTTAAATTTTATTTTTGAACCCGGGACACCGAATTCAATTTCTGACACCACCAGTAGACTCGTGGCGTCGTTCTGGAATGTTTTCATATAAAGTTTGCTTGATTTGGAGAACGTGGGCCCTGGCACGCATTTCGGTGCAAAGCGGGTCCCACTTTTCGGGTCAACGGGTCACTTTGAGATCGGCTCATCGGAATTCAATTTCGGATATACCGTTGAGTTCGTATCGTCATTCTGGACTCGTTGACATATAGTTTGTTGAGTTTTGAAGACATTTGCTCCGGCACGCATTTCCGTGCAAACCGGATACCAAGTGTCGCGTCAACGTATTATTTTGAGATCGGCACATCGGAATTCTATTTTGGACATACTGTTGGGTTCGTATCATCATTCTGGATTCGTGGACATATAATTTGCTAGGTTTTGTAGACTTCTATTCCGACACGCTTTTCGGTGCAAAGTGTGTCCAACGACGGACATCATTTTGACCCGAAATTACGGTTTTGCCCCTGTGTCTAAATTGGACTTATGGGTAGGCTATCCTAGCTGATTTGACCGTTCTGGACACGTTGGTGATATTTATTTTATCATCCGACAACATCTGTAGATTTTGTTTATGAGTCATTCTTTAATTTATAATTAATTATTTTTCTAGATATTGTTACTTTCTGGTTTTAAATTTTTTATATATATTTTAATTGCTGTAAAAATCTTGGAAAAATGGTATTTAAATATTATGTTAATTTAGATAATTTATTATAATTTTTTCCAGTATTTAATAAGTACTTTTGGTATTTTATAAAAATAGGAAAACAGAACTCATTTTCAGTATATTTGTGTTTGTTGATTTTTTAATAAATATTTATGAGGGTTTATAAATTCCAAAAAAATTAGTATAAATTTCTATAATTAACAAGGATTATTTTGGTACTTTATTTTATATTTATTTAAGCTTTTTGTCTATCTCAAAAATTGTTGGAACATAGTGTACAGTAGATTTAATTATTGAATAATTACGACTTGCAACTTTTTATGTTGTTTTGTGTTTTAGTCGTATTGGACCTCACCCCGCACTAGTGTAAAGACCCTAGAGAGTTAGTTTGTGTATAGTGGTACTCCACATTAGACTTTTTATGCTAGGTCCCCACTTGGCTAGTATCCAGTCAGGAGTCGTGTCACACCACTAGTGTATTATTGAACATAGCTTAGAACTGAGATTGTGTATCATTATTGACAGGATACCGGACATCTATATCTTCGTACTAGTATTCTTGCTTTGCTCGAGGCAAGTACATCTACACACTCATTTACTGTCTTTTAATGCTAGAACATGTATTAACCGAGGTAGCAAGTTAAATCTTCACATGTTACATTAAATTGGTCCCTACCATGCTTAGGACAGTTATCATATCTTCACATGTTCCTTACTGGTTCTCAGTACATGTTTTACTATGCTTTATACTACTCAGAGTATTCACATGTTTCATATTGTTCCCAGTACCGGCTATGCTTATATTACTCCCAGTGTCTCTCACATGTTTTTACTGTTCTCGTATCTCTCGCATGATTAGAAAATGGGTTATGGGAAAACTGATAGTAGTGTACGTGATCACGACCCCCCTATAGTAGCGAGCTTGGTCGCATTTTATATGCATACCTTGCCGCAGGTAAATATCCCGCATTTTCTGTACGGATGTACACCTATGCTTGTCTACTTGTACGTATGTACATTTCATTATGTGCCACAGCGCATTGTACATCTATTGACCGATCACGTACCTGCTACAGTTTTAAATATTACATATACATCTGTCTCTATGACATATGTATCCTTGCCATGATAGATTATGAGATATACCATGATTCCAGATATGCCATGTTCCCTGTGTTAATATGATATTGTGATCCCAGTTGTACCATGAGGCCATGTTTCTAGTATTTCCTGTTTTATATACTTATCACCATGTTTCTTGTTGTACATCTCTTTCATTATATGTTCAGTACTTTAGTTGTAGAGGTTGTACTTGCTCCCGTCTTGACAGGATAACGTTGTAGGTATACTTTTCGAGAAGGAAATACTATGTGTTTCATATTGGCACTGATTTTGAGGACCTGGCCTTAGCTCCAGAAGAGGCCCCAGCGGGAAACCTTGTTTAGATATCTTTCTCGTGTTTTGGGACTTAGACTTTGGTATGTACTTATATTTGGATACTGGACTTTGTCTCCAGTTAGATACTTTGGTTATGTATTATTAAGTCTGTGCTTACGTTACCTTCGCTTATAGATACTGTGTTGTGATGAACTTTAAATGTGATTTTAGAACTGTTAGTAGCTTAGATCATTTATTGTCTATTCTTAGAACAGCTTACTGCGCTTTAACCAAGCGTAGGCTGGACATGGCTCGGCCCGGCCCAACAATTTGGGTATCGGGTCGTGACAGTATCCCGACCTGTTTGACTCATAAGGTATAATGTCTTCATTATGCCTTATGCCTTCCGTCCTTGCTTGCATGTGTGATTGCTTGATTGATTGCTTAGTGTAGCTTATTGGTGAATAGTATAGCTGGCTCTTACATCTCTAAGCATCTTGATTTAAATTTCGAGGACGGAATTCTTGTAAGGTGGGTAGAGTTGTAACACCCATATCTCAGAACACGTATTTTGGTTAAGCCTGCATGTAGCTTGGACCTGTATTTTTATTTTCTCAGATTCTGGCCTGTAATTGTATTTTTGGCTCGACTTGCAGATTTTCGGTTTTCTCGTAAAACGGGTTTTGACATGACTTGGTTTTATTTTATGGAGGAGAATTGGTTTGATTTGGTTTAAAATGCATTGGAGCACTTTAACCTACACTCCACCCTCAACACAACCCACCCTCATTAAAACTCCACCTACTTTTCTCTCTCCTCCATAATTCTCTCTTTTATTTCTCCATTTTCTTCTTCTTCCTTCCTCTACACAACACCAACACCTATAGGCAAGTGCACCTTGCCACCACATGAGAACCACATTTTATTTGTTCATTAGCTAGATTAGGCCATGGTGATCAACATTAGTGCTTGACATTTTGTGATTTGGAGTCTCCACTGTTCTAGATCTAGGTTTTAACTATTTTTGGATTTACATGGTTTTGATCTATTTTAGTTAAGATTTTGTGGGTTTTGATGCTTCCATGTGGAAGAGAATTCAATTTTACTCAAGTTAGACCTTTGAAAATCTAGATTTGGTTTTGATTTGATAAAGATATGAAAATTTGAATTCTTGGTGTTCTTGGTGTTCTTCTCGGCCTGGAGTAGCAGACTGCAGCCTGCGCTCTTTAGCGCAGTGCTGGACTGCGCATCCCCTCTCGGCCTGCGCTCTTTAGCGCAGCGCCGACCGTGCTGCTTGCCCATTGGCGAACTGCGCTCAGCCCCATGCGCCATCAGTCCCTGCGCAGTTCACCCCTGCACAGTTGGCTCCCCTGCGCAATCTTACCCTGCGCACTTTACCCCTGCGCAGTTCAACCCTGCGCCATCTATTTCCTGCGCCAACCATCCCTGCGCCATCTATTTCCTGCGCCAACCATTCCTGCGCCATCTAACCCCTGCGCAGTTGGCTCCCCGCGCAATTTAACCTCTGCGCACTTGACTCCTGCGCAACCCGACCCCAGGGACCCTTGCACAATCTGTCCAATCATGGAGATTTGGTTTTATTTTTCCTTAAGCTTGGCTCTTCTATAGCCCTGTATATTAATATTTTATTAGATATTTTACGCCCATTTTATATCCTTACGCCTTTTGTCATGAACTTGATTTTACTTAATATGTTTGGAATAACTATTGTACATGGCATGGTATGACAAGGAACTAGCATAACACGACAGTGACCCGTAGTGGTGCACTCCTGACAGGACCAACCTGACATGATAGTGGCCCGTCGTGGCGCACTCCTGACAAGTACCCTGACATGATTTATCTTGATAACTTGATAGTGGCCCGTGGCGGCGCACTCCTGACTTGACTTGACTTGTAACTTGTAACTTGACTCGTATAATCAACTTGACACCGTGGGTGTTCCTGCTTGCTTGCTTGTGCAATCCACTTGTCTTGTCTTGCATCATGTCTAGGACGTGACTCCCTGGTTCCCACGGTCAGGGATTCATACTGAATATGGATTAGGCTAATGACTAGATCAAACTATAGTTCTTGGAGAATTTCCAGTCACAGGCAATCTCGTTATCTGGGCGCTCTTAATTGGACTTGTAGCTTGCCGACGAGTAGAGCACATTTCCAGCGCACTGTCATGTGTTGCACCCTCTAAGTCACCTAAGGGTATATCGTCTCCGGGGCGATGTACCCAACCATACTCTCAACCCGCGGAAGGATAACTAGATGGTCTGCAGGGCTTGGGACTGGGAATTTCTCACTTGCATCTTATTAGTAATTAGGCTATGATAACCCTAGTTAGTTAAAGTAGTAAGCCGTAGTAATTGCTTGGCCGCTCGTGAATGGATGATGTCCAGTCCTGTCTAAGTCTTGTCTAGTCCCTGTACCTGGAACTCTTGTACATGCTTGTTTTACTTATCTCTAACAATAATTGGGTAGAGACAAGGAGCTATTCAGGCGAAGGGTTACAACCCCGGTCCTTGTTTGGTTTACGGGTTGTAACCTGGCTCCCAGAATGGTTTCACGTCCCTAGTCGTTTATTGTCCTGACGTGCTCTTTATTACTTGTACTTTCTTTCATTTTCTTATGTTCTGATATGCTGGCTTTTGTTCTTATTTCGTGGCCTCCTTTGTGGCACTTGCTCTTTCTGGGGTTTGACCCAGCTGGTTTTGTGTGGCCAGATTTCGGAGCAGCACCCGAGGATCTACCGAACCTCCAGCTCGATGGTGGCGACTAGAAGGAACCCGGGCTACGAGTGGGTTTTCTATTTTGTTTCGCTCACTCTATTGTAAATTTATTCTTTTGAGGCGTTTAGCCGACGAGCACCTGTTAGCTCGATGCACTTTTACTTACTGTCTGCCTACGGGCTGTAAACATGATTAACAAATCCTAGGACTGATCATGTATGACTTAACTCTTGCTAGTCCTAGCATTTTGTACGACTAGCTTCATGATCAGCTGATATGTAATATTTGGGACGCCTTTTATTGTATATTTGGTGGTCAAACATCTTGTGATTATATTATTTGCTTGAGATTGAGACAGTAGGCTTGACCTTAAGAGACTGTTGGCTTGTAGTAAACCCTCATATCTAGACAGCCGTGACCGTATAGCGAGATGGACTTCATTTCAATATACGTAGCTGGCTATGTTCGCCCCCGCTCTCCAGTATTCTGGTTCTGGGGCGTGACATATAAATCGTGCGCCCAAACACACATAGCCTAACCGTTACTCAACCCGATTTATGACGCAACTCTTAGGGTCATTCTACTATTCGTCACTCTCATGCATTGCAGAATTCTTGCAATCGCCTTACCGCATCATTATGCTAAGTACGTTTCTCAATATCTATTCGATCATCGACCAACCAAGTCCATTTACGTACTCATTCGATCCATCATAAATTTTCTAACCATATTGATCTAGTCGAAGACTACTCGCTAACTTTCGAAATACGATACTCACTCGCTTAGACTTATCCTCAACATGTACTACATTATCCTTCATCCTCGACGAAATTTCATATGCAATTTCTTTAGGGTCGTCCTACGGTCTTCAGCATTCACTTGATTTGGCGGTCAAGTCTTCTAGGGTCATCTGTCCCGAAACTACGCTCGATAATTGAAGATCGTCAACGAGGGACAGTTACTACGAACCATGTTATATCCTATCGCAGAGCCAAATCAATTCCCGACAATTCCTATGAGACTTCATCCAATCCGACATAGTTTACCAATCCATAATTCATCTACCCCTCCCGCGCAACTGATGCGTCGTTACTACTCGAATCACTCATGCATTACCGTCGACTATTTTCGCTAGTCGTATGGCATCTACTCGTCTCAAGTCCGAGTTTACCTATTCGTGATCATAGTCCGACACATTCTATACTCATCAAGACCATCCTCGAATAACTTTCGCATCAAACCACAAGTCAAATCCGATTTTGCCATGCCTTGTAAGTTTGATCATCCCCGCTGTATGAATCACCATACCAGTTGTAACGCCCCAGAACCAGAATACTGGAGAGCAGGGGCGTACATAGCCAGCTACGTATATTGAAGTACAACCCACCTCGCTATACGGTCACGGCTGTCTAGGTACATGAGGGTTTAACTACAAGCCAACAGTCTCCTATGGTCATGAACCAGCCTATTGTCTCAATCCCAAGCAAGCAATAATAGTTACAAGATGTCAGAGCGCCAAATATATATAGCAAGGCGTCCCATACATTACATATTGGATGATCATGAAGCTAGTCGTACGAAATGTCAAGACTAGCAAGAGTTCAGTCATACATGATGAACCCTAGGATCTGTCAATCATGTTACAGCCCGTAGGCGGACAGTAAATAAAGGTACAATACGAGCTAACACGTGCTCACCGGCTAAACGCCTCAAAAGAATAATTTTTACAATAAAGTGGGAGGACAAAAAGAAACCCACTCGTTGCCTGGGTTACGCCTGGTGGTCACCATCTGGCTGGAAGACAGGTAGATCCTCTGGTGCTGTTCCGATATCTGGCCACACAAAACCAGCTGGGTCAGACCCCAGAAAGAGCAAGTGCCACAAAGGAGGCTTCGCTTAGGAACTAAAATCAGCATATCACAATAAAAATTAAAGGTAATAAATAAAGAACTAATAATAATAGAGATAACAACAGTAAACTGAGTACGAGAAAACCATTCAAGTAGCCAGGTCACAACCCTTAAACCAAACAAGGAACGGGGTTGCAATCCTTCACCTGAATAGAAACCCGTCTCAAATACTATTGGTACAGTGAAGACAATAAACGAAGAAAGGACACAGAACTGCTCCGGGAGCCAGGTTACAACCCTTAAACCAAACAAGGACCGGGATTGTAATCCTTCGCCTGAACAGAACTGGACCCCCGATCTTTATCGCTAAGGCCAGTATAAATAATCATGGTATTAAGGTAAGGTAAATCATGACGAACATGGCATGGAGTTGCAATAAGACAATAAACGAAGAGAGGACACAGAACTACTCCGGGAGCCAGGTTACAACCCTTAAACCAAACAAGGATCGAGATTGTAACCCTTCGCCTGAACAGAACTGGACCCCCGATCGTTATTGTTAAGGCAAGCATCAATAAGCATGTCATGTCACAATCTTGCACAGGATCAGGATAAGACTAAGCTGGAATAAACTCCATCCAATCAATCACGGCCAATCAAGAGTACGGCTTGATACTTTTAACTAACTAGGGTTATCACAGGTCTAGTTATTAGCAAGATGCAATGAGATTATCCCAACATCCACAAGCCCTGCAGACCATCCGGTTATCCAGGTCGAATGTCCGTTTATGAAGAATGCAACACGTGACTGTGTGTTGGAAATGTGCCCTACTCGTCGGTAGGCTACAAGTCCACTTAATGCGCCCAGATAACGGGATTTCCTGTAGCTGGGAATCTCTTCATGTCTACTGAATTATTCTAGTTTATTAGCCTTAGTCAATTACTGTAGGTATCCCTGACCGTGGTACTCAGGGATCCCTATCCTAGACATGATGCAAGACAGTACTGATTTATTTGTACAAACACAATCGCCCACGGTGTCCAGGTCATTCAATTCTGTCATGACATGCTAGCCGTCGTAACAGCATTCAAGATATATATCATGTCAAATTTACTGTCAAGAGTACGCTACGACGGGCCACTATCATGTTATATCATTTGTCAAAAGTACACCACAACTGGTCACCATTATGTCATGGAACATATTTAAAATTAACATTTAACCTGGTATAAGCGTATATGCAATAACTAAATATAAACATGGTACAAGAGTTGTGGAGGAATCATGCAGCTCAGGGGAGATGGGGTATAACTTCCACATACGAACCCAAAATGAGGTACTCCGGAGATATTCGGAAAGGCAATACAAAGATCTAAAACTTTCATGTTTTAAGTTTTTTCGAAATTCTGGCTAGAAAATAGCTAAACTAGGCAAAAACAGTCATTATGTGCACTTTTTACGGCAAAAATTCAATTCTGCGTAAAATACGCAAAAGGGGAGGGTTCCAGCGTAAAATTTCACATTTTGGGTACCATCCAGCGTAAAATACACAAATTCATGGTTTCCTGCGTAAAATCTTACATTATGGATGCTATCCAGCGTAAAATACGCAATTTCAGGGTTCCCTGCGTAAAATCTTACATTCTGGATGCTATCGAGCGTAAAATACGCAATTTCAGGGTTCCCTGCGTAAAATTTCACTCAGCCGACATGAAAAATTCAGAAAACTTGTTTTGGCCATAAATTTTTTATTTTAACTCGAAATGAGGTGAATCAAAAACAAAATTTATACGAAATTTCGTGCTCTTGCTCATGGAACTATTAGTTTTCGAAAATAACAAGTTTTAGTAGATCAAAACCAAGAAAAACTCTATGAACTCATGAAACCCTAAGTTACAACGTAGATCTAGAAGAATCTATCCATAAAAATTAAAAACTCCAAGTTCTAAAGAGGCTTATAATCATGTAAAGAAAAGAATGAAACAATAAAACTTGAGATCCATCATGAAGCAAGTTGCAATTGCCTAGGGCTCTTGGGTGTAGGTGGAGAGTAATGGTGAGGAAGAAGAAGAGTGAATGAGGAAAGAGAAAGAGTATTGGGTTAATAAATGGGGATGGTGGTGGTAGGTAAGGGTTCTCCCCTTGGTTCATGATGAACCAATAAGCAACCCAAGCCGAACCAAGCCAACCCAAACAAGCCGAACCAAGCCAGGAGACATGCTGTCACGCCCCAGAACCAGAATACTGGAGAGCGGGGGCAGACATAGCCAACTACGTATATGAAATGGAATCCATCTCGCTATACGGTCACGGCTGTCTAGATACATGAGGGTTTACTACAAGCCAATAGTCACCTATGGTCATGAACAAGCCTAGTGTCTCAATCACAAGTAAGTAAGTAAGGTCACAAGATGTATGATCATTAAATATACAATAATAAGGCATCCCAAATATTACATATTCAGCTGATCATGAAGCTAGTCGTTACAAAATGTTAGGACTAGCAAAAGTTTAGTCATACATGATCAACTCTAGGATATGTCAATCATGTTACAGCCCGTAGGCAGACAGTAAGTAAGTGCAATCGAGCTAAACAGGTGCTCATCGGCTAAACGCCTCAAAAGAATATTTTTACAATAAAGTGGGAGATCAAAAATAAACCCACTCGTTGCCCTGGTTACGTCTAGTCGCCACCATCGGGCTGGAAAGTCGGTAGATCCTCTGGAGCTGCTCCGAAATCTGGCCATTCAAAACCAGCTGGGTCAGACCCCAGAAAAAGCAAGTGCCACAAAGGAAGCTTCACTTAAGAACTAAAACCACCAATTAGCACAGAAGATAATAATATATAGTAAAACTGGAGAAAATATAACATCACAAGGATATACGGTAAGATAACCATGGGACCATTCAGATAACCAGGTTACAATCCTTAAACCAAACAAGGACCGGGATTGTAACCCTTCGTCTGAACCGAACATGGTTTCTCCCATTTATCAGCAAGATAATATAAGAAAATCAGAACATGTACAGGATCAAGGCAAGACTAGACTGATTATTCCCCATTCAACAATCACGGCCAAGCAAGAATTACGGTTTGATACTTTAACTAGCTAGGGTTATCACAGGCCTAATTACTAACAAGATGCAGTAAGATTATTCCACAGCCACAAGCCCTGCAGACCATCCAGGTTACCCAGGTCAAAAATTAGGGGTTGAATTCAGGTGGGTACATCGTCCAGGAAACGCATGTACCCTTAGGTAGCTTGAAGGGTGCAACACATGACAGTGTGCTGGAAATGTGCCCTACTCGATAGCAGGCTACAGATCCCAGGCGCGCCCAGGTAACAGGATTGCCTGTAGCTGGGAGATCTCTTTATGACTAATGTATTAATCTAGTTATTAGCCTTAGTCCATTTCAGTAGGTACTCCTGACCGTGGTACTCAGGAGTCCCTTCCTAGACATGATGCAAGACAGGACTGGATTATTTATACAAGCACAATCGCCCACGGTGTCCAGGTTATTTATACAGGTCATGTCATGTCAGGTAGCCGTCGCAACAGCTTATCAAGATATATCATGTCAGGTTATCATGTCAAGTGTACTTGTCAGGAGTGCGCCACGACGGGCCACTATCAGGTCATGTCACATTTACTTGTCAGGAGTGCACCACGACGGGTCACTATCGTGTTCAGGTACATGTGCAGGGCATCATAGTGCAAGCATTCAATCAGGAGACCTAAGTTATGCTGAGGTTACAAGACATGAATTAATAATAATAATAATAATAATAATAAAACAGCAGGGCAAGGCACAAGAAGGAGCCCTACGGCTCAGGGTCACTAGAACTCATGCGGCCAATAAAGAGAGCGCATACAACTTAGTAAGGACAGGGGCATGCGGCTAGAAAGGCAACGGCACATGCGGCTGGGGAGACAAGGGCGCATGCAGTCCCAAGAAGTAGGGCCTCATGCGGCCAGCGGAAGAGTGGGCTACATGCGGCTGACGGAAAGCAAGTCTATGCGGTCGGGGGAGGACATCGGCATATGCGGCTAGGAGGGATGGGCGCACATGCGGCTGGCCGGAGGGTGGTTCCATGCGGCTGACTGGGTTCGGCCCTCATGCGGCTAACGGGAGAGCACTACCTATGCGGCTCAGAAGTCATGAAGCCCTATGCGGCCAGGAATGATACTCAGTCTATGCGGCCAAAAGAAAAGCGGGTCTATGCGGTTGGGAGCTAATTACCCATGCAGCTGAGGAAGACTGGGGTTCATGCGGCCAGAGAATTTTATGCGTGCGCAGTTTCGGAGGAGTTCAGGCATATGCGACTGACTGAATGGTCGGTACATATGCGGCCAGACTACCATACGGCTGGGGGAACACTTGTCGTATGAAATGTTCATGCGGTCAAGTCTAAGCACAGTTCATCTTCTCCAAAATTCCGAGAAGAAGAACACCATGGGAGCCAAGTTCTCAAGCTCCATAACTCCATCATCCGGAGCCCAAATCCGAACTTCCATAGGTCGAAATAGGGTAGAACGAGATTCTCTACAACATAGAACCACCAAAACTTAGAAATAACAAGATTAAGCAGATCAAAACTCAAGAAATCCAAAAATAATATAAACTTAGATCTACAAGAATTAGGCCATGGAAAGTAAAAATGCCAAGTACTAAAGTATGTTAAAATGCTGTAAGGAAGAGAATGAAGCAATAAAATTGGAGTTCCTTCATGAAGCAAGTTGCACTTGCCTAGGCCTCTCTCTCCCTCTCTCTGGTAGGTGAATGAGTTAATGGAGGAAAGAAGAAGAGTAATGAAGAGAGAGAGAGAAGGAAGTGGGGGTTAATAAATGGTAGTGGTGGTGGTAGGTAGGTGGTTCTCTCCTTGGTTCATAATAAACCAAAGAAAACCAAGCCTAGCCGAACCCAAACCAAGAAATAACCAAGCAAAGAAGGAAAAGCTAAGCAAGGAATCAGGCAATACAAGATAAAATACGTACACGTATTCCAAAATACGTAATATGAACCACATGCATTATACATGCAATACGAGTCAGATACGTACACGTATCCCAAAATACATAATACGAACTATGGTCATCACACCAGCGCTCACGCAGAATGATCGTCCTAATTTGGCGCAACGCATGTGCGATGCTGGAGTTGCACTCGCATAAGACAAGAATGTCAACATTGTGGTTATCCTCGAAACAATCAAGCACTTTCGTTTTCATCCAAGTAACGTCCATCCACTCTTAAATTTTCTTGACGCTTTTCCACGATTATCTTCCGAACCTACATCAACTTAACTTGCATCGCATTCCTCCAACAACAATGCTCAACATGATTTTCGTTCATTCGATCAGAGTATCCCCGAGTTATTGCATATCGTCTTTGATACGCCTCAATACCATCGTCGATATGCCTAACTTGAACATCTTCCTCTCTCATAAGCTCCAATTCGTTACAATCATTGTTATCATCCGAATTTGAATACGAATCAAGTCTTGCACGTATCAAGATACATTCAATTATAACTAACTACCCTCATCGCGACACAATTTCCAATTCACATATCCATTCTCATATTCCTAACTCGCACTTCCAAATCGTGCTACTGACTTATCGTGCTAACTCAAATTCGTTCGCACGATTTCTTCGTACCTACTCAACTCGTTCCGAACAATTTTTGCACCGACTTAGCTCAATTCCATCTGAGTCAACTATTTCCTCAACGCGACATTCCCTCGCTATGTTCATCCTATCGCTTGACTTACACTTAACGACTCCTCGTCCGATGTGTCATCCATGGATACGACTTCGCGCATAATTATTCAACTCAATTCATCGAAGCATACTTGCATCGACTTCTATCGAGTCACTCCCACTAGAGTCTCGGCACTACTCCGTCCATTGAGCACAAACTTATCGTACGACACAATCGTCTCGATGCATTCTATTGCAAGTCACCAAACGGCTTAACATAGCTATCGCTAAGTGGTATTGCATATACCACTCAGAAATCGAGCCTATCGTTATCGATACAATGCTTCGCTGTATCGATCACACAATTGGTATTGCATATACCACTCGAAATCGAGTCATTACTCCACATCATACTCCGCATAGGTCCGACATCTATTTTTCAACCAACTATCCCGTATGGCGATCTTTCCGATCCCAGCTCTAGCGTTCACTTACTCGAATTGGTACACAACTAGACCAACATGCACTATCGTTCACTTAAGTTTGACATACATCCAATCTAACCATGCCTTGGCGATCATATCGATCACACACGCAATATTCGCTTATTCAAAGCTCAACGCGACATTCGGCCAACATAAACGTTCGCCTACTCCAACTCGATTCAATGCGGCCAACTTACAAGTTTGTCTACTCAAACTCGACTTAGCGACCAACTCGACTCGTTACTATCGCATCCGCGATCCTCCAATCTCACTCGTTGTAACTCGTGCAACGATTTATTCTCGATACTTAAGGTCATTACTCAATCTCGTTTAACATATCGCTATCCATCCGCATAGCCAGACAACATGTATCATACCATGTCGACTCGTTGCACCGATGCAACGAACGATTCACAACTTGCTGCACTCCGTGCAACCAACAACACATAACCATTCGCATAGCCACATAACACACATCGTCTCATATATCGACTCGTTGCACTTCATGCAACCAACAACACATATCTTTTCGCACTTCGTGCGACCAACAACACAACTCCTCGCACTTCGTACGATCAACAATACGTATTTTATTACACTTCATGCAACCAACATCACCATATTTGTTGCACTTCGTGAGACCAACATTCTATAACTCGTTGCACTTCGTACAACCAACATTCTCCGATGGTACCCAGAGATAGCGTGATAGTCATGACATACTTGTGGCAGACATACGCACTTAATATAGACTTATTGTATGGAACATCCAATGTGACATCGAGCAGATCCATGAGCCATGCGGTTGCGGAAACAAATTAGGGTCAACTAAATTCGATAGCGAAGCAACGGAGGGTCAAAGAGATTCGCTCACGGTCCAGAGGATGGAACCGCTCTGATACCAACTTGTCACGTCCATATCCGAGAAATCGCTCATCTTCGCTAGATTTTACCCGAATTATCGTCCTCGCTGGGGCGCGATGTCGCATGAGCCTGGAGTTGCGCTCATGCAAGGCAAGATAACAGGTTCATATAGTTTATCTCAACTTGATAACATAAGCAGCGGAAGGAAAACATAGTATACAATAAGAATCTCTTTTATTAATAATGAACTGAAGGTTACAAAGGCTCTGAATAGCCCAACTTAATATGCCAATTGGCTACAACGCTCATGATCTCTCTAGCTCACAAGGATTTCATTGTTCCATACATTATGCCTATTTATAGCCACCAAGTAGTCTTCGGCCGAACATCACCATGTTGCAAGTCCGAACGCCTATGGGGTAGCTCCTCTTGAACGCTAAGGACTCCATGCCTCGGCACGTCCAAGCCAAGCCCTGCCCCGAGTCGAACATATCCTGAACCTGCGAACAAACTAGTGGGGGATTAGTGCTTTCGTCCTCGTTGCACTGATCAAGACCCACTCGTACCCAAACTAAACACTAAGTATATTTAGTGAAACATGCATCTTAAATTGGTGATCTTTTTATTTAGCCTTAGGATCGATTTCATGACAATATTCAACATAGCAACTTATTATAATGTGTCCAATATCGTATCCCTGCGGCAGATATAGTTAGACATAATATGAACATAAACATAGTGATCGTGCTCATCTCCGTCCCATTTTGCCTAGTCTGCACTGGTTAGAACTTACGTAAGAAATCATATAATTCACACAACCAATCAGCCATATTTAGACATAAACATAATGGTGACAGGCCCTGCGCCTGCACCCAATTCTAATCTCCGCCCATCGGCCCTATCTATATGAAGGTCACGGTGTTTCGCACCGTAATGGACTTGGCATCCTTATGTGTAAGCCTATGATCGCTTCGATACGGGTTGCTAGCCCCAATATTCGAAGGATCCCAAACTTACTGATATCATAGCTTATCACAACACTGGACGGTCGCAAACCGTTCGAATAATGTGCACCATAAATACCATACATAATTCCCTCATAGGCCGAACAGTCCCGGTGCCCCGGTCGTAACCGTTCGAGGGAAGTCGCACCCGTGCACGGGCCATCCGAGTCCATTGACCATGCAATACGCGTCATAGCAAACAAGTCATATCATACAATCAATCTCATGTTCCATAAACATAATCCCGCTTCATAAACATATTCACGTCCCATAAACATATTCTGTTATCTCCATCTCAAGTTCCATTGGCATTATGCCCTAACACATCCGTATTGATGCACGACGCCCAACGGCTTAGATTTTTCGTACTTATATTCAACGTGTTCCGTTCATAAGTTATTCACATAGCATAATTTCGTAGTTACTTAGTCATTTCCTAGCTTCCGTGCACGAGGGAACGCTTAACGCCGTAATCAATGTTCTAGGCCTATTGTTCAATGTTCCATGTTCTATCTTAATGTTCGACACCTACTAAGACCTTTAACCGTTCGAGCCACGCTCGCTAACTCGATAGCAACTTACGCATACAAGGATATATTTTATTAGACATGAAGGAATAGGGAGAGAGAGTCAAGAACCCGCCCACCTTAAGCCGATACGCCTTATCGTTTCGCCAAGCTGAAGCGGCTCGATTCCATAACTTGGTCGTACGCCTAACTCTTCTGACTTAGCCATTTCGTTGAGCTACTCGACTTATTCGGCCTACCGCGCCCATGGTACGATCCGTAATCCAGCGTAAAAGCATAGCCTGTACACCAGATCAACTAAAATCAACACTTGCTCAAACGGGACTTATCCTTTGCATCGATTCGATTCATAGATTCCAATCGACTCAAAGCTTACCTTTGGCCAACGTAACTCTTGCATCGATTCGCGTCTACTTTATCGGGTCAATGCAACTCTTCGAGTCAACACTCATCGTAATGCACCGTGCGGAGCGGGGCATTACATTGCCTGCAGTCCTGTCTTCACTTTAGACTGCAGACAAGTCCTGCAGTCACTGTAGGTAAAAAAGAAAAAAGAAAAGATGGACTGCAGGCAAGTCCTGCAGTCCTCGATTGACAGAAACGGGGTGACCCTTAGGGGGTGTTTGGTTCAAGTTTTTGAGGCTTGGGAATGAGATTTGAATTCCTTATCCATGTTTGGTATGTTTAGGATTGGAAATGAGGAGGGAATAGGAGGGGGTTATGTGGAAAAGCTATTCCCATGGATGTGGGAAAGCTATTCCCAAGCCCTCCCTTGAAAATAGATTTGCTTTCCTAGGAATGATGTTTGACTATTTTGTTTGGACGGTTATACCCTCTCTTTATTTTCAAATTTTCAACTGCCATCCCAAACATGTGAATCATCATGAAATTAATGAAATGGTATTAAAGTAAAACTAAATAAATCAAGATTCCTATCCATATGTGGACCAAACATGAAAATAATTTTTTTTTAAGTTTTGAACTACCTATTCCCAACCTAACAAAACATGGAAAAATCTATTCCTAGAAATCCAAAAACTTGATCCAAACGAGCCCTTAGTGTTTTCAAAATGACAAACTTGTAAATTTTTTTAAAGTTTTAAGTTGGTGGCCCTTAGTAAAGATTTTTTTAAGGGCACCGCAAAAATTGTTTGGGGGCAGTCCTTACTTGGGGGCAGCCCAAGTAAGTGGAGATTTTACTGGGGGGCACCCACAATTTACTTGGGGGCAGCCAAACATTAGGTTTTTTTCTCTCCTCTCTCCTCTCTCCTCCTCCTCCTTCCTCCTCCTCCTCCTCCTCCTTCTTGGCCGCCGCCGCCGCCGTCTCTTGTCGGAGCTCCGCGGTGTTGACAATCCTCTCCCGTTCAAGATCCGTCACCACCACGTTCCCCTCTGCCTCCAGCACCACCTGAACCCCCGTCGCCGAGCAGCTCTCGAACCTCGCCGGCACCGCCGACGGCCACCACGCCAGCCCCATCGACCCCACGAGCCTCCACTTGTCAGTCGATCCCTCCAGCGTGTACGCCAACGCGTCCAAGGACTCCGTCAGCACCACGCAGCACAGCCGGCCCCTCGCGCTACCGAGCTGCCACCTGTCCTCTTGGCGGCGGGACGCAGTCGACGAGCTCCGCAGCGCAAGGGCCAGGCGTCGACGAGCTACACATCGCAAGGGCCTCCCTTCACATCTGCTTCTGCTTCTTCTTCTCCGAGGACTACCCTCCCCGGCCAGCTCCGACCAATCTCCGAGGAGGACTGCCACCTTGCTGGCAGTTCTAATGTATGTTAGGACTGCCACCTTGCTGGCAGTTCTAACGTATGTTAGGACTGCCAACTTGCTGGCAGTTCTAGGGCTGCCAACTTGCTGGCAGTCCTAGGACTGGCTTGGGATGCCCCGAAGTAAAACAATTGATGGCAAACTTGTAATTTTTTTTTGAACATTTTTGGGCTGTCTCCAAGTAAAAAGTGTGGTGTCCTTAGAAAAAACCTAGTAAAAAGAGGGTGGCCTTTAACGTTTATCAAAATAAAAGTCGGATCAATTGAGATCGGTCGTATAAATGGGCATCGGGTTAATAGAAATATCGGTCTGGCGTTCACCCAACCTCATTGTTAGCTTTCATTCGGTGACGAGAAAAAAAGGTACTTCCTTTCCTGCACCCCCCACACTGCAGTCTAGGGTTAGGGTTCTTCAACGACACTCGAGAAGTCGGTCTCGTGTCCGTATCGCGTCGCGTCGGACGTGCTGGACACGACGCAGACACTCCCGAAGTATACTACGAGATTAGAAACTTGGTGCCATCCGCGTGTCGCCTTGTCGAGTTTTTGTCGTGTCCGTGCGGCACGGGACGTTCCCGACGCGACACATTTGCTTGGTGAACGCGAGCTGAAAACATTACACTTGCTTCCTCAAAATCGTGTGATTCAACAAAATGTTCCAAACTTTGGATTTTATATAGGTCGAAGCTTCTATACCTAATAATTTCGTTAAAAAAATTAGGTTAGATATTGTTCGAGACAATTTATATAGTCATAATATTATTCGGTTATTAGAATCCGGGAAAACATTCACCTTCACTGTAGGAAGAGCACATTTATTGGTTTAATTTGATATTTGGACAAGTAATTAAGGTACCAAGTTCTAAATCATGCTAAATTCCTAATTGATGTCGAACACAGTTTGATGCATGTAGGAGTGTTATATATATATATATATATATATATATATATATATATATATATAGTGACTAGCAGGTGGAGACTTAACGCATCGTGACTGGGTGGGTTCGGTACCACGGGGAAGCAAATTATTCCTTCTAATTAATGGTGAAAGTTATATATATATATATATATATATATATATATATATATATTTGAAAGAAGGTAATTGTGGTGAACGCTCCCACCGGGAATCGATCTCCTGACCACTTGGGCCGCATGCCTCACCAGTACCACTAGGCTGGAGGGTCATTGGCTTTTTATATATATATATATATATATATATATATATATATATATATATATAGGCTAATTCCTAGATTATAGGAGAGGAACTAGCTGTGAAAATTTTGTTGGATAGGTACTAGTAGAGAAATCCAAGAAGTTAGGAATTAGGTTGAATTCCTTTCCTCAGGAATTAGTTAATTTCTATAACTCCGAAGCTTCCAATTCACATCCAAATGGTAAGTTAAAATAGTGTCTTTTAATTTTAGGAACCCAATCGAGCTTCATTCTCACTGTCTCTTGGGGGTTCTCAACTCCAGAGCGACCTTTTGAACTCTCCCTTACCTAGATTAGATGATAATTCCTGCTGGATCTAACTTCCTCCATATTTGTTCTCGTACCTCTTCCAATTTGTTTCTTCAACTATCTTGCGTAATTCCTAATCCTTCTGCAAATTTGAAAGCGAGCTTGTAAACTTAACCATTTTCTCTCTAATTTAAAAGTCTGATCCTTTTATTTTTCCTGTGTATTAAACTGAAATGTGGTTTCTTAGCATACAGTTAGTCCTATCTGGTTTCTTTGGATCGCAACAAGATGTTGCTGAAATCTCATTCTTGTGGTCGTTTGACAACTAGGAGACTTCTTGTTACCTTATACTATTATGTAGTGTCATTCCACTACGAGTTAATTCAGTGTTTGTCATAGTCTAGGTTGAGTTGAAATAGTTGTCCAGATGCTCTGATGGAATTCATTATGAAATAAATAGTTGCTAGCTTTCCTATCTGAGTGGGAGAGACTGAGCAACTGAAGCATACTTTGTCCCTTTCATTTGCCATTATAGAATAGAACCCCTCTTGGAGGGGGAATTAGCTGGAACAACATTGGAGCTAGTAATGTCACTATGAAATAAAGGAAAGAAATGTGAATATTTTGAACCTTTGTGTAATTCATATCAGCTATTTATTTTATAGCGAATTCCATCTGAACATCACTCATAGTAAATTGGTGGAGAACTCTTTGAACTCAACCTAGACTATGACAAACATTGATTAATTTGGATATCACTCAGAGCAAGATGTTGCTAAGATTTTGTTTTTGGAGCTCCTCTTGGAATCCAAGATATAGGGTTGCTTTTGACACTGCAAAAAATACACATTCAACTTGACAGTGGTTTTGAAATCTAAAGTTCTGTCACATGCATATCTTGAAAGCACTATGCATTGGTATTGCAACCTCATCTAACTTGTCTTTTTGAAGTTGATTTTGACTAGCCCCCCCAGGGAAAGGTGTGGTTATGATGATAATATGGTTCTTTGCCATGGTTGCCCTCAGGGTTCAGTTGCATGAAATGCTTGTTTTTATGGCACCAAAGTGTTGCTCTAAAGTATTTCAAGGCAGTCAAAAATTAAACCAATTATTGTACCATATCGTCACCTACATGAGATGGTTGTGCATTTTATTGTACTTTTAGCCACTCGAGCCTGGTATGAAATTAACTCATCTGTATATACTTAATAATATTTGAATAGATCAGCACAAAATATGATCATACCCCGATTTAAAAACAACTTATTTGACTTATGTCCCCAAGGTGTTCTTTGGTACCGATTTAGCATCTTTAACTCTTTTACTCAACCCTTGTGAACTTGCAGTTTTATAGCAGGATTTTAGAGGGAAGGTTAGTAGCTCTTGTGTTTCGCAGAAAGACTCTCAGGTTGATAGACCCCCATCCACACCCACACACACCCCTACGCGCATGCACACATACACGACAGCCACCATCACCCTGATGTTGGTGCTTAAGCTAAGATAGGTGGTGTGGTAATCAAAAGTATTTGGTTTGTAATGCATCTTTCCTCTCATGCAATATAAATCTGGGTTAGTCTGCCGCCTTAGAGCTTTAACTTGTTGCCAGATGTTGTCTAATATTTTTTTTAATCTCAATCTAACCTGAACCCTTATCGCAGAGGAAACTTTTGGAGTGCACAGACAGGTTGCATTGAGCACTGCAATAGTTTAATCTGTTTGTCATGGTGCGTGGTGCTTGACTCACCCCTGCTCCCTCCTGCCCCTCACTTATGCATTGTTTTTCATTTGGACACTCTAGGATCACAAGTTACCCTTATCTTTCATTATTTTTATTTTTTGGAGAATTTAGATTATGGTCAGTATTGTTTTTACTTTAAATTGGCATTTGTAAGTGGCTAAGGGTAAGACTTAAGATGCTCCTATTCCTAGTTCTAAGCATCAATCAGTTTAAGCCAATCGGAATTTAAAACCCTTGAACTGTGGCTTTAATGTTTATCCTATTTGTAATCAGCTGTTTTTGTAAGGATCCTCTGCTTTGCACTTTTCCAAAGAGTCATGGTTAATACTCTGTAGTCAAGTTGTATGCAATATTAAATATGAGAATTATTTGAAGGTGTCATCTACAATGAAGTTACCTGCTCTTTAACCAGCTATGTTGCATGTCTATGAACTTGACATGACACATATTGATAAGGATACAATAATCCTTTTGACTTCTTGGTGTATATTTTGGCATCTTTTTTCATGTCTGAGACTCTGACAATGGCTTGTGTCGGACACTAACACCACTTATGGACTCCCATGTTTCCTTGCCAACCAATACACCTTTTCCTCTAATCACCTTCTATGACATAACTGTAGCTATTAGGTTTACCTTCAATTACACATATTTGCAGAAGAGTCATATTAGTGTATTCCACAATGCCATCATTTTTTAAATATTGTAAACATTTTTCTGTCATGCAATCCTTTGGTATATGTATATCTATTAGTAGAAACTCAATTATTTAAGGCACCATTTAGATGAAGTATTGGGGAGTCAAGTAGTATTTAATTCCTAACAAAGTAAGGAGTTAAACTTAATTTCTTGATTCCCCAACCAAACGCCAATTTGATTCCTAGCAATTAAGAGCAAGTTTCCATTGTATTTCAGCGTCAGTAATTGTGACAAAATTCCCCAAGTCCTCAACCAGGGGTCTACGAATTTGCCAAAAAAGCATGTAAGAGGAGTTATGGAGGTTTGATTGAAATAGAGGAATTATAATTCCTTGATGTGCCAAAAGGCATCTGTCAGGAGTTAGACTCTAATTCCTTGATTCCTGACCAATTTCAATCGGATGTACCTAAGAGTCTTTACATGGATCGTCTATAGGCATTCCAAATATTAAGGTGTTTAATCACTTTGTGAGAAGCCAACTATATGCCATGTGGTTCATGATTTTCTCCAATTAAGTAATAAGAAGCACCACAATTATAGGTAACCCTTAGAGTTCCAGGTGTGGCAGCAGCTTCATGTTCGGGAGAAAGCTGGAATTAGTTTTAAACACTGAAACTCAAATTTGTCAATATTTATAACATTTGGATCTTTGCAAGAGTTTTATTTACAGAGTTTTATTCTCTTGAAACTTTAAGCTTTTAGGGTGTTCCAGCCTCCAGGTCTATTCCTTACTCTTCCTTTCGAGCGGTAGCAAAATTTTCTTACCTTTTAGCAGTATCTTGCTAACCAGTTAGCATATATGACTAATTCTTACAATTTTCACGCACCTCAGATTTGTCTATCACTTCATATGACAGCTCAATTGCTTATGGACTCATGGTTGGCCTGATGACGTTGGTATCTTCTTGCTCACATAGTGTGATCTCTGCTTACTTCTTTTGAACTCCAGTTGATGCACTCGGTATACCAACTGGTTATCTTAATAAATTGCCCACCGTCATTTGAAGAACAGCATTTTATTGCACTGGATCAAGTACTGCTGGATGCTTGTTTCTGTGCTCTCTTATTTTCTTTGCTCCTGTATTATTGTGGCATCTGAGTGTTATCTATATAATTTTACTTTATCATTTCGAGAATGAGTTCCCAGTACAATAAGGTGCCATTCCCGAACTTGAAGGAATAAGCTTCTTGTTGTACCATATAGAAAGAAATAATAGATAGCTAGAATGTTGCACATTACTCCAGTTCCGTATTCCTTACTTTTACACAAGGAATATCTTTTATATCTCCTAGTCAATTTGTACTGCTGAGTTCTCTCTCCTCTTTTCTTGCTACATAGTTTGTCTCATTTTTTACTTGCATAAATTCCAAATGTTTTTCTCGTACTGTTACTTGGTTAAGTGCAGGAATGTATTTTCAGGTACATATAGATCATGGACATTATCTCTCAGCTACAAGAACAGGTCAATACAATTGCTTTTACTATGCTGAATACATTTGGAACACTGCAAAGAGATGCCCCCGCTGTCAGACTTTCTCCTAACTATCCAGAACCAGCAGCTAATGCATCAGAGGAGACGGTTAACACTGCAGAGCAAGCCAAGATTATGAGTGCAGCTTTAGTTCAAGCTGCAAAGAAGGTATACATATTGACCAAGGAAGGAAGTACTTCTATGATGCACTTTCTTCCATTGCATGGTAATGTATTCTAGACTATTCATGTTTATGAATGTAAGAAGCAAATCTGTGTTTTTGCAGTTTGATGCACTTGTCGCTGCATTGCCGCTGTCCGGAGGGGAAGAAGCACAACTAAAAAGGTTACAAGAATTGGAGGTGAAGTGTCTGACTTGATCTTGTATTTCACATTGACAATTGGATGTATCTTATACAGAATAATAGTAGATAAGCCTCATATGTTGGGATAAATCTGAATCCGACGATTTCAACCTTCTCGTTTAAAAAGGTTGAATTGAGGTTTTCTGAAAAGGGAGTGATCTTAAGCCCAGAGATCCCAACCTCAACTCAAGTAGTTCCCACCCTGTCCCACTCCACCAGACGAGTTGCAATGTGTACACACACAGACTTTCCTGCTGCTTTGACATGTATGCGAAATGATGGAGAACCACTTAATCTGAAAATTCACAGCACAAATCTGGCTTTTGACTTTGTGTGTTCCCTGATAAAAAATCTCAACCAACCCGTATGTTGTTGTTCAGAACTTTTCATAATCTAATGGAGAAGGGAGGTGCTTTCTGATAGGTTATTCATGTCGGGCGAGGGAGCCCACCTGTAGGAGGATGTAGAGCTTTGATCCGGATGGAAACAATATTCATCTATATTGCTGCCGTGATGCGTGGGAATCTTCATCCATACTCTCTAACCTATATTGCTGCCGTAATGCGTGGGGATCCTCATCCATACTCTCTTGTCAATGAGTTTGACGAGGATGGAGAGTTGGATGACTTCGTATTTCTGCTGGTGCATTCATGGTCGGCTCATGTCTTTGAGTTGTAGTCTGTTGCTGTTGTCCCTGTGGCCGACTTTGGAGGGGATGTTGTCGAGGAAGACGGGATTCTTCAGATGTTGAACGGCAGTTGAATGGATCCCCATAAACACTGAATCCTGGGGATGATTATTAAGGTGTGGGATATGGGGTTCTTGTTTGCTCATTTGCTCGGGTTCGGACATTGGTTGTATGTTTTGTGGCCAGGAAGTAGGCGCACACACGTTCATAGCCAGTAACGTAGTTGGCACACTCGAGAATAAGCTTTCTTTTTTTGCTTTGTTTTGGAAGATCCATGATTCTCGTTTGAAGGTCAAGCTCACATTTAAGATGTAGATCAATAAGGGAACCGGGACGTTGACTCGGTATGGGGCTGAGTCACAAAAGGTATTGCCTTGAAAATGGCATGAGAGTTGGCGTGTGTTAGAAGCGGCATGGGCCTAAATACGCATTGGGAAAGAGAGTCGGAGGTGTGGGGGACTAGCAAGGGGCCTACACACACTTCATGTGTGGAAACCAGGAAGTTTAGGATGGAAAATGGCCTAAACAAATACTGTGGAGTAGATCCAGGTGTGATGGATTGGCATGGTGCCTATACACACTTTACGATTGGAATCAGAACCTTTAGGCATAGGATCAGAAAGCGGTCTAAACAATCACCGGAAACTAGAGCAAGTTCTGGTGGATTAGAAAGGAGTCTACACACACTCTGGACTTGAGAATCAAGAGTATTAGGATTGGATGTGGCAATAAAAAAACATTGGGAAAGAGGGTCATAGTGTGATAGTAACTGAGGCTACATGCACTTTGGACTTGGGAAAATCAGGGTTTTGGATCCAAAGCGGCTTTGGATTTGGGAATCAGGGATTTAGGATCCAAAGCGGCCTAGACACACTTGAGTTAATGAGGAAAGTTGGTCGATTAGCATTCTTGTGACATTTTGGCAATCTTATGTTATCATTTGGGTGTTCAAAGCATGAGCATTGCATTAAAACAAGAGAAAGCTCAAGTTGTTTGCAGACTCCTATCAACGAGACCGATGGATCCTAGTTGTCACAAGCATCAACTAGCTGACATATCATTTCATATTTTTGGAATTTATATCCTGTTTTCCCATTTTTGTGGCCTATCGCCTTATCTCCCCCCCCCCAAAAAAAAATAAAAATAAAATAAAATAAAAATAAAAATAAAAATAAAAATAAAAATAATTATTATGGTTAATGGGATGCAATGGGAACTTTTCCCTCCGTGTTTGCTCAAAAAGAGGAAAGAAAATTCATAACCTAAGCTCTAGTTGCACAGGCTGCAAAATTCTGCACAGTTGGTCTTTCCCACCTTCCCCTCCCCTATTCAAGGCTTTTCTGATGTCCCAAATTAAATTGGGAGTTATTTATGTTGGATTGCTAATTGTAAAGTCTATTCTTCTATGGACTTGAGTCGATCCTACATATTGCACTGAAATTCAATGGAGAAATCCCAGCCTGCAATCTAGTTCGTTTGTGTTACTGCTGCCCAAATTGACTAGAAAATCATTTAGGCCCAGACATTAAAAAAAATAGGGCCAAGCTTTAACTGATTTGAATAAGATCGTTTCTGAGAAATGTAAATTACGGTGGTATGAGTTTCCTCTCATGTGAATCTAATATGAATGTCCAGGTAGAGAACGAAGCTGCTGGACAGGAACTCCAGAAACAATTGGAGGCTTCAGGTATTTGTTTTTAACACTTTGATATAAAGTTCTTTTGCAATTAAATGGTCCTCTTAGTCTTGTATTTATAAAACTATTATTCCATATCTTCTCCTTGGATGTGTTATTCGCTGTTATGCTGCTACGTAGCGATTGCTTTTGTATAGTTCTTGTTTGTGATTGAAAGTAATTGTGATCTATGTTGGAAAGTTATGGACACACCATGACACGATATAGAAGTTGGTACTGTGGTGGGTGGCATATGCCCATATTATGTCTCACATATCTACGGGGACATGACATAGGTTTGGTGTGTCTATATTGTGATAGATTCTGACATATCTTGCTGCTTGGTTATAAAGCGTTTTACTTTTACATCATCCTCAAAGCAGAATAGAAATATAGGGCCACTGTTCCAGTTACAATCTAATAACTGAATAATAGATGACAAAGGGATTCAGCAAAATAATTATCTTTCAAGGAAGCCTGTGATCCATATTCCTGTTCTTAAACTATGATCCTCTCTTTATAATGTATTCTGATGGGGAATTAGCTGGACACTGCTTTTATTTCCAGAACAAGAGTTGAAGCTGGTGCAGGAGTTGTTCAACCAAGCAGCAGACAACTGTTTGAACTTGAAGAAGCCTGTGTTACGAGTTTGTAATGAAGATTACCATACTAAGTGAATGAACTATTACTCAAGTATGTACTTTTCTGAACTTGAAGCTCTCTGAAAATTAATCACAATTATACTGTGATTTCAGTCTCTACACGATCTGCATCAATTAAATAAGATTCAACATTTTTTTGGCAGTTGGATTTCAGTTGTACTTTCCCGTTGTTTCTTATCTTGTTTTTCCTGTGGGGAATGACCATTTATGCATCAACGCTTGGGATATAAACTAACCAAACTTGAACGACGAGTTTGGCTTGAATAGGCTCAATTTTGATACTCATTTTCAGGTTTCTTGTAGCTGCTAAAGATTCAAATTGATGTTTGGCTGAATAGAATCATCAGTTAGTAAGCTGAGATCGATACCATACTAAATTTTGAACTAGTGATCGTGCTAGCTTAAACATCGACAAAAGCTTAATTATGATGTTTCCAACTTAACTTGAAAAAGTTTTATCGAAAGTTATCATGTATGAACATACTAGCTTATTGTCGTTTCTTATTTGGTTGTATGGGGATAGAATGGGAACAAGTAGTAGTTAACCCTAATTTTTAGAGACAAAAGATCATAAGATATAACTCCCCACATATCTCC
This sequence comes from Iris pallida, assembly GCA_029216955.1. Lineage (NCBI taxonomy): Eukaryota > Viridiplantae > Streptophyta > Magnoliopsida > Asparagales > Iridaceae > Iris > Iris pallida. Next base: position 11,328,321 of record JANAVB010027999.1, on the reverse strand, counting down.
CCATTGGAGAGTTCATTCTTATGTTCAGACTTATAAATAATTGAGGAGTACATGTACAATACCAAAATTTACCTTATGCTCTACAAACTAGAAAACTGATACAAAAACCTGCAATACCGACTGAACTAGACATGTGCTTCATATGAATTAGATTCCTGGTTTTAGTGGATGAAGAATGTGTAATCAGAACGGAACTTGAAACAACTGGGACATTCCTCTCTTATTCTTGACTATCCCCCTCAAGTCGAGGGTTGCTAACATGCTCATACTAAACAGGAAATAGAAATATACAATTTGAGAAGAGGAAATGCAAAAGTATGTTTTTTCTTATCCTTCATTGTCAGAGACATCATTGCAAAACTTCATAATATACAGTCCCAAGCTTTCTTTGACAGCACTGGGAAGAACTTCACGAGAGGAAACAATCCGAAATAATTCATCACATATAACGTTACAAAAGGTTTTTCCAAAACCCAGCTACTTCAGGCCAATGATAGTCTATGACTGAAACCAATAGTTACAGGCTGATCTTTTCTTTTCTTCCCTCTTTTTTTCTTTTGTATCACCAGCACACAACAAAGAACAGAAAAATTCTCGTGTAGCTGGATGATACTGATTGAGTCTCTCTCTTCCTGCCTGAAGGTACCTTTATAGCCTTTATCTCAAGTTACTGGGACCTCATATTGTGACTGTCTCACTTGATTTTGTCATCAACTCCTCTTCCCTTCCCCACAAACTTCTCCTTTTCTTAATTTTCTTCTTCTTCCCCCCTTTTGTGCAGTTTCTGTTCAATTATCCTTCTTGTACTATATATATATATATATATATATATATATATAGCTCAAGCTGTTGGAGTGAGGCATATCCCCCCAGAGGTTGCAGGTTCGAGCAATGGAGGAAGAACATTTAATTTTCCGTGGAGGAATTAATGTGAGAGCAACCAGAGTGCATGTCGGTTGCGAGTGCGGTGCGATGTGATACGGGTGTGATACAAGTGCGGTGCAGGGCTAGGAGTATGGCCTTCGGGTCGAGTTTGTAGCACAATTTCCTCTTTCAATATATATATATATATATATATATATATATATATATATATATATGCAAAAAATCTCTCGTTAAATTCTCTTTTTTGCACTAAAAGACCCCATGCTTTTAACATTCCTAAAAGTATAAAATATGCTCATTTTGCCTCCTTTCCGTTAACTGGTGTTAAGTGGGGTATATAATGACCATTTTACCCCTCTCTCACTCTCCCCCCCCTCTCTCTCTGGTGGTGCGGGGAGGAGGAGGAGGGGGGCTAGCCGGTGGGGAGGAAGAGGGGGCGGGGAGGAGGGGGGGGGGCGTGGAAGAGGATTGGGGGGACGAGAAGGAGGCCGGCGGGGAGAAGGAGGGAAGGGGGGGCTGGGAGGAGGGGGGCTGGCCTGGGGAGGAGGGGGAGGCTGGCAGGGAGGAGGGAGGGGGCGGTGAGGAGGGGGGCTGGCCTGCGGTGGGGAGGAGGGGGCGGTGAGGAGGAGGCCGACGGGGAGGAGGGGGGCTGGCCGGCAGGGAGGAGGAGGGGGGCTAGCCGGCGGGAAGGAAGAGGGGGCGGGGAGGAGGACGGGGGGGAGGAGGAGGCAGACGGGGAGGAAGAGGGAGGGGGGCGGGGAGGAGGGGGGCTGGCCTGGGGAGGAGGAGGGAGGGGGCGGTGAGGAGGAGGGGACGGTGAGGAGGGGGGGGGGAGGGGGGGGGGGGCTGGCCGGAAGGAGGAGGGGGGGGCTGGCCGGCGGTATGAGAGGTTAGGAAAGTGGGAGGAGGCTGGTGGGGAGGGGGGCTAGTTTAGGTATTTTCTATTTTTTTAAAAATGGACTTAGCGGCCATTTCTAACGGTCAACAGACGGTAGGGGGCTTTTTGCTTGCGCGGGGAATCTAAGGAGGGGCAAACTGCTAAATTTGTCTAATAGGTCTTTTTACGCAGAAGACGTAGATCTAACGAGGATTTTTTTGCAATTTACCCTATATATATATATACACACACACACACACCGAGTTTGTAGGCCTTCGGACTAGGAGTCTGTAGCACAATTTCCCCTCTCTCTCTCTCTCTATGAGGGATATTGCACCAAACTTATTGTATCAATTATTGCACCAAATAATCTCAACCACACATTTATTTCAATTATGTGGTTATAAAGCATCCCATAAAGTTGTTGCCACGTCAGCATGCTTTATAACCACATGATTGAAATAAATGTGTGGTTGAGATTCTTTGGTGTAATAATTGATGCCTTAAGTTTGGTGCAATATCTCTCTCCATATATATATATATATATATATATATACTTCTTCCCCCCTTTTGTCCAATTTCTATTCAATTATCCCTCTTGTACTCTGTGTGTGTTTTTTTTTTTTTCCAATGTGCACCCAACCCATGAAATTTGCAGAAAGGCAATTGTATTTAATTACCTAATAGTATTATTATTTGTGAAAACTGGGCACCTAGTCTGCCTAGGTCCTTCCATGCTTAGGTCTATGTCGCTGCTTCGCATAGTACCTAGGCAGTCTGATTGGAGTGGCTCCACTCATTTTGGGTTATATGCATCCACCTAGCCATGTTTTTGCCACTGCTTAGGCCCCACGAATAATGAGTAATCTGTTTATTTTCTTGCTTTCTCATTGATCGCATTGTTTATGCATATCTGGAGCTATTGGAATAAACTGATTAGTCTTAGGCATGTAACGCTCTTTCTTGATCCAATCCAATATGCAGTTTGTGTTAGCTATTTCTACTTGTGAAAAGGGCGTCCAGTGCCATGAAGCTTCTACTCATGGAGTGTCTAGGAAGGGTCAAGATGTACACAACCTCTATATATATATATATATATATATATATATATATATATATATATATATATAATCCTTTTATTTTCTTGCTTTTTCATTGATCGCATTGTTTATGCATATCTGGAGCTATTGGAATAAACTGATTAGTCTTAGGCATGTAATGCTCTTTCCTTGATCCAATCCAATATGCAGTTTGTATTAGCTATTTTTACTTGTAAAAAGGGCGTTCGGTGCCATGAGGCTTCACTCATGGAGTGTCTCGGAAGGGTCGATGTATATATATATATATATATATATATATATATATATATATATATATGCAAATGATCTCTAGCCTAGTGGTTAAGAGAGATGCATGCGGCCCAAGTGGTCAGGAGTTCGAGCCCCGGTGGAGGCAAGTTCGCCACAATTAACCCATTGCTTCAAAAATATATATATATATATATATATATATATATATATATATATATATATATATATATTATTACTAGTCTACATGTAGGTGCTTTGCACGTATTTTAATTAGAATATCAGTTGTCTTTTTGTCTTTTCCATGTGATTATTCGATATATATATACTAGTCTACATGTAGGTGCTTTGCACGTATTTTAATCAGAATATCAGTTGTCTTTTTGTCTTTTCCATGTGATTATTCGTGTTTGTGTTTTATTTTTACAATGTCAAGAGATTCGAAGTACAAATTGTATTTTATTTTTAATTTTCTATGAGAATAATAATCTTGGAAGATGGTAAGGATAGAAAAATTTATTACCATTGGAACATGAAAAGTTGTATGAAAAAAGAAACTTGCATGCAAATTTTATTGCTTTGACTATTTGTAGAAAATATCCTGCTACTATGTAACAGAATTCAATTCCTATTCTTAGGAACTGAGCTCAACAGTTCCAGATTTCTGGTCCTATTCTTAGGAACTGTTTTCTGGAACTGTATTCTGTTCCTATTCTTTAGGAACTGATTTCAACAGTTCCAGATTTCAGGAACAAGATATTCAGTTCCTATTTTGTTCCTATTTTTATGCAATAAGTTGGGGTTTTGTTTTCCTATTTAAAGTGTAAAAATTGAAGGTTACAATCAATAAAGTATTTCAGTTTTTCTCTACAAAACTTACATGGTACCAAAGCTATGAACAACGATGACTGGGGCGAACACATCCCAGACCTCGGATGCTACCTCGACGAGTTCTTCGGTGACTACAGGCGGTGTTGATCATATGACTACTCCATCTTTACAAATTACTATTCATAAATTGAATGGTAAAAATTATCTAGAGTGGTCACAATCAATCAAACTAGCCATTGATGGTCGCAGAAGATTAGGACATCTGACGGGGGAGACGAGAAGACCCGTTGAAACTGATCCAACCTACAAAATATGGCGATCAGAGAATTCTCTCATTATAGCGTGGCTTCTCAACTCAATGGAGCCAGCTTTTGGAAAGTCGTATCTGTTCATGCCAAATGCGAAAGATGTCTGGGATGCTGTGCAAGAAATCTACTCAGATTTGGAAAATTCTTCTCAAGTCTTTGAACTGAAATCAAGACTATGGCAATCCAAACAAGGAGATAGGGACGTGACAGCCTACTACAACGATATGCTCACTCTCCGGCAAGAGGTAGACCAGTGTTATGATGATGTTTGGGAAAATCCCAATGACTGTGCACGATTCAAAAAAGGGAAGAAAATGACCGAGTGTTCATGTTCCTCGCTGGTGTTAATACAAGTCTTGATGAGGTGGAAGGACGCATACTTGGACGAAAACCTTTATCCTCCATTCGTGAGGTTTTCTCTGAGGTTCGACAAGAAGAAGGGCGAAAGAGGGTGGTCTCCATTCGTGAGGTTTTATCTGAGGTTCGACAAGAAAAAGGGCGAAAGAGGGTGATGATGAACCAAGGGACTGCCAGCAATTCAGAACCCGAAGGCTCTGCTATGGTCTCCCGAGGACCTGATAGCGAAGGGTAGAGGAGGAAGAAACCGTGGTGTGACTACTGCAAGAAATCATGGCATACTCGAGAAAATTGCTGGAAAATCCATGGAAAACCTGCCCATCTGAAGAAGAAGAAGAGTGAAGGTAGAGCATTTCAATCAGGGACTGAAGCTTCTCAAGCACAATCAAGCAACTCAGAGGCGTCTCCATTCACAAAGGAACAATTAGATCATCTATACAAACTCTTATAATCTCCATAATTTCCTGCAAACTCTTCTTGTTCCTTAGCCTACCAAGGTAATTCTTTCCAAATCGCCCTTTTTAGTACTAAAACTGTGTCTCAATGTTCCTGGGTAATTGATTCTGGAGCAACTGATCACATGACAAGTTCAAAATTATTTTTTTCCTACAGTCCTTGTGCAGGAAATAAGAAAATTCGGATTGCAGATGGATCTTTTTCGGCAATAGCCGGAATAGGTTCCATAAAATTGTCACCCTTTCTAATTCTCCACAATGTTCTCCATGTTCCCAATCTTTCCTACAACTTGTTGTCTATCAGTAAGTTAACAAGTGAACAAAATTGTCGTGTTAATTTTTCTTCTTCATCTTGTGAGTTTCAGGACCTAACATCGGGGAGGACGATTGGCAATGCTAAGGAGTGTGGAGGCCTCTATTTTTTCGAAGATGGATCAAATTCAAGTAACTTAGTCTCAAATTCTTGTTTCGAATCCATCTCTCTTTCTAGTGATCAAGACATTATGTTGTGGCATTATAGGTTAGGCCATCCAAATTTTCAGTATTTAAAACAGTTGTTTCCAACTTTATTTTGAAATAAAAATTTGTGTTCCTTCCAATGTGAATTTTGTGTGTTAGCAAAACAACAACGATCTGTTTTTCCCCCACGACCTTACACGCCATCAAAACCTTTTTCATTTATATATAGTGATGTGTGGGGTCCTTCAAGGACTCCCACACTTTCTGGAAAAAGATGGTTTGTTACATTCATTGATGATCATTCCAGATTAAGTTGGGTTTATCTCCTGAAAGAAAAATCTGAAGTAGAAGTAATTTTCAAATTTTTTTTATACCATGGTACAAACACAATTGCACGAAAAAATACAAATATTTCGAAGTGATAATGGGAAAGAATATTTTAATAAAATATTAGGGCAGTTTTTCTTAGAAAAGGGAATTATTCATCAAAGTTCTTGTAATGAAACCCCTCAACGAAATGATGTTGCTGAGAGGAAAAATAAACACCTCCTCGAGGTAGCACGAGCTTTGCGATTCACTAAAAACGTGCCTAAATACCTTTGGGGAGATGTCATCTTAACAGCCACATATTTGATAAATCGAATGCATTCTAAAATTCTAAAATTTTTTACTCCATTATTTGTCTTTCAAACCTGTTTTCCTCACGCACGCATATCAACCAACTTACCGATTAAATTTTTTAGATGTCTTGTGTTTGTTCATGAAAGAAATTGTGGCAAACTAGAACCACGGGCAAGAAAATGTGTGTTTTTGGGGTATGCACCAACTCAAAAAGGTTTTAAGTGTTTTGATCCTGTTTCAAGAAAAATATTTGTAACAATGGATGTTATATTTTTTGAAAACAAATCAATTTTCAATTCTCGTCTTCAGGGGGAGAATGTATGTGAAGATTCGAGTTTGAGTTTAAAAGACTTACAAAGAGATTTTGTTATGAGTGGAACCGAGACTGATTTGAATGAAAGTTTGATTTTAAATCCTAACGAAAATATGGTTGTACATCAAAATTCAAACCACCGGATAATTCCGAAGCAATTCTGAACCAAAATTCGGAAAAAAAAAAATCATAATGTCGCCACATAAGAGTGATCATTCAAAAAGAAGAGAGAACGTGAATATGGACAAGATATTTGGGCAAGTTTTGTCTCGAAACTATCCAGGTCAGAGAAATAGAGTCGAAACCTCCTTACATGGCCAAGAGTCCGAACCACAACAGGTCCAAGACTCACCACGTACCACACAATTAGATCTATCTGAGTCATCTGATTTGAATATTCCTATTGCTCTTCGTAAAGGTGTTAGATCATGTGCTCAACACCCTATGTCTCAATTTTGTCCTATAAAAAATTGTCACCCTTCTTTTCATCATTTATCACTCAACTATTCCTTGTGGAGATTCCAAAAAATGTACATGAGGCCTTACAGGTTCCGGAGTGGAAGAAGGCAATTCTTGAGGAGATGGATGCGCTTGAGAAGAACATGACCTGGGAAGTAGTGGTTCTGCCTAAAGAAAAAACTCTTGTTGGGTGCAAGTGGGTGTTTACGGTGAAGTATAATTCGGATGGAACTCTTGAGGGATACAATGCACGCCTGGTCGCCAAAGGATTCACACAGACTTATGGTATTGATTACTTGGTAACATTTGCACCGGTAGCCAAACTCAACACGGTAAGAGTTTTACTATCCCTGGCAACTAATCTAGATTGGCCACTGCAACAATTAGATGTAAAAAATGCTTTCCTCAATGGAGATCTAGAAGAAGAGGTGTATATGGTTCCACCTCCGGGCTTTGAAGAAAAGTTTGGAACTAAAGTGTGCAGATTAAAGAAGTCATTGTATGGTTTAAAACTGTCACCCCGAGCTTGGTTCGAGAGATTCACTAGATCAATGAAAGGCCAAGGATGTGCACAGACTCAAGCAGATCACACCATGTACATGAAGTTTTCTGAAGATGGGAAGGTAGCAATCTTAATTGTTTATATAGATGATATTATTCTGATAGGAGATAACATTGAAGAGATAAATCAACTAAAGAAAAATCTAGCTAAAGAATTTGAGATTAAGGACTTGGGGCATTTGAGATATTTCTTGGGTATGGAGGTTGCAAAGTCTAGAAAGGGTATTGTGGTGACATCAAGGAAGTACATCCTGGATCTGCTAAATGAAATCGGGATGAGTGGGCGTCGCCCAGCAGATACTCCAATTGACCCAAATGTCAAGCTAGGTGAAGTCACGGAAGGAGAACCGGTGGACACTACCAGATATCAAAAACTTGTGGGTAAATTAATCTATTTGTCCCATACACGACCAGACATAGCATTTACAGTAAGTCTCATCAGCCAGTTCATGCATTCACCTCGAAATGAACACCTAGAGGCAGCATACATAATATTGTGTGGTACTTAAAAAGTTCACCAGGAAGAGGGTTGTATTTTATGAAGAATGATCAGCAGAGTATTGAAGCTTTTACATATGCAAATTGGGCCGGTTCAAAAACAGATATGTCACGTCCCGCATCCAAGATTCAACGGTGACGTCATGAACACATCTCCAGGCTACGTGCGGTCGAATTCGCAATTGTCGTCCGTAAAACATCAGAATGGAAAATACAAGGAATTACTACATTCATGTACACAACTACAACTATATTGTACATCAAGTGTTTTCTAAGAGTACATTAATACAAGTCTATTACAACAAGATATTTTACGTACGACGGACTATAAAATGTTGGTTGTCGTCTCTTGAGGTTCTCCAGACCGTCTATTCCTCGATGTTGTCTTCGTCATATAGAGGTAATGTTTCCGCAGGAACGTCATCTTCTCCTAGTGAACGAATACTAGGTCGCTTAGAAACGACAAGCAAGTCCTCAATAAAGAACGGTTAAAGAAATAAAAAAGTGATAGAGACTGAAAAGACATAAATAAACAATATATATACCGAAATTTAGGAAGTTAGATTTAATTTTATGAATATATTGAATTCCTTAATACTAATGTCCCTTTTCTCTTGCATAGGCACTTAACATGCATAAGAACATATATTTCCTAAATGAAATGCAAATTGAGAACAACCCTTTTGAATATCCTCCTAACTAGCTTTTCCGACAACAATTCCGTATACCTGGGATCAGACTGTGACTTGGTGGCACGGTGCTTAGAATCCGGCCATGCCTCTCCTGGGCTTAGATGTACCAAGTCTCTCTTGGACTTAGAAAATTACCAATTTGATGTTGTCGAAATTGGTGCAAATATCGGATGACACGGAATTAAATCCGGTCCTGCCTCTCATGGGCTAAATGGATGGCACGGTTATTACAAATCCGGCCCTGCCTCTCCTGGGCTAAGTGAGCTAAACCTCACATACTCAATTCGTATGGCCCTACGAATGAGCTAATGTACTGATCAGTTTTGGTTATGAATTATGTTGCAGAACTAATTAAGTGATATTCGGGTTGTTCTCCCCCGCCCAATGCTTTCTAATTATTAATTAAATTCCAAGAGGATTTCCCTAGAGGATTTCTAGGTTTATGAAAATAAACCGATCTAAAAGTCGAGAATTGACTCTCTCTTGGAATTTTCGAAAATTTCGGCAGTCTCCTCTATATTTGTCGACTCCGGAAAATTTGCAAGAGACAAAATAATATAAGAATATAAATCCGGGTTCGCCGACCCCTTCAGTACTCTCAATACCGGAATCACGCAATTAATATCTCGGGTTCGCCGACCCCTTCGGTGGAGCAACTCTCAACACCGGAACCACGCAAGGTTATATATAAAGTTCAGTTAAAAATAGACTTCTTACCTTAGCAAGCAATTAAGCGAGTAAGCAAATTTTCTTGGAATTTTTGCTAAATACTATCCAAATTTTAAACAGAACTTATTAGTAGCATAACGATATCAAAATCTTACTTCCAATATGATATGCAAAAATAATTTTGTAAACCTTGCAACCTTGGCTTGACAAGGTAAATTTAAATGTCCAATTCTACACATGTTTACTATGTACCATAATTTAACTTCTTGAAGAAGTAAGAGGAGATTTAATATTGAAAATTTATAGATATGGGGTTATGCTAACATATAGGTGCCTATAAACATTTATTTTAACTAGTTAATCATGCTAACGCATGGCAGTTGAATATAATTCAAATATGGACAGATTTAAATTAACATGTTAAATTGCCAATTTTTTATTCTTACATATCCAAGCTAACACAAGTGTACACAAACCATGCTAAGAAATATAAAATCCATATATATATTGATTTTTCTTTAAAGTGTATCGGTTGAATTTCCTAAGTTATGCCAAGACTTATAAGTGCCCATGATAATATAAGTATATGAGTTGTGTCCACATATTGTGTCAAGGTGTTTTGTGTAGATATTTATACATATATGTGGAGGTTTACCTTCTTGGAGATGGGAAGAGAAGGTTTAATATTGAAAATTAATGGGTATAGGTTTACCATAACATATAGGAACCTATAAACTCCCATTTGACTAAATAATTAAGTCCAAATATATTAAATAGGGATATTTGTCAATGTGGACAGATTTGTCATAATGTGTTAAAATTGAAAACTAACTCAGGTTATATCAAATTTGACATATATATATATATATATATATATATATATATTCTTTTAAGTGTAAAGGTTGAGTCCCTAAGTTATGTCAAGACTTGTAAGTGTCCATATAAATATAAGTACATGAGTTTGTGTCCACATAATGTGTCAAGTGTATATATATATATATATATATATATATATTTTGGAAAAAGGGTAAATTTTATTCTATATCATCGCAATAAGGTTACAGCATAGAGATACAGTCCCAACTCAGGGGGACATTACTAGTACATCCGACTCAATGTTATGAAGGATGCCCACCAGTGGAGTGGACAGTCCCTCATAAATGCGCCGGTTCCTCTCCCTCCAGACATGCCAAACTGATGCAGCAAAGCCTCAATCTAGCACGTCTGACCCAGCTCTGCTCCTGGCCGCTGCAATCTCCAATCCACTTAAGGATTTCTCTGAAGTCACGCTCCTTTCCAACCCCTCCCAAGTATCTCCGGCTCTGCTCTGCCCAGATGCTCCACGCCACATGGCACTGAAAGAACAGATGCCCAATGGATTCATTCTCTGTCTCACACAAAACACACTTAGGGTCAGGGACTGGGACCCCGAACCGAAGCAGTATGTCCCTAGTAAGCAACCGGCCCAGCACCAGTTTATAGGCAGACAGTTGCATCTTTCTGGCAAGGCCCTTTCCCCAGATAAAGTCGTACTCCTCAATCTTGTCGAAGTGGGAACGAACAAGATCGTAGCAGCTGCTAAATCTGAACTCCCCAGCACCCTCCGTGTAGCCGGGAGGTGCCCAAACCCAGACGTCAGACAGTACAGCAGGAGTGATCTGAACCTGCCTGATCTCCCCTCCTAACTGAGCAGTGAAACGATACTCCTCTGGCCTCCAGACCCCACCCCTGATGATGTGCCTACAAGTCAGACCTCTGTACGCCACACCGTCCGTCTGGGGACCCAGAATCTCCAGAAGAGACTGACCTGCAATCTACGGATCAAGCCATAGGTCCGTCTCCCCTCCCTCCCTCATCTTCCTCCGAATAGCCTTCCGAAGTACAGGTCGGTTCCTCAGGATATGCTTGAAAGACACAGAAAAGTTATTGTCAATTTCACATACCCAGAAGTTCCTACCCCGGAGATACCGACTAGACATCCAAGCCGACCAAAGAGAACCGCCCTGAAGGAACCTCCATGCCAGCTTGATCCCCGCCGCCTCCCTGACAGATACAAGAGAACGCAGACCCACACCTCCCTCCTTTCTAGGACGACAAAGCTGCTCCCAAGAGATGGCATGAATCCCCCCATGCCATATGAACTTGGCACATATGCCCTCAATCTTTCTGATAGTAGCCAAAGGAACCATAATAGATTGGAGCCAAAACAAAGCAATAGCAGATATAACCGATCGTACCAGCTCAATACGCCCTCCAAAAGATAGGCCAGCCGCCTGCCAGCCCTTTACCCTCCTCTGCGCAAAGTCCACCAGACTCTGACATTCTCGGTCCTTCGCGTAGTTGACAGATAGGGGCACCCCCAGATATTTCACCGGGAGGTCACCCTTTTCCACCCCAAGCTCCAGGGCCCGTTCCTCCTTCAAAGTGCAAGAGGAGTTGAAGTAAACTTTGCTCTTGTCCCTGTTCAGCCGAAGACCCGATAACTGTCTGAACTCCTCCATCACCACCGCAAGCTCCCTCATCCCTCGCATGGAAGGCCTCATCAATACCAATAGATCATCCGCATATATGAGATGTGAGACCACCGGTGAGACCCTGCTGTATATCGGTACAATCCTCTCCCGATGCACCGCGATGTCCATCAAACAGGTAAAATACTCCATCACGAGGGTGAATAGGTATAGGGAAAGCGGGTCCCCCTGCCTAAGCCCCCTGCTGCTGCCGAAGAACCCGTAAGGTATACCCTGAATGAGAACCGAGAATGTAGGGGAGGTGATGCACTCTCTGACTCTATCCACCCATGTCTCGGTGTCACGCCCCAGTACCGAAATACGGGGACGGACGTAGGCCAGCTACACCGTATAAGGTACGAATACGCTATACGGCGATGACGGCTGTCAAGTCTTGCTGGGTATCCTAGCATGCAATCAATCTATGGCCTAAATCCGACCTCATGTCCACAGGCAAATCACAATGAAACAATATCAAGAGAGATAATCATATGGAAAGCAGGGAATACACATATGAAAATTAGGAATCTACAGTACGGAATAATAATGTAGACGAATATACCTTCCCACAGTTCCTAGCATGGTCTGGAACTGAAGCACATCCCCTACGTCAAGTCTGGAAGATCCACAGGGTCGGTCTCAGGCAATCTGGGAACAATCCAGGGTTGGTCGGGCCAACCGTAGCAAGTACCAGAAAGGAAGGCTCAAGGACGGGCGAAGAAAACCAGCAGAATAAAATGTGACAGAAATAGCATCTAAAAACAGTAAATAAGGTAAGGGATCGTGCGGTACCAACGCACTATTACAGAATATAAGGCAGCAATCCAACTACTAGTACGTAAGTAACCAACAATCATCACAATCATCCTAACATACACTAATGCCTGCATCGCTAACTGAAGATCGTAGTCTGTCGTCGGGACAGTAATCCACCCCTACATCAAACAAGAACAAGGGAATGAAATACTGAGCCGGGACAGCGTTACGCACCAGCCAGCTTAGCAAACAGCAAGCCATACAATTTATATGAATAAGCGGCCACTCAAATGCCTACGGCTTTCTATGTGGAAGTTGGGTTACCCCAACAATGCAAGTATGGGAATCCTCAGATCGTGCCGTCCAAGCAGGGCTGGCGAGGCCAAGTATAGCATGTAAGAAGAGCACCGATCCCTCGTAAGGCCACCGGGCTTTGCATGTCACCACCGGTCCCTCGTAAGGCTACCGTGCCGAGCATGCCATGTATATATAATGTATAGTACATAAGTAACCGGATATTGCCATCCACTAGTGCGCATGATAACAATATCCGTGGCGGCCAGCCTGCAGGTCATGACTAATGTCTGGGATAAGGCTGGTAATGCACGATCTCGGGATTCCGTTCCCCCCCAATGTTTCTACCAGTTTAAGTTGCCTAGATTAACCATACATTTATCCGGAATCACATGCCGTGGTCACATGGTCATCCTCCTAGATGTCGTACCTCAGTACGAGAATGCTAAGTAAGAATCAACCTCGGCACCTATAGTCCCAGTTGTGATCCATCCTTAGTGTTATGCAAGAAGCAAGCAAGCAAGCAATCCTAACCACGCTAAGACTATAGGCCAACTACCAGATACCCGTGCAGGTAATCATATAATATAGCCAGAATATCAAGATGGCATCGCAATGCCATATAATCATGGAAGTAGCACCTCAAAGTGCCAATAGACAAGGGCACCGCAGTGCAAGGTCAGGGCCAGTACCTCAAAGGGTAAGCTGGACTTATAGCACGGATACAGGTAGTCAGGTCTGGGACAAGGACAACTCTGTCAGTCACAAGAAGTCATCTGCCCACATCGTGGCATGGATATCAGGTCAAGTACAAGACCAGAACCTCTACTATAACAACATCTCAAGCATAAATGGGAGCCTACAGCTCCAATCATCAAGTCGGTCTATCCACCAGATCAATCTAGCAAGAGTCTCCCATCCATGATGGAGTGAATATCACGTCAATAAAGACAACCACCAAATACCAAGCTCATCCCCCTAACAATGCTAGGCCCTCTGACTCACAAGAATCCTCCAAGTCAATGATCACAAGCCACTAGAAAACAAGCCCCTCAACTACCAAGACACAGCAATCAAACCAGGTTCTCCAACTACCGGAATACACAAAGGTACCAGGTTTTGGGCGTTGGGAAGTCGAGTAAAAATTATATAATAATACCCTCGATATTCTCCTCGTTCCGCGAGGCACTCGCACCAGTATCTAAAATCCAAAAGTCCTCGAAGACATATCTGATCAAATTAGAACATCACCAAAGAACTAGCAACACTTATCTAAGAATCCACTTAGTCTACCATTATCACTATCTCAATATCATATCCCCTCATAGTCAATCCTCGAATCAGATCATAATCCCAACACATGGGTCAACACTAATCAACGCCGTCGGAAGATGGCAAGGATTGTGTGAACCACTCTGGATCAGATCCACAACCCTTAAACCAAACAAGGACCAGGGTTGCAGACCTTCACCCGAGTAGAACCGCTCTCCTTACACAATCCGGCGGACAGGACAGATGATGGGATAACAACTGAACTAGAACACCATCTAAAAAGAAGGGTCACAGGTCAAGAGTCCAATGGGTGGTACCGTCGAAAAGGCAAGGATTGCGTGAACCCCTCTGGATCAGATCCACAACCCTTAAACCAAACAAGGACCAGGGTTGCAGACCTTCACCCGAGTAGAACCGCTCTCCTTACACAATCCGGCGGACAGGACAGATCAAGACGCTAGGCGAATAATCTAGTCGGGAGTCTACCTAGCAGGCAATGAGATCAGGGATGCTATACCAAGAAGAACATGCATGAGTTCAGTCCCGCAAACCAAAGGAATGGTTCTGCCCAATCCTTCGAACCAAATTCCCAACCGGAAATTCTGAAAAAATCCGGCAGAGTCTCCTTTGTAATCTGGATGGGAGCACCCTACGAATAGGGGCTAAAACCACTCGGCGCAACCCGCCGCAGAATCGCAGAATCGCAGGCTGAGAACACTAAGTCTCAGCTACCAGCAGCACTACGATGCGTACTGGGAACAAATCGATAGCCGAGAACACTAAGTCTCGGCCTCCAGCAGCACTACGATGCGTACTGGAAACCAATCGAACCCGAGACCACTAAGTTCCGGCCTCCAGCAGCACTACGATGCGTATTGGACGCCAAGCCAACATGCATAATATAATCAACTAACCGCCTCGCAGGGCGCATCACAGCACATGCCCCTAGTTCTAATCCAAGCACAATCACAGCCACAAGAATAGTTCGCCAAGCCGTTACCCGACCGTGAGTCGGACACGGGGCATACGGGGACAATCCATACAAGTGAGTCGTGCTCGTGTCCTCGGAGGTGTGGATGACCCATCCGAGTTGTCCGATACGGTCTATCCCGGTATCGGACCAAGCTATTCTAAGTTATCATCATGGCAGTTCTACTACAAGGCTACACTAATCATGGTTATAAAATTTACAAGTACAAATTAACTAAATGAAATAAAATCCAGGAGAGAGGGTAAGAGCCGTCGGTGAGCAAGGGATACTTGCCTAGAGGGCTCGGTTAGGTAAGCAAGTCTTCGACAATCGCGATCCAAGCTAGCACGCCAATCGAGATCCTCAGAACACAATAAATAATCATCAGCACCAAATAATAAAATAAAAGAATAATCACAAGAGATGGCAGAAGGCTATACCGTGTGGGTCCTGCAAGCAGTGCAGGGATCGGGCACGGAAACCGAGGTACGCGGACCGATACGGACACGTAAACCGAGACGTGCACGTATATCGAGACGCGCACGAGAATCGAGATGGCACGAATATCGAGATGAACGGGAAACACGTGCACGTAAATCGAGACGTGCACATAGATCGAGAAAATCACGAATATCAGAATGGTCCACGAATCACGCGACACGCAAATCGAGGCGAGCACGTAAATCGAAACGACCCAAAGTCCAAGGAGCACGTAAATCGATACGGCACACAAATCGAGGCGCGCACGCAAATCGATGCGGTGCGGAGTCCAACGCGGCACGCAAACCGAGACGGTCATGCAAATCGATACACGCACGCGAATCGATGTGGCACGAAAATCAAGAAAGACAAAGGC
This sequence comes from Iris pallida, assembly GCA_029216955.1. NCBI lineage: Eukaryota > Viridiplantae > Streptophyta > Magnoliopsida > Asparagales > Iridaceae > Iris > Iris pallida. Next base: position 11,312,371 of record JANAVB010027999.1, on the reverse strand, counting down.
CGAGGCACGAAAAACGAGACGGTGCGCAAACCAAGATGGCACGTTGCCCGAGGCAGCGCGGGGCTCGAGGCGTCCCGCTGCCCAAGGCAGCACGTGAATCGAGGGCGCGCGAAAACCAAGGCGCACGCAAACCGAGCAGCGCACTGCTCGAGACAGCGCGTGCATCGAGGCACGTGGCCCGAAGAGCACGCAGCCCGAGGCTGGCTCGCTGCTCGAGCAGTGCGGGGCCCAAGGGCGTCCTGCCGCTCGAGGCGGTGCTGGCCCGGGCGCGGCAACGGCACGGCGGTGGTGTTGGCCGCCGGGGAAAAAGGAAAGGAAGGGGCGGAGGAGATCGGGGCTCACCGGGGCAGCCAGGTCGGGGTGGCTCGCCGGCAGCGCTTGACCTCCGGCAGGGGAGAGAGAAGGAGGGGTCGGGGCTCGTCGCCGGGAAGGGGACAGTGGAGGCGACGACAACGATGAGGATGGGGGCGGCGCTGGAAGTAGTGGTGGTGGTCGCAGGGGTGACGGGCGGCCGCGCTGGAGGTCGGTGGCGGTGGCTGGCGGTGGCGGCTCCGGAAAGAGGGAGCTCAGGGAGGAGGCGGCGAAGGCGGTGGCGGTGCTGGTGGGTGATGGTGGCAGCGGTGGTCGTGGCGGCCAGCGGTGGCCGGGGCGAAGATGGTGGTCGTGGGGGAAAACGAGGGTGAGGGGGAAGGTGAGCTCGGGAGGGGGAGTGTGGGAGAGCAAGGAGAGAGGGATTCAGAGTGATGGAGGAGAGAGGGCTGGTCCGTGGGGGAAGAAAGAGGGATCGGGAGAGAGAGAAAGGTGAGGGGTGGTGGCGGCTGAGTGAGAGAGGGGAGTGAGGGTTTGGGTTAGGGTTTTCTTTTGGGGTAGATATAGGAATCAAGGAATTTAATTAATAACAAATAATTATGAGGGCAAATCACCTCCAATAAAATAATAAAAATTTCAAATATATCCTAAAATTAAAATCTTCCAAAATACGAAATACAGTCGTATGCCTATTTTCAAAAAAATAGGGATCTGACACTCGGAGAAGCCCATCGCACCCATCAAATGACAGAGGAAGTCTCTGTTGACGGTGTCGTAGGCTTTCCTCAGGTCGAGCTTCACACACGCTTTCATCCCTCCTGGCTTGTGGAACTCCCGAATCATCTCATGAGCCAGCAGGCTATGCTCAGCAATAGACCGCCCCTTGATAAATGCCGCCTGATTCCAAGAAACCAGGCCCTGCATAGCGTCCTCCATCCTCCTGCACATAAGGTGAGTAATTATTTTATACAAATAATTACAGCAAGCAATCGGTCGGAAGTCAGCAAGAGAAGTCGCCCCCTCCTTCTTGGGCACCAGCGTCAGGAAGGTGTGGTTCAGCTCCTTCAGGAGCTTGTCCGTCTCAAAGAACTCCTGAACAGCCTCTAGAACCTGGGCCTTGAGGGCACCCCAATGACGCTTGTAGAAGCCGCTGGAGAAACCGTCCGGCCCAGGGGACTTGGAAGCATCAGCCTGCATCACAATCGCCTCCACCTCCGCCATCCGGATAGGAGCCATAAGAAGACTGTTGCCATACTCAGTAATCAACGTCTTCGTAGTCAGCTGCGGGAATACCGTGGGATAGTCCGTCTGATGATAAAGCTCAGAGTAGAACCGGACAGCCTCCTCCTGAATAGCAACCTGGTCGGTCACAAGACGCCCATCACTGCCTAGAAGTCTCTGGATGCAGTTCCGGTGCTGGCGAGCCCGAATGACATCATAGAAGAATTTGGTGCAACGGTCCCCATCCTTGAGCCAGGAGCATTTGGCCCGTTGGGCCGCACTAATCTCCTGCTGGAGTCGCAAGGTGTTGATATTAGCCACGCCTGTCCAGGCTGCTAATATTAGCTGCGTCTGTCCAGGCTGCTAATATTAGCCGCGCCTGCCCAGGCTGCTAATTTTAGCCGCGCCTGTCCAGGCTGCTAATTTTAGCCGCGCCTGTCCAGGCTATTTATTTACAAAGTAGGTTAAAGAATAGATGGGTAACCTTCTACCCATTTTTATAACATTTGCACTTTTTGTTTTTTATTTTCAATAATATTTTAGTTAAATGAGTTTCTACGGCCTAGGGTGCCCATCAATCATTTTCATAAAAACTATTTGGATTCATTACTAGGACATAACTGCATTTACAAAGTATCGATACTTACACAGTAGATGGGACCCATCTACCCATTGTCATAAATTGCACATTTATGTTTACGCTTTTTCTTTTTCATAATATTTTAGTCAAATATTGTTAGTTGAATTTCTATGCCCTAGGGGATACATATTTACAAAGTAGGTTAAAGAAGAAATTATGATCATTTTAAAATACACTTAAACAGTATATGGGTAACCTTCTACCCATTTTCATAACATTTGCACTTTTTGTTTTTCATTTTCAATAATATTTTAGTTAAATTTAGTTAACTGAGTTTCTACAGCCTAGGGTGCCCATCAATCATTTTCATAAAAACTATTTGGATTCATTACTAGGACATAACTGCATTTACAAAGTATCGATACTTACACAGAACTTCAATCTCATTCCCTTTACATAATGTACAGTTTAACTTCTATCCAAACCATCAATACCCACTTCGAGCACCATGCACCATGATGACATCAACTGTCATGAGCCCAACTAATCAGTGAACTAGCAACATGTAATTGGATTAAACATAGGAATCTAAGAATCATACAAATCAGTTTAAGAAGGAAGGTTAAAATCAGAAAAAGAAAAGTGCTAGAATGCAATGACAGTTAGCTATAGAGTGTGCTATGGTGTGTGGCATGGTGTGGGTACATGGCAGCTTGGTGTTAAGTGACAGTAGGAAAACAGTGTGTAAGTGCCCACATGGTATGCTAACAGTGAGTGGGTGATATGGTGTAGATACCTCTGTGTGTAGAGCATGAGAGCATGTGTGTGTCCATATAGAAAAACAGTGTGTGTGTGAGAGTGGAATATAGTGGCATGTGGCATGGTGGGGTGAAACATAGAGTGTATGACAGTGTCATATGAGGAATGGAAATCAAATATCAGTTTCTAAAACTAACAGTGAACCCAATATTGACAGATCATGAATCATTGAAACCTATTCTCAGGTTTAGGAACTCATGTGACAGTTTTTATATATTCATTCCAACCCAAAATCAAATCCATTCAACAATGAACCTAAACTAACATGGATTTAATCCAATGTGAACTAGAATAGGTGAATGACTGATCATGGCAAACATTTCAGAATTTAGTCGAAAAACTGGAAATCAATTGACAGTTTATAAGGGAATCAATTTGACAGTTTAATAAGGGAATGCAAACATTGACAGTTTAACTTCTATCCAAACCATCAATACCCAATTCGAGCACCATGCACCATGATGACATCAACTGTCATGAGCCCAACTAATCAGTGAACTAACAACATGTAATTGGATTAAACATGGGAATCTAAGAATCATACAAATCAGTTTAAGAAGGTTAAAATCAGAAAAAGAAAAGTGCTAGAATGCAATGACAGTTAGCTATAGAGTGTGCTATGGTGTGTGGCATGGTGTGTGGGTACATGGCAGCTTGGTGTTAAGTGACAGTAGGAAAGCAGTGTGTAAGTGCCCACATGGTATGCTAACAGTGAGTGGGTGATATGGTGTAGGTACCTGTGTGTGTAGAGCATGAGAGCATGTGTGTGTCCATATAGAAAAACAGTGTGTGTGTGAGAGTGGAATATAGTGGCATGTGGCATGGTGGGGTGAAACATAGAGTGTATGACAGTGTCATATGAGGAATGGAAATCAAATATCAGTTCCTAAAACTAACAGTGAACCCAATATTGACAGATCATGAATCATTGAAACATATTCTCAGGTTTAGGAACTCATGTGACAGTTTATATATATTCATTCCAACCCAAAATCAAATCCCATTCAACAATGAACCTAAACTAACATGGATTTAATCCAATGTGAACTAGCATAGGTGAATGACTGATCATGGCAAACCTTTTCCCTTGTTAAGCCCATAAAAATTGCTTGAAAATTCACATTCTTCTTTTTCAGTTTTTCGTGTAAAACATGAGTCCACCCTATCACGAGGGGAATGTGGAAGGCAAATATGCAGATGGATCAATCTGCCCCAAAAATGCATGTACAAATTCTGGGACATGCTCAAAGAAAAAGAGCTACAAAAGAGAAAGTTCAATTATCAAATTATAAATTTAACAATAGTTAACATATAAAATGACAACAAACTTACCACAAGAGGGTAACATTGGGCGTTAAGGTCCTGATCCGGTTTTTTCTCTACGCTAGAGAGAGGGACATACAGGTTTGCTAGAGCAGCAGCACCCCAAGCATATGTATGTATTTGATTTACATCCTCAAGAAATTGCAAAAGCATCATGGGAACTCCATTTTTATTTGGAAAGACAAAACTACCGAGATAATATATAATATATGCTCGGACGTGCTGGTGAGCTTCTGGTGAGTCGACTTCCGACCCACGATTTTGATAATATTCCTTCAACCATGATAATTTTATGTTGTAGGAGGGTTTAGCACACATTTCATTGGTCGGTGGGAAGCCGAATGTCCGAGTAAAATATTGAAGACCTCCTTCTACAGTTCCAACAACTGGCTTGCCACTAATTGGCAAGCCAGTATAGTAAAATAGGTCACGTAACCCATAAACTAAGGTTACCTCTTCGTTGAAAATAAAAGCTTGCTTTTCATCATCATAGTAATCTAGGGCTCTGGTTATTAATCTCATAGATTTACACATGGGGAACTTCAAGCTCTCGATTAAAACATGTAAAGTAGATGGTTACCCATCTACTCAGCACATTTATATTTAGGCTTTTCTTTTTCTTTTTTAATAATATTTTAGTAAAATATCGTTAATTGAATTGCTATGACCTCGCCTGTCCAGGCTGCTAATTTTAGCCACGTCTGTCCAGGCTGCTAATTTTAGTTGCGCCTGTCCTGGCTGCTAATTTTAGACGCGCCTGTTCAGGCTGCTAATTTTAGCCGCGCCTGTCCAGGCTGCTAATTTTAGCCGCGCCTGTCCAGACAAAAATAATAGAGAGAATATGAAGGATGTTGTGGTGGTGGCAAGTAACAAGTAATATACTTGTATAGGAAAGGAATAATATTTTATTTGTAAAGGTTTTGTCAGATTTGGCTAGGCGGCATGTGGGGGTTGAATGGGTGGGGAGGGAAAAGAACTTGCATAACTAAAAATAAGAAAAGTGAACGTCAAATTAAATGAAATTGATAAAGAAATAAAATGTGTATTATGTTAAGTCACAAAATTTACACAACTTTAGACAGACAATTCACCAATCCTTGCATCATTTCCTGCCTCTTCCACTACATTCTAAATTTGACCTTCTATTTTTCACTATAAATAGTTTATGCAAGAATAATGCCTGGAACAAGTTTTGCTGTTGTTTTTTCAACTCAAATTTAGTTTTCCACAGCATTAGAATATCAAAATAAATTGACAAAGATAATTATAACTTAAACAAGTTTTGCTGTTGTTTTTTCCTTTTAAAAATATATAAACTGTTAAGAGTAACCAAGTCATCTGCTCTTTCCTGGAAAAGAACCGTTTCCTCTGCCTCCCCGTATCTTTGGTTGCTTATGCTATGTTCGGGATACCCGACCAACCCTTTCTAAATTAGATCCTAAGGCAATACAATGTATTTTTCTTGGGTATCCTAAAGATCAGAAAGGGTATCGGTGTTTCTCTCCTGTCTTAAAGAGATATTTTTTCACTCGGGATGTTACCTTTGTCGAATCAAACTTTCCACCGTTTCCCCAATCAATAGGTCCGGCACCCCTAATTTATCCAGAAGAAGATTTTTTGCTGTTTCCTCCTCAAACACAACAGCCTCCAGTACAGGTGCCCTCTCTTACCGAGCCAGTCACCCAGGATGATGGTCCACATACACCAAGTCAGCCATTAACGACGTCCACCACAGAATCATCCTCCTCTGGTTCCACCAGTAGCTCCGGCTCCAATGAGCTGCCTCCACCAGTTCCGCCCGCAGCTCCACCAGTTCCGCCCGCAGCTCCGGGGATTCTGCCTCCAGCACGTCCTCGTCGTGCGTGTCGAGATCATCCCTTGTATGTTGACAACTATAAAGGTCTTAGTTGTCATACTCAGTCTCTGGTAGCTACTATTGATGGGATTCAGATCCCCAAGAACGCTGAGGAGGGTCTCCGACATCCTGGTTGGCGTGCTGCTATGCACGAGGAGATAAAGGCTCTCCAGGAGAATCATACCTGGGACTTAGTCGATTTACCTACTGGTAAACAGGCTGTCGGTTGTAAGTGGGTGTTCACGATTAAGGTGAAACCGGATGGCACTCTTGATCGATTGAAGGCTCGTCTGGTGGCCAAAGGATTCTCTCAAACATATGGTGAGGATTACTTTGAGACCTCTCCTGTGGCCAAAATAACGTCCGTTCGTGTTCTCATGGCGTTGGCCGTTCGCTATGACTGGCCTTTACTTCAGCTAGATATCAAAAATGCTTTCCTCCACGGGGATCTTGACGAAGAAGTCTACGTGATGCAACCTCCCGGGTTCGTTGCAAGGGAGGGTAAGGTGTGTCATCTCAGGAAGGCTCTCTATGGCCTGAAACAATCACCACGTGCGTGGTTTGGTAGATTTACACAGGTGGTTACTCAATTTGGAATGTGTCAGTCGAAGAAGGACCATTCAATCTTCTATCGACACACATCTGCTGGAAGAATACTGCTTGGTGTCTACGTTGATGACATTGTAATCACGGGAGATGACAGACAGGGTATTGCAAATCTCAAGAAGTTTCTTGGAGAACAATTTCAAACCAAAGATATGGGATCCTTGAACTATTTCTTGGGTATTGAAGTCACACGGGGAAAGCGGGACATTGTAATGTCTCAAATAAAATATGTACTGGATATACTAAATGATGCAGGCATGATGCAAGCAAAGGGAGCAAACTCACCTATGGATCCAGGGGCGAAGTTACTTCCAGACGAAGGGGTCCTGATGACCAATCCAGATCAGTATCGTCGAGTGGTTGGTAAACTCAACTACTTGGCAGTCATGACGCGTTCGGATATTTCTTTTGCAGTAAGCGTCGCGAGTAGATTCATGGCTTCTCCAAGAGTTCCACACTGGCAGGCAGTTCTCAGAATTCTGTGTTATCTAGTAAAGAATCCAGGGAAAGGAATTCGAATGGAGAATAACGGACATTCTCGCATTGAGTGTTTTACTGATGCTGACTGGGGAGCAAGTCTGGCAGATAGACGGTCTACATCTGGCTACTCCGTATTTGTTGGCGGAAATCTTGTATCGTGGAAAAGCAAGAAACAAAGTGTGATAGCACGCTCAAGCTCAGAAGCAGAATATCGAGCTATTGCTCATGGCACGTCAGAAATATTATATATGAAGCATCTCCTACAAGAACTGGGAGAAGACGCAGGATCTCAAGTGGCAGACCTATGGTGTGATAACCAATCTGCTATTCACATTGCCACCAACCCAGTATTTCATGAAAGGACGAAGCATATTGAAATTGATATTCATTTTGTTCGTGATGAATATACAAAAGGAGTGATAAGGTTTCAACATGTGCGGACCGGCGACCAGATAGCTGATATCTTCACAAAGCCTCTCCTGGGTCCCCGGGTTCAATTTTTATGTAACAAGCTGGGCATGATTGACATCTATGCTCCAGCTTGAGGGAGGGTGTTAAGAGTTATATTAGAAATAAGTGTTATATTAGAGTTATTAGTAATTGGACTTTAGTCCCACATTGCTTAGAGTAATAGGAGAGGAGGCTAGCCTCTCCTATATATATGTAGTCTCTCATCAATAATCATCCCATTATTCTATTCTACATAAACCAAAGCAGACAAAAGAAATCATCCCAAACACAGCCTAAATATTAACAAATTACTCAAATTACATTTTAGTAAACAATATGTTGGACATTTGCAAATTTTATGGGGTTATCCCAGTAGTATAGCAAGTTAGCAAATTGGAATTCATACAAGGCACAACACAATTTACAACGGTTAAATCTAAAAAGAAGAGTGCCAAACAGAAATAAACTCGAACTCCGTGACAACAATATTTTCAGTCGGTAAAAAAGAGAAATTTGATAAAATTTTATTTATGACTCTTTCTAAAAGAATTTGGTACCGCATAAAGAACAACTAATGTTAGCTGAATTAATGTTTATGTTAAAAAAATTAACTTAAGAAGAATTTCTCAAGAAGAATCCACAAACTTCCCAAAAAAATTCCCAAAAAATTAATGTCTATGTGCAAAAAATTAACAATGAACAAAAACAGCAGACAAATCCACAAACTTGCAAAAAAAATTCTTAAGAAGAACCTCTACTATCCAAAAAATAATTTGATTCTTACTTGTCATTAGAAAAACTTACCAAGGCTTAAGCAGAGGCCACAGACAGCTTGTTTTTTTTGCCATGGGAACGGTGTCCGACTCCGATATCGTCAAATTTTTGTGAAAAATTATATGAGAAGGGATTGAAGAAAATAGAAATTTGTGCTTCAATTATAAAGAAGAAGGAAAAGGGAACTAAAATGAACAAGAATAATTTACCGTTGGCCATCTCTCGAATCCGAAGCGACTACATGAATTTCTCAACTTTTTTTCTTCTCTAGAAATGGGGAACCTCCACGCGCGGCTGTTCATTTCCGCACCAAACATGAGCCCTACTTATTTCTCCTTCTTAACCGTTAAGAGAATGTTGTGGCCCTTGTGGGCTGGCCCGGCTGGGCTGGGCTTGGTAGAAAGAACATATTAAAACAAAACACTGTTAAATTTATTACAAATACTAAAAAAAAATAGGGCCCCTCGGGCTTTGGGCTCCGGGCCCAAGCCCCATTTGTCCCCCCTCCTCTGGGCCGCCCCTGGGAGGAAGGAAAAAGGAGAATAGTAAAAAAAATTAGAAGCCCTAAAAAATTTGCAGATTCTTGCTCGCCGCCAAGCTCCGGAATAGGGAAGGGAAGGGGTTAGGGTTTACTGGGATTCTGGAAATGGGAATAGGGAGTGGAGAAATAATGGTGGTTTTGACCTTTGAGAGTGCATATGGGTGTATTGGCTGGTTTAGTGGTTAGCGGTTTAGTGGTTAGCCAGGCTGGTAGTGGATTGTGAATCCGGTATTGATTCACATGATCAATGGCCCATTGGTATTATGGGTGTGTTGGTAATTTAACCCATGAACCCAATTAATTCGGTTTTCGGTTCGGTTCAATGGCCGAACCCAAAAACCATGAACCGAACCGTAAACCGAATTGTGCATATTTGTAAACCGAAATCCGAACCATTCTGAAAAAAATTGAACCGAATCACAAATATGGTTCGGTTCGGTTTACGATTTCAAACCGTTTATTGCACACCCCTAGGAGTAACTGAAGTGAACAAAAGCTGTAAGAATAAAATTTGCTGACCAGAAAAGTAAATATTTGCTAAAAATTGAAAGTCAGGTCTTTTCCAACTGACTATCTGACAAAAAGGCCGCGATGGAAGATGTGAAACTGGCACAAGTGCGGCTCAGTTGAAGTGACAATGTAAGATGTAAATTAAAAACAATAAATTCGATATGGTCTTCCGTAATAATAGGATTATTATGTACATATATAAGGTAGAAAACCAATCTGTCAGCAAGCTCAAGCTGATCCAATGGTCAGCCGGGTTGAGCTCAAAACCCCTTATCAGGCGACCCAAGTTCAATCCCCACTAAGGGGCTGTTTGGTTGCTTACAACTCCCCTTGAAAGTGAGTACCCGACGGTAACTCTGACAGAGAAAACCAAATCCGGTGTTTGGTTGCAAATTGAAACTCCGACAGGAAACAGAGGCTTCTCACATCCAATTTTTTTTGAGGATGTGGGACTGAACTAGAGAGATCTGTTCACTCAAAATGTCCAAAAAACCAAAAAAGTAATAAATATAATAATAACCAGCCACATCCTCAGAAAAAAAGAGGGGGCAGGCGGTGGCGATGAGGTGACGAGGAGGGGCCGGGGAGTCGGTGGCGGTAGCGTAGGCGAGGAGGTGGAGGTGGCAGTGGCGAATTGCTGGCGGTGGCGAGGAAGTGGCGGTAGCGTAGGCGAGGAGGTGGAGGTGGCAGTGGCGAGTTGGTGGCGGTGGCGTAGGGGAGTCGATGGCAGGGGCGGCCCTGAACTTTTTTGTGCCCGGGGCAAAAGTAAAAAAATAGGCCCTTCCTAACAACTTGACTTGAAAAGTCAAATAATCCATAACAAAACAACTAAAATAATTGCATATCATAATAGTGAAACCATCGTAGTAATAATTTGAAGGAACTACAAAGTTGAGATTAACTTTGTCTACTAATTAAAAGCCAACCATGTACTGATTGAGAGTATTAAACCATCTTAGTAATCCAGGACCGGCCATTTTTTACAAAAGCCAACCATGTACTGATTGCAAGTAGATTAGAAAATCATTTTTTTACAACAATATCAGAAGAAGTCTTTTGTAAATTATTGCAAAAATGAATTATGATCTAAATGATTGCAAGTAGAAGATGTCTTTCTTAAAGACTATCCTTAGGAGAAAAAGAAGAAGATACTTTTAACTGAAATCAATGAATCAAAGCTACTACGAGACAACACAAAAATTTCTTTTGTTGGGTTTGGAAGAACACAAGTAAAACATCATGACAGGTTAATTTATCTCCAAAAGAACAAAACATCGGCTGTTCTGAGTAACTCTTAGATTAGTACAGCTCTATAATTGAACTATGGCGATCACTATGTATCTACTGATCCTAACTTGCTTAATGTGAGCAGACCAAATTATTATTTCTGAACTCTGACGCTTTTGTAGCAGTGAACCAAGAGTATTCAAGCATTTCTAATAAATCAACTAAATCCTAGATGCCGAAAACATTTACCAATTAGTGCTAAGCATTCCAGATGTCTAAGACTACACCATACTAATGAAGTATTAACAACCAATGAAGCAATAAACCACGGTTAGTACAGAATGCAGTTTGGCACAATTTCAAAGAAGTCCTGGAATTTTAAGATCTGAGATACAGATACGACAAGGGAAAAAAAATCTAATAGAAGCATAAAATGCACAACTAGTTAAGTTTGATTTTAGGAAAACTAGATACATGAGGCATCCAACTCTTTGGCATCCAACTCTTTGTCCATACAGTCCCATATTTTTGGGATATGATTGGGCACAACCGATCATGTGCCCATCTTCTTCAATAAAATGGGTACCTATCTAATAAACTTGTGTGTATGGAGTGTATTATTTTCAATTTTTCTGAAACATGTCAGTATGTCAATAAAAGTAAACATAATAACTAAAGAAATAAAGATAACTAATGGTTAAATTCAAAACTAAAGAAATTTGTCAAACAGCAAACTTGTGCCAAATAACAGTCATTATATATCATTTTTGAATTTTTATGAAGTTAATTTCATAACTAAAGAAATTTCCTCATTGAAAATTAGTATACATGTATAAGAGAATTATCAAAACATATTACCTCTTTGAAGAGCTGAAAATTAATGGTTAAATTCCTTGACAAATTATCCGACTCCGTGACTAAATCCCAAACTTTCTCTACTATCTGCCTTTCCCAAATTAGAGAACAAACAAAAACAACTGCAAATTGGAGGAGAAAAGATAAGAGAGATGGGATTAGAATGACTACATGAGCCATCAATAAATAGAAAAAAGTTTGTAGAACGATAGAGAAAGACGTTACCTCCGGATCTAATCCTCTTTATAATTTCTTGAGAAATGAAAAAGTAAAGATTGGAAGAGGAGGAGGACTGGAGAAGGAGAAAAGTCGGTCGCCCCTTTCCGGAGAAGTAGAGATTGGAATTTGGAGGAGAAGAGGAAGGGTCGCTCGCTCCTTCCCAAAGACCTAATCAGAAACCAAAAAAGAAATATATTGACAGCACAAATCTGATCTCAAATCTCAATTCCCATTATATGGGTCATTTCTTAGATAACTTAGAAAATTTTGGGCCCTATGTGACTTTGGGCCCTTGGATTACTTCTGCACAGTATAAGCAAAACAAAAAAAATTTGGGCCCCAATAATTTTGAGGCCCTGGGCCGTCGCCCAGGCTGCCCTGGCCCAGGGCCGGCCCTGCATATCGGCGTATACAAGATACGAGAGTTGTGCAACAAGGAGATCGATCTTATACAACTCGAGACTAAGAATCCGATGGACATGCTAACGAAGGTGATTCTTATAGAGAAGTTCAGGTCCGTCGTGACTTCTATTCAGGTGTGCAGAAGGTTCATGACCTCAGAAGGAGTGACGTGGTAGTTTTATATTTTTCTGGTCAAAGACTATCGGATTTTAGTTTCGCAGTTCTGGTGAAAGACTGTTAGTTTCGGTAGACAAGGGGGTACTAAAGGAAACTAAAATATAAGAAGCATTGATGCAACCACAACAGTATCCAGATAGTGGCTAGTTAAACAAGTCAATGAAGATTGTTGTATTATGAGTAGTGTTGAAATAAGGAGGCCCTATTCCGGATAAGTTTTGTATGCGTTTTTGGTTGCTAGGATTTGCTTCTAATTATGCTATTATTAGGAAGTCTATTTTAGGATTTTTTTTTTTTTTCCTAACCATATGTGTGTGTGTGTGTTTTTTCAAGGTCTGAGAAATCAAGAGAGCTTGAGGCTATAAAGATTAAATAATGAGGCTTTTCCTGTGATTCTGTTTGGACTCCCTAAGGGAATCTTGAGAGAGGAGAGAGTTCGTTGGATATCTCGTAAGAAAGGATTTTCATGATACAATATTTGTTTACGTAAACACTTGTAAGATTTCTTTTTTGATTCAATAAAGTACTCTCCTTACTCTGTAGACATAGGTCGATTTTGGTCGAAACACGTTATATTGTGTGCTTTGTTCTTTGTGCTATTTTTTCGGTATTTCTGCGTCTTCTTATTCATTGTCGTGAGGTAAACTCCCATATTCCATGGTTTGGTTTTAAGAATTAACATTTTTGATTTAATTGCTCAAGTGTACCTTCACTTTGTTGTTGGTTTAAATGCTGACATAATTTAGTATTTACTTGATGTTTAAATCTTTAGTTTTGAATCTTTAAGGTTTACGGTGATTGATTTTGTAATGTGTTTTTAATATTATTTTAGTTTTTAGTTTTTAAAAGTAGAGAACTTTAAGTGCCCACCCACCCCACCCCACCCCCCCACCCCCCGCGCCTTCTCTTTTCTGCTTGTTAACTTTCCTCCCCTCCCTCCCAGTGTGTACATTTTGACGGTTTTGGGAGTATAGTTTCATTCTGTTTTTTTTTCCTCATCCGCTTTCTTTTGTTGCACAATATTTGGAGAGCAAAGGATGAATAATTGCATATTGATCCAGAAGTTGCGATTTCTATAATAAACCATGATACTTTTTCTTGCTAATCTTTTGGCAGGAAACCTGATGTGGGTGGGTGCCTTGTTTCCGAGCGATGAAACTGGCTGACGCAGTCTGGGAGCAGAAGTGTCGACTGGGTTGGACTAGCAGGGGTTTACAATTGACTATTTTTTTTTGTTTTATTTTAGTAATTTGTTGTTTATAGTTGGGGGAAATTTAAATGCTGATTAGCCACTTGTTGCTTAGATGGTGAGTTTGGTCCTGATTTTTATTTGAATGGCTTCTTTCCCTCAGAAAAAAAAAGGTTTATTTGAATGGAGGGGTCTGGGATATCCAGAAGTCCAGGGTTTCAGTATTCTCATATTGTTTTTTTTTTTCCATTTTCTTTATAAATTTAGCAACCAAATGGTGGCGACGTTGTTGGTTTCACATATGTTACCCACATTATGGTTGGTTTATTATCAATTATGTTATGCCTCCTTAAATGTTAATTTAATATATTTTGCTCCCTTTGGATTTAAGTTGATGTATGTTTGTTGTTGAAAATAAATCGGCATCCTCCTCAGTAGGGTTTGTGATGTATGGTGGAGAATTTATGTAATGTGGCCTCTTCAAATGGAATGTGGTGACGGTTGTTATCCTTACTTCCAGCTTGGTTAGTCAAATGTTAATAGGATAACATAAGTTAATAGGTGCAATTCACTTTTGGCACTTTTGTGCATATTCAGGACTGTCAATTTTTGCTATTTTAGGACTTAAAATTTAGGCAGTCCTATTTTTTCAAGAATTTTGATAGGTTTGGATATGCACATGATTGACAATATTTTGGTGGTCGTAGGACCGCCAAAAAATGTGTTATTTTCTAGTAAAATTTAGAGAAAGTTTGAGTGGCACCCTACTTTTGTTACGCTTATTTAAGGTGCACCTCACATGTTTACATGAATGCATAATACCTTCCACTTCAGACATTTTTCGTCCAAGACTAACAGTTGATCGATTTTGGGTGTAAATTGTGACCAAAATAATCCTCACGTGCTCCAGGTGATGACATTAAAGTGGGAAAACCCTAAACTATCCTCTCTTCTTTGAACGATCCTCTCTTCCCTCCCTCTCTCTTCCCAACAGAAACCCATTCCAAAACCCACATCTCTCTTCCACTCCCTCTTCTCTCCCGTCAAAATTCCCTCTTCACCGTACTCCGTTGTCGTAGCAAACACCAAGGTATGAAACCGACCTCGCTCTTCTCTCTTCTCTCTATTTCGCATAACCACGCTGAAGTACCGATCGTTTTCCTTTCTTTCAGATTTCTCTTAGTCGAAGCGTCCACGAGAGTCCATGGCGAACCAAACACCCAGGTACACCCATGGCGAACCAAACACCCATGTTTTCCATCTTTTTATTCGTAATTATGTTTCGTTTTTCAGGATTTTCCATAAATTGTACACTGGAAATTATTTGTATTTCTTTAATGTATGAAAGTAATTAGGGTTTTCCCTAAAATTGTATACTGTAATCGTTTTTAGGTTACGGATTAGGGTTTTCCTAAAATTGTACACTGTATGAAAGTAATCTTTAATGCATGAATTTAATCACTGTATGAAAGTAATCTTTAATGTATGAATTTAATCACTGTATGAAAGTATCTGAAATTAGGGTTCATATGTACTATCTGAAATTAGGCAAGAGGAAAGTTGTTCGTATGTACTATCTGAAATTAGGGTTCAGTTAGTGTTCATATCTGAAATTAGGGTGTCTGTAACATTTTGTTCATATGTATTGTTTGTCTGTATGTAGTGTTCATATGTACTACCATTGTCTGTATGTAGTGTTCATATGTAGTGTTCATATGTACTACCATTGTCTGTATGTAGTGTTCATATGTAGTGCTCATATGTAAAATTAGGGTTCATATGTGAAATGTAGTGTTCATATGTGAAATGAAGTGTTCATATTTGAAATTAGGGTTCATATGTATTGTTTGTTTGTATGTAGTGTTCATATGTACTACCGTTGTCTGTATGTAGTGTTCATATGTGAAATTAGGGTTCATATGCTAAGGGTATTTGTATTATACATGAAGTACATGCTTAGGGTCCATTTTAAAGGTAGTTCAGTTGCTGTTGAAGTGGATCCAGACTTTATTAGTCTGTTGGATTTACCTTATACAGTTGAAAGTAACCATTTGGAGGGAGTTTATAAGTACTGTGGATTGATGACTTGAAGAATGGGAAAACAGTGGAGCTCCTCATTGATGCTGGGTTGTTGGAAAGATTGTTCCTTTGCCTGAACAAAGTCTATGGGATTCTGTAAGTTTCTCTTCATTTGAATGTCCCTTTATTGACTATAAAGATCATTCTGTAAGTTTCTTTAGGCTTCTCCTTATGGCTTCTCTTTACTTTCACTATTCTGCATGTTGCAACCACCATATGAGGTTGGTCCACCTGGTAGACATAGGCAACCTGGGAGACCAAAGGTGTGAGAAGGAAGGAGGCAGATGAGGCACCAAGACCTGCCAAGAAGCAAAGGATTTGTGGGAGGTGCAAGCTACCAGCTCATCATAATGCTAGAGGGTGCCAAGGAGGACCAGTTGGGGGAAACATTAAAAAACCAAGGGCACCATATCCACCAAGACCTGTAAAGCTACCAAGGAGTACCAACCATGTTTACAAGAGACCAAAGGTTTCAAGGGGAAGGAGGAAGGCACCACAGACTTCAAGTGATTCCAATGCAACACCACAAGGAGTTCCAGTGGAAGATTTGATACAACGTAATTTAGCCAATGTACCTGGAAGGGCTGATGACATTATAGGATGTCTACCACCAAGGGGCTCAAACAAGTCAGTTTTCAGACCTCCAGGGAGAGTCAATAGCAGCAGCAGTAATGTGCAGCAATAGCACATTAATGTGAAGTGAACATTTTGTGCAGTGAACATTTTGTTAGAAGTGAACAATGGAAGTTATATTGAACATTTTGTGCAGTGAACATTAATGTGAAGTGAACAACTCATCTTTTGTAATCTGCAGTAGAAATATGCAGTTAATTAGAAGTTATATTGAACATTTTGTGATCTGCAGTTGAAATATACTGTTAGTGAGCTGCAGTGAATATTTTATCATCTTTTGTAATCTACAGTAGAAATATACTGTTAGTGATGTAATCTGCAGTTAATTTCAACAATTTTTGTGAAGTACAATGAAGAAAAAATGCAGTTCTTTCATCTTTGATCTTGTTAGATATCTGCAGTTGAAATGCAGTTCTTTTGTTAGATATCTGCAGTTGAAATGCAGTTGAAATATACTGTTAATGAAGTAAAAATGCAGTTCTTTGGTAATCTTTTGTTACATTTTTCCTCTTATGCTCTTGAAATGCAGTTCTTTCCTCTTGTTAGATATCTGTAGGCTTCTTTTGTAACATTTTTCCTCTTATGCACTGAAATATCCTCTTATGAAGTTGTGTATTGTAATCTTGTGTACTGAAATATCCTCTTATGCAGTTGATGACCATTTTGTACATGTATTGTAATCTTTTGTAATCTGTTCAATACAACAAATTGTAATCTTGGTGCAGTTGTAATCTTTCAACATACAAGAATTTCAGATTTAAATACAAGCAACATTTTTCCAGAGTTACTTTCAACAAACAATACATAGCACTATTTTTCCAGAATTTCAGATTTACATAGCAACATTACATACCAACATTTTTCCCAAATTTTCTACGCAACTCTTCTAAAGTTGTGTTCAATACAATTTGGACAGGAATTTCAGAGTTACTATCACTAGTTGTAGCCTCGTTCAACCATTGGAATGCATTGTTACACTTCATGCATTGCAAGAATCTTCTTCCCTTGCTGTGACTCCTCTTTGACATTAAGATGACTCTCCTTCCTCCACAATTTGGATTAGGGCAAATGGTTTTCCTCCAAGGACAATTTTTTCTCCAATGACCTAACTCACCACATGTGAAACAACCTTCTCTTTGAGTGGTTGAAGATGAAATTCCTGAGCTTGAACACAACAGAGCAACATCCAGCCATTGAAAATCCGAGCAAATGGGGCACTTCAAAAATTTTCGACCGGAATTGCCTTCAGTTCTGGACTTCGAAAAGTACCTAATCCCCTTGCAACCTCCGATCTTGCATGGTGAGCTCAAAAAAGCACATTCGTATGCAAGATGGGTGTTCATCGAGCATATTTGACATTTATCCTAAACAAAATAGAAAAAATCTCACGAATTGAGACAGAGAAACCACAAAAGCAAAGGCTTTCATATATTAAAGGAAAAAAAAACAAGTCAATTTTACATTACCTGGCTTCCAGAGTCGGCCATGGAGCTCAGAGAAAGCTTCGGATTTGAAAGGGGAGAGGAAGACTTCCGGTTTAGGTTAAAGCTGAAGGAGAGAAGAGAGAGAACGCGATTCCTAATGTAGGGAAGAAGAAAGGACAATTTAGGTATTTCAAATTTATGTTTTACTCACCTGAACTGCTCTGAGCACGTGAGGGTTATTTTGGTCACAATTTACACCCAAAATCGGTCAACTGTTAGTCTTGGACGAAAAACGTCTGAAGTGGAGGGTGTTATGTATTCATGTAAACATGTGGAATGTATCTTAAATAAGCGTAACAAAAATGGGATGCCACTCAAATTTTCTCTAAAATTTATAGTGCCTTTAACATTTACTGATGGAAAGACTTGACTGAACTTCTGATACTATGCAGTAGATGGAACACATCTGAGTGGTATTATGCAGTAGATCAAGATGTGACATAGAGAAACTCTATAGATTTCAGAATTGATGTCTAAATAATCTCATGTCTCACTTATCAATCTATCTTCGGATGGATTGTTTTTAACACTATTGATTATTAATATTTAACATTAAAAAAAAAATGATTGTCATTTTAGCATTATTTTTTAGTACAATAATTATCATTTGGATTATGAAATTTACACTACTTAGGGTCCTGAAATTTTGTGTCAAACTCAAACTTCCAAACTTCTGGAACTTACATAAAATGAATATTATATTAGTTAACTAAAATTTTGGAAAAATAATGATAATTGTTTTATAAATTTATATAACTTGAGATATTAATGAATGTTATATTACTTAACTAACATTTAGAACTTTTTTAATATAAATTTTATAATATTTGGATATGGTCTCATCTGTTAGTCTACATGTAAGTTTTGAACCCATACTCTATTGGTCTTGGGCTTTGGATGAGTTCTCTACTGCCCTACACCTTTGAGAATATTTTTTTGTTTTACTGTAAGGAGCTGTTTGGTAACACTGAAGTGGGCTTCAAATTCTACTGTTCATTGTAAAGAGGGTTGGAAGTGGGCTTCGGGTGTTTGGTTGGGAGAGGGAAGAGGGAAAGGAACTGGCACTGCCAGTTCCTGTCAGCGGAAGAGGGTGGGAAGAGTATGGGTTATTTCATGGGAACCACATCCGGAGTTGGCAGCCAGATGTGGGTGGGAGCTTGTTTTTTTTTTTTAATTTTTTTTTACTTTTCCTTCAAAAAAAAAATCTTAATTAGTTGTAGATTTTATTTTTTTGGTAACAACCACACTAATTTCTTGCTAATTAATATAATTAATATAATTAATAGTTTTGCTAACAGTAATTTTAATATTTTTTGCTAACAGCCGCATTATTGACAAGTTTAATAGTAGTATAATTAATGTAAATAGTTTTTTTTGCTAACAGGTGTCACCCTCATTTTTCCGTATTTCCCGTATTTCGTATTTATATTCGTATCTGGATTTTGGCATGTATTTTTATTTTTCTCGACTTGTGGGATTTCGGTATTTCTCGTATTTTGGGTTTTGTCATGGCTCGGTTTTAATTGGGTTGGTTTGTTTTGGTTTGGTTTATGAGCATTGGATCACCTTAACCTATTCTCCATCCTCAACACACCACATCCCACCCTCTTTATAACTCCACCTACCACTCTCTCTCTTCATTACCACCACCATTTATTTCCTTCTTCTTCTTCTCCTTCCTCCACAACTCTCCACCCATAGGCAAGTGCATCTTGCCACTACATGAGAACCCTCTTTTCCTTGTCCATTTGCTAGATTAGGACATGGTGATCAACATTAGAACTTGGGTTTTTGTGATTTGGAGCCTCCATTGTTATAGATCTAAGTTATTTCTATTTTCGGATTTTGCATGGTTTGAGCTACTTAAGTTGGATTTTTATGGGTTTTGATATTTCCTTGTGGAAGAGAGTTCAATTCCACCCTGGTTAGAACTTTGGAAATCTGGATTTGGAGTTCGGATGGCCAAGTTGTGAGGTTTTGAAGTTTTGGAGCCATTGGAGCTTCTTCTCAGCCATGGAGAAGAAGACCCAGACCCTGCGTGCGTGTTTTTACGCGTACGCAGCTCTCAGTGTGCGTGACTTTTCACGTACACTACTCCCTTGAGCGTGCGTGACTTTTCACGCACACTGCTCCCTTGAGTGTGCGTGACTTTTCACGTACACTGCTCCCTTCAGCGTGCGTGAATTTTTACCTACGCTGCTCCCTGTAGCGTGCGTAACTTTTCACCTACGCTGCTCCCTGTAGCGTGCGTGACTTTTCATGTACGCTGCTCCCTTGAGCGTGCGTGACTTTTCATGTACGCTGCTTCCCTGGAGCGTGCGTGACTTTTCATGTATGCTGCTTCCCTGGAACGTGCGTGACTTTCATGTACGCTGCTTCCCTTAAGCGTACGTGACTTTTCATGTACGCTGCTTCCCTTGAGCGTGCGTGACTTTTCGCGTACGCAGCTCCCCCTGCGTGCGTGACTTTTGTGTACGCTGCCCCATGACCCCTTGCTTAACCCATTGGCTCTTGGAGTTTTGGTCTTAATTCTTTAAGCTTTGCTCTTCTATAGCCCTGTATATTGATATTTTATTAGATATTTTACGTCCATTTTATATCCTTACGCCTTTTGTCCTGAACTTGATAATCACGAATTTACTGGATATGTTTGGAATTGATAATTGAGCATGACCTGATAAGTGGCCCGTCGTGGCGCACTCCTGACCAGTACACTTGATATGATAACCTGACCTGATATATCTTGAATAGCTGTTGCGACGGCTACCTGACATGACATGACATGTATAATTAATCCTGACACCGTGGGCGATTGTGCTTGTACAAATAATCCAGTCATGTCTGGCATCATGTCTAGGAGGGGACTCCTGAGTACCACGGTCAGGAGTACCTACGGAATTGGACTAAGGTTAATAATTAGTATAATTCACTAGTCATGAAGAGATGTTCCCCAGTTACAGGCAATCCCGTTATCCCGGCCGCAATTGATTGGACTTGTAGCCTGCCGACGAGTAGGGCACATTTCCAGCCCACTGTTATGTGGGGCACCCACCATTGTCACTTAAATGATTGAACTCTATTGTCACTATAATGTATTGTACTCTCTAGATTGTCACTACAATGATTACCTGGATAACCTGGATAGCTGCAGGGCCTGTGACTACTTGGAGCATCTCATTGCATCTTGCTAGTAACTAGGATTGTGATAACCCTAGTTTAATTAATGTAGAAAGCCGTAGGAAATGATTGGCCGTGATTGCTTGGATGGAGTCTGGTCCAGTATAGTATTGTCTAGAATTGATTGATTGTAAGACTGTACCAGAATGATTGAATGATTGTCACTCCAGATTGTCACTATAATGATTGTCACTCCAGATTGTTACTTGACCTGATTTCTTATATTTATCTTGCCGATAAATGGTGAGAGAAACCAAGTTCCGTTCAGACGAAGGGTTACAACTCCGGTCCTTGTTTGGTTTACGGGTTGTAACCTAGCTATCTGAATAGTCCCATGGTTATCTCATCGTATATCAACCTGACATGTTTTTCCATATGTCCTGTCTTTTAGTGATTCTATGCAAGATTGTCTTTTATAATTACCCATCATGCTTGCTTTTTCTTAAATTATTGTCTCTTATTATGTAATTATATTATTGTGCTAATTTGCTGGCTTTGGTTCTTATTTTGTGGCCTCCTTTGTGGCACTTGCTCTTCCTGGGGTCTGACCCAGCTGGTTTTGTATGGCCAGATACCGGAGCAGCAGCAAAGGATCTACCTGTCTTCCAGCCCGATGGTGGTCACCAGACGTAACTAGGGCATCGAGTGGGTTTCTTTTGTTCTCCCACTGTAATATTGTAAATTATTCTTTTGAGGCGTTTAGCCGACGAGCAAGTGTTAGCTCGATTGTACTTACTTACTGTCTGCCTACGGGCTGTAACATGATTGACAAGCCCCGGGGGTTGATCATGTATGACTGAACTCTTGCTAGTCCTCACATTTTGTAACGACTAGCTTCATGATCATCTGGATATGTAATGTTTGGGACGCCTTACAATTGTATATTTGGAGATCTGATATCTTGTGATTATTATTAGTTGGTTGAGATTGAGACAATAGGCTATTTTATGACCTTAAGAGACTGATGGATTGTAGTGAAATTCTCACATTTCTAGACAGCCGTGACCGTATAGCGGTGTGGATCCCATTCCGTTATACGTAGCTGGCTATGTCTGCCCCCGCTCTCCAGTATTCTGGTTTTGGGGCGTGACAACAGGCGCACTAATTTTTTGGCTAACAGCTGCACTAAATTTTTTTAAAATGGAAAGAATAGTTAGATCATTAATATAATCAATGTAATTAACAGTTGATAAATTTTGAGTTGATAAATTTTTAATTAGTTACTAATTAATTGTCTTAATTTATTAAACTAATTATTAATTTATTACATTGTATTGTGAATTAACCATAATTTATTATTATTATAAAATACTCTTCCACTTTTTACTTTTCACTTCCTATCTCAACCAAACACATTTATCTAATTTTCATTTTCCACTTTCCACTTTCCTATTCCAACCAAACACATTTGTCCCCTACTAGGGGGACAAGAAAGTGAATAGATTCCTATCACTCTTTCCCACATGAAAGTCTAAATCCATATTTTCCTACACTTACGGTTTACCAAACGGCCCCTAAGAGCATCTCCAACCCTATTGTGGCTTTGGAAAAAAGTTAATGCCATATAGGAATGACAAAATTTTATTCAAAAGTTCTTCTCCAATGCAATTGTCAAGTCAATTGTGAAGCTTATGTGACAAAAATTAAAGAAGACATTGTGAAGTTGATGGTCTTGTTCTAGACAATGCACTTGACAATGTCTTCTCTTCCATGTCATCAATTATGAATAAAAAATATTAGAAAAAGGAAAGAAGATGAGTAGTTGTCTTAAAAGTTGTCTTGAAAGTTGAAAAAAATACTTTTTATTGCCTTCTCAATACTTTTGCATTGGAGAGAGTTTTTCTATCTCATTGTCTTTTGAGATATAATTTTGCCACATAAACAAGACATTGTCTTGTGGCTCATGCCACATAGGAGCCACCTAAGACAGCAAGACTCGCAACACTTAACAAGACAATAGGGTTGGAGATGCTCTAAGACGATGGTTGCGGCTGGTGAGAGTTACTGGTAGAGGTGCATTCGGATATGTATTAGTTTTGGATATTATTTGTTTTTGTAATAACTAACATGGATACATATATTGTTCAGATATGAAAATTAACAACCATAACCAGAAAAAAATGGATTCGGATTTGGATAGGATATAATAATAAATGGATATTGGGTAAAATAAATATGAATATGGTCCAAATATAATAGAGGTTTGGAGAAACTAAATATTGGATTCTTAAGAAAATAGATAATAGCATTATATTAATTAATATATGTTTGTGAATGATATATATACTTCAAACATAGTAAGTTTAGTCACAACATACAGTGACGGATCCAGAAAATAAACTCAGGGGGGGCAAAATTATAGCAAAAATAAAAATTACATTGATTTAAGTGCAGTGATAAATAAGTTGGTCATAACTTACAAATTACAATTGCACTCGACGAGGTTTCATTTGTTGAAAACGTTGTATAACAACTTCATTGTTGATGCTATAAATGAAATCACGTGTTTGGTGGCTAATTGGGCATACTAGTAATTTTTTTTTTTTAAAGAATTCCAGGAGGGGCACGTGCCCCCCCGGCCCCAAGGTGCATCCGTGCCTGAACATATGTATCCAAATATTCGGTTTCGGATCCAATATAGGTATCCAAATATTTGGATTCGGTACCCAAATATGGATAACTCAAATCTAAATTCGGACCCTAAAATAATTAATGCATATCCATTTCAAATATGCTATATGGCTCCCAAAATTTTTGTGTGATACCATCTCCCATCATGCCGCATATGATATGGTTATTGACATGACAGCTGACATGACAAAAATTAACATTAAAATTAATATTAAAATTAAAATTAACATTAACATTAATCTTAACATTTAAATTAACATTAATATTAAAATTAACATTAACATTAATATTAATACTAATACTAATATTAACATTAAAATTAACATTAACATTAATACTAATTTTTTTGGTTAAAATTTACCATGTCAGCTGCCATATCAGATGCCACATAATGAAAGATGGCATCACCAAAATATTTTGGAGCCAAATAGCATAATTGTATTCATTTAGTTTGATTATGGCTAAGACAAAACATAGTTGGGTTCAAATCTACAGTAAAAAAAGGCATCCGACATTATATTTTATTGTTACAATAAAATACCTTGAAGTTCTGGAAGTAAAACTTTAGAACTAATATGGTCGAAAAAAAATAATAATCAAATACTCTCATTTATAAAATTTATATTAATAATTAATAGTTTAATTAATGATTTTTTAAAATGATTTAATTTTAATTAATTTTTAACCATTTCAGTTTTGTAAGCTAGTATCCTATATTTTTATATTATACAAGTTAATATTCTAAATTAATGGGGTGCTGCAAATTAATACCCTCGTTAGTTAGTAGTTAACTTTTTTCATTCCAACGAAAACTCCCGCTCCTCAAACAGTCGCCCGACCACCCTGCCTTCACCGACGAGCCTCCAGCTCCCCCTCCGCCTTCACCGATGTGCTTGACTAGAGTCGATCCCTCGCCGCTCTTTGGTCCTCCCATCCATGTCTAAACCAGCCAGATATAGTAAACCATTTAGATAAAGAATAATACTATTCGTACCTCCAAACCGTCCCTTCTTACGTGACAGCTGACGTAATATGTTGATATGGTAGCTGACATGGCAAATTTTAAAATTAAAATTAAAATTAACATTAAAATTAATGTTAACATTAACATTTAAATTAATATTATCGTTAACATTAACAATAATATTAACATTAACATTAATATTAACATTAATTAATATTAATATTAGCATTAAATTAATATTAAATTAATATTAATATTAACAATAATTAATATTAACATTAAATTAATATGGACAAAATTGATTAATTAACTTTTGGAGTTAAAATTTGTTATGTCATCAGTTATATCAGATGACACATAATATTATTTAACATGCCACGTCAGCGGTCACATAAAGAGGAATGTATTGGAGGGATAATTTGGAGTACGAACAGCATTACTCTTACATAAATGCTGGTGTGGCATTACCAACAATTACTTTGTTATGAACAAGTGACTAACCATGGAAAAAAAAGAGTGTCATACATCAACCAGCCAGCCCACACTGATAATACGTGTACAGTACAAAGGCAAGTAAAAGCTTACTTCATTATTGGGTAAATTGTAAAAACCCCTCGTTAAATATACGCCTTTTGCGTAGAAAGACATTTTAGAATTTTTTGGCAGTTTATCCCTCCTTAGATTACAAATTCGCTCGATTAGGCCCCTCCAGCAAAATTTTATACCTAAAATACCCCTGTCCCCCTCTAATCCCTCCCCTCCCCCCGGCGACGCCGGCGCCGTCGAGCCCCCAGCCCCCTCGACCCCCCCCCCCCCCGGCGGCGCCGGCGCCGTCGAGCCCCCAGCCCCATCCTCCTCGCCGGTGAGCGCCCCCCCTCTCTCCGACCCATCCCCTCTTCCTCCCTCGCCGGCCCCGACCCCCCCTCCTCCTCCTTCGCCAGCCCCGACCCCCCTGCTCCCTCGCCGGCCCCGACCCTCCCCTGCTCCCTCGCCGGCCCCGACCCTCCCCTGCTCCCTCGCCGGTCCCGACCCCCTCTGCTCCTCCTCGCCGGCGAGCGACCCCCCGACCCCCCCCCCAGCCCGACCCCCCACCCCCCCGCTCCGCCTCCCTCGCCGGCGAGCGCAACCCCCTCCTCCTCCTCGCCGGCGAACACAACCCAAACAGCCGAAGAAGGAAGGAGGAGGGATAAAATTGTCATTTGGGGACAAAATGAGCATATTTTATACTTTTGGAAATTTTAAGAACATGGAGTCTTTTAGTGCAAAAGCGAAAATCTAACGAGAAGTTTTTTTGCAATTTACCCTTCATTATTTTTGTAACTAAAGGCACTCATGTAACCGTTTGGTATGCAAAATACTATACTATATAATCAGAAATTCTATATTCTCGAAACTTAAATTCTTAGTAATTAAATTTTATAAAAAAAATATTTTTATGTATAGTAAATATACAAATATTTCTGGAAAAAAATAAAAAAAATTGAAAAAAGAAGAAGAATGGATTAAAAAAACTGAGGAAAAAAAAACAAAAAAAAACATTGAAGAAACAAGAACAGAAAAATCTTACAAAAAAAAAAAAAGACGAAGAAACTTAAAAACTAAAACCATTCTTTAGAAAATAAAAAAAAGATAAAAAGAATGGGAATAACTGTATTTTTCTTAAATGAAAAAAAATCCATAAAATGGAAGAACAAAAAAAACACCAAAAATTTATTTTAAAAAATTGAAAAGGATAAAAAGAAACAGATTTTTCTTTTAAAAAAAAGAGTATAAAAAACAACCAAAAAAAGTTGAGGGTATCATGGGTAGGGTTTAGAGGGAAGGTCACGAGTATTTTTGTCCTTTTTTGGGGTATTAAGTTGTACCTAAAAAAGTTTAAGGTATCAAGCTAAAAAGCTGAAATCCCTTCGGGTGGGCTCCAGCCCACCCAAAAAAAAAATTTATAATTTTTTCATATATATATTTTTTTGATTTTTTTTATATGAATTTATCTACTTTCAGCCCACCCAAATTTTTGGTAGCCCATCCCACTTATAGTTTCTGGATCCGTCCCTGCTATCCGGTGTTGGTGTTTTTGCCTTTGGACTAGAAAAGATAGTCCCACATCGGCTACACCAAATGGTGAGTATCTCAATATAATGCATTGCTTGTGTTGAGGTGTGCACATGAGGTGTAGTGGGGCACAAGTTTGTGCCATGTGGAAGTATTTTCCTAGAAGAAAAAAAGATTAAATCCAACAAGGATGCAAGTTAATTTTTGTTGTGCGGATTCGGACTCGGACACGGACTCCAGGATGTCTCGTGCATGCACGGGAGTGTTCGGGGGGTAGGCGTGGACTGGCACACTTCTATGCTGATTGTGGGATGATCTAAAATATCAAACTCTAGGAGAAGAGGTGAAGTCTCAACTCCACCCTATAAATAGAGCCCCTTGGCCTCCTTTGAGAAATGCACCAAGAAGAGAGTTGAGGGAGTCTGTTAAGTCCAGGAAGCCCGTTCAAGTCTCAAATATTGACTTACGAGCGTTCCAGAAGTTCTTCGTGAACTTGCTGGTTCCTGGAAGCTGTTCGTGCTCGTGTGGGGCGAATAAAGCTTTGAGCAACGGTGGTTCATTCACCCAGCAGGAGTTATCTCATCTTCGCCAGTCATCTTCTTTGTTGGTTCTGTCAGGATTCTATTAACGTACCTTCGGTGAAGTGTTTGCGTTGATATTATCAGAATTATGTTTGTGCACCTTCTGTGAAGGGTAGTACTTGTGGAATTTCTCTTACGTACCTTCTGTGAAGTGTTACGTTATGTGCATCTTCTGTGAAGGGTAGCACTCGTGGGATTTTACTACGTACCTTCGGTGAAGTGTTACGTAATAACGATTGTTTATACAATTGTTACGATATTTCAGTTATCCATCGAAAAATTTGTGCCTCGGCACTAACAATCTCAAAGCTTTATTGAGAAGATGGATAATTCTCGTGCTTCGCTCATCGATACCGGCTTTAACAAGTTGGAGAAATTCGATGGCGAACACTTCCAGATATGGAGACGAAAGGTCACTTTAAATCTTCAACTCGTGAATGTTGATCACGTGCTGTCAGAAGAAGAACCGATCGTTCCAACCAGTGGATCTGTTGCGGCTGTGGCCGCTGCTACGACTAAGCAAGCGAAGTGGAAGAGAGAAAACAGTATATGCAAACTACTAATACTCAATTCCATGGAAGACTCTCTGGCAGAGTCCTACTCCAAGAAGACATCTGCCAAAGAGATATGGGACTCCTTGGGAAAGCTCTATGAAGATGAAGAGAACCGGTCCAAGATCTTCATGGTAGAAAAATACCACAAGTGGACCTTCGAAGACGAGAAGGCGATGCCGTCCCAAGTGAAGGAGTTTCTGAAGTTGCGTCAGAAACTAGAAGACGAGAACATGCCCCTCGTCGACAAGTTTGTCGTTGGAGGGATCGTCGCGAAACTTCCTACAGAATGGAGCAACTTCTATGCAAGGATGCATCGAAAGAAGATGGAAATTAGCTTGGAAGATTTCTTGCAAGAGATTCATGTTGAGGACGATATGCGCTCTCAACAGAAGATGGATACTCTGTCCAAACAACTGGAAAAGGCAAATTTGGTCCAAACCAGAGAATACCAGGGGAAGCAGGCTGCTTCTCATCGCAAAAAGAAGGACTTCACGAATCTGAAAGTGAAGGGTCCTGCTTTCAAGCAGCAGAAGTCCAAGTCCCATGTGACTTGCTTCAATTGTGGCAAGAAGGGCCACTACAAATCCGAATGCAAGTCCAAGCCCAAAAAACAAGGTGAGCCTAGTAAGGTTTCTATGATTACTAATCTAGTTGCCATGATAGCACAGGTTGCAACTGTGGGGGCTGACTTGGACTGGTGGATAGACACTGGTGCGACCTGTCATGTATGTTCAGACAAAGACTGGTTCGTCTCTTATGAGCCAACTTCAGAGAAGGTCATAATGGCAAACCAGGCACAAGCTGAAGTACTGGGGATCGGGACGGTAGAGCTGAAATTCACATCGGGGAACACTCTGACGCTTCAAGGTGTGCAGCATGTTCCAGTAATTGCTAAGAACCTGATCTCTGGAAGTCTGCTCTGCAACGCAGGCTTGAGGATGGACATCAATGCTGGCCAGTTGGTGATGTCCAAGAGGGGTACATTCTTCGGGAAAGCTTTCCAAACTGAAGGAATGTACAAGATTCAGCTTGTTGTAACCCAGCATGATAATATAAATGCAATCACCTTTTCTGATTATTCTCTTGAGTTGTGGCATAATAGGCTAGGATATGTTCATTGTAAAAAGATTAACAGAATATCTAGTCTAAGACTTATCTCCAAGTGTGGGGGTAAGGTAGAGAAATACGAAGTATGTGCTCAGACGAAGATCACAAGGAAACCCTTTCACAGGGTCCATCGAAGCACAGATCTTCTGGAGTTGGTTCACTCAGATATCTGTGACTTCAAACAATTCTCTACAAAGGCCGGGATGAAGTATTTTATTACTTTCATCGATGACTTCTCAAAGTATGCTTTCGTCTACTTGCTCAAGTCTAAAGACGAAGCATTCGAGAAGTTCAAGGAGTTCAGGGCCGAGGCTGAGCGGCAAACTGGACAACAACTCAAGAGGTTAAGGAGTGATCGAGGCGGGGAGTATCGGTCTCATGAATTCTTATCATTCTGCAAAGAACATGGAATCATCAATGAGACAACGGCTCCGTACTCTCCTCAATCCAACGGAGTAGCAGAAAGGAAAAACAGAACGTTGACAGAGATGATGAACTCCATACTGTTGACTGCGGGTCTTCCAAAGTGTTACTAGGGAGAAGCTGCACTAACGGCAACGTTCATTCTGAACAGAGTGCCATATGCAACTTCCGATATAACTCCTCATGAACTCTGGTTCAAAGTCAGACCTAACTTGAATGTCATTCGAGTGTGGGGGTGTCTGGCTTATGTGAAGCTCCCGGATCTGAAGATTCAGAAGCTGGGGACAAGAACTACGAAGGCGATCTTCTTGGGGTATGCCGAGAAGAGTAATGCTCGGAGATTCCTTGATATCGAGTCAAACCATATCATCGAATCTCGCGATGCTGAATACTTTGAAGACAAGTTTGCAAAACACAAGAATATTGTTCTCGCAGATCTTCCGGAGAATGATGAGGGTACAAAGCAGACATAAGTCTTTAATGAACCAGTAGTCCAAGATGAAGCTGTCGTCAAGGAGACACCAGCTGAACCAGAACTCGCTGAGCCGTCAACTAAGCGAACGAGGAGGCCGAAAGACTTCGGAGATGACTTCGTCACCTATCATGTGGAAGCAGATTCGCTTACCTATGATGAGGCGATGAAGACCAGAGATGCTGTATTCTGGAAGGAGGCGATAGACAACGAGATTGACTCAATCACCTCCAACAACACATGGGTATTGGTTGACCTGCCAGAAGGAGCAAGACCCATCGGATGCAAATGGATCTTCAAGAAGAAGATGAAAGCAGATGAAACCATTGACAAGTTCAAGGCCAGGCTAGTGGCCAAGGGGTTTGCTCAGAAGCAGGGGATCGACTACTTTGACACTTATGCTCCAGTAGCTCGGATGACAACCATCAGATTGTTAATTGCTCTAGCAGCAATACACAAGCTGGTGATACATCAGATGGATGTGAAAACGGCATTCCTTAATGGTGAGCTGACCGAAGAGATCTACATGCAACAACCAGAAGGTTTTGTCGTCAGAGGTCTGGAAGACAAAGTCTGCAAGTTGATGAAGTCTCTGTATAGTTTGAAACAAGCTCCCAAAATGTGGCATGAGAAGTTTGACAAGGTGATAAGGTCAAATGGCTACAGGGTCAGTGAAACAGACAAGTGTGTCTATACGAAGTTTGCTGACGGAAGATGAGTAATCGTATGTCTTTACGTGGACGACATGCTAATCCTAGGTACGGATTTAAGCTGCGTCACAGAGAGAAAGAAATTCCTCTCGACCAAGTTCAGTATGAAGGACTTGGGGGATGTCGACGTAATCTTGGGGCTCAAGATCATCTGGACAGGCACTGGAATAGCACTGTCACAATCTCATTATATTGAGAAGATGCTCACTCGTTACGGGTATCAAGATCTTCCTTTTATTGATACACCGTACCGGAGTGATCAGAAGCTGGAGCCAAATTCGAGGGAAAGCGTCAGGCAGTTGGAGTACGCTAGCGTCATCGGAAGCTTGATGTACGCTACTACTGCCACAAGGCCTGACATAGCTTTTGCAGTGGGAATGCTGAGTCGGTTCACTAGCAATCCAGGCGTTGAGCACTGGAAAGCTGTGAAGCGTGTTATGAGATATCTCAAGAAAACTCAGACATATGTACTTTTCTACAGCGGAGATCCGTCAGTAGTAGAAGGCTTTAGTGATGCTAGCTGGTGTTCAGATATGGAGAGCGAGTATCCCACAGGTGGATTCGTATTCACCATGGACGGAGCTGCTATATCGTGGAAGTCGAAGAAGCAGACTATGTTATCTCGCTCCTCCATGGAATTTGAATTCTTTGTATTGGATGCTGCTGCAGATGAAGCAGAGTGGCTTCGGGAGCTCATGTATGATCTTCCGGTGGTTGGGGCTCAGATACCGACAATACCGATATACTGTGACAACCAGGCGACAGCAGCAGTGGCATCGAATGATCTCTTCAACGGGAAGAAGAGAACTGTGCGGTTGAAGCACAGGGCAGTGAACGATCTCATCAAGAGAGGTGTCATTGCAGTGATTGATGTTCGGAGTCAGGAGAACCTGGCGGATCCGTTCACCAAGGGCCTCAAGCGCCAGCTGGTCGATGACACAGCTTGTAAAATGGGCTTGAAGGCATTCTGATATTGTGTTATTACATTCCTACCATAAAGTTTTATGCTATTAGTTCAAAGAGAAATCTACTAGGCATCTAGCTTTTGGTTCAAGGGAGGACTATTAACCAGAAGAATATCAGGAACGGTGGATACTTGTCCTATGTGACATGGAGAGGTTACGGACATACAACCACTGTTGTCTACTGTTATTTTCTGCGGAAAATGGATCCTGTGGGAAGGTTGGCTTAAATGCCTTAATGAGTTCTCAGGCAGAGTGAATGCCTGGAGTGCTTTACAGGAAGCACGGTAGCGCAGCACTACATGGAGTGTAACTCCATGCTACAGTGGGGTGACTCCACCATGAGGTTCCCAGGTAGGGGTAATACCTCGGCTTTGCAAGCCAAGTCACAGCGGAGTAGCACCGCAAATAGGCAGGTAGCCTAATGCTGTATGATAATCGTAATAAAGAGAGGTAGACAGCACTACAAAGAGGACGATGTCCTCATGTTACAGTGGCATGACACCACGAAGAGGTACCAGGTAGAGTAAAGCCTCGGCTTTGCGAGCCATGTCATAGCGGCGTAACACCGCACGGAAGCGCAAGGCTTCATGCTGGGTAGTTTGGCACTACAAAGAGGCCTGTGACCTCATGCTACAGTAGTATGACACTACGATGAGGTACCCAGGTGGGATAAAGCCTCGGCTTTAAGCCATGTCATAGCGGCGTAGCACCGCAAAGAAGCGCAATGCTTCATGCCATGACTCTTAATAAAGAACTCACCTATAGTGTATGGACAGAGATATCAGGCCGTCTCTTGAGGGTAAACTTGTAGATGCCCAAAAATTATACACTGAAACCAGGCTGGCACAAGGCCTTCAATGTGCAGCCAGAAGCACAGTTGATGTCATTATGTGAGTAGGAAAAAATACAGTTATGATGCAGAATTCAAGGCGTAGTCCATTCTTGTATCATGTTGTTATTTAACCTATGCGGAAAGATTCAAGTCGTACCGACATCTCTCCTAATACATGATCGGCAGTCACTGTGGGGAACGCTCAACCCATATATTGAGATATGTGGGGGATTGTTGGTGTTTTTGCCTTTGGACTAGAAAAGATAGTCCCATATCGGCTACACCAAATAGTGAGTATCTCAATATAATGCATTGCTTGTGTTGAGGTGTGCACATGAGGTGTAGTGGGGCACAAGTTTGTGCCATGTGGAAGTATTTTCCTAGAAGGAAAAATGATTAAATCCAACAAGGATGCAAGTTAATTTTTGTTGTGCGGACTCGGACACGGACTCCAGGATGTCTCGTGCATGCACGGGAGTGTTCGGGGGGTAGGCGTGGACTGGCACACTTCTATGCTGATTGTGGGATGATCTAAAATATCAAACTCTATTTTTGAGTATTGATATTTTAGTCCCACATCGGATAGGAGAAGAGGTGAAGTCTCAACTCCACTCTATAAATAGAGCCCCTTGGCCTCCTTTGAGAAATGTACCAAGAAGAGAGTTGAGGGAGTCTGTTAAGTCCAGGAAGCCCGTTCAAGTCTCAAATATTGACTTACGAGTGTTCCAGAAGTTCTTCGTGAACTTGCTGGTTCCTGGAAGCTGTTCGTGCTCGTGTGGGGCGAATAAAGCTTTGAGCAACGGTGGTTCATTCACCCCAGCAGGAGTTATCTCATCTTCGCCAGTCATCTTCTTTGTTGGTTCTGTCAGGATTCTATTAACGCACCTTCGGTGAAGTGTTTGCGTTGATATTATCAGAATTCTGTTTGTGCACCTTCTGTGAAGGGTAGCACTTGTGGAATTTCTCTTACGTACCTTCTGTGAAGTGTTACGTTCTGTGCACCTTCTGCGAAGGGTAGCACTCGTGGGATTTTACTACGTACCTTTGGTGAAGTGTTACGTAATAACGATTGTTTGTACAATTGTTACGATATTTCAGTTATCCATCGAAAAATTTGTGCCTCGGCACTAACATCCGGAACTAGTTTTGGTTGCCCCTTAACATTTATTATAGGTCGATCTTGGAGGGTCACTCGTGACTCCAACCTCTATTGGAATCATACTGAACTTAGGATTTGTCCTAAAGAGAGGGGGTTGTCCAAGCCTGAAGTCTTGTCTGACTTACCCCGGCCCTGGTGTTTGGTACAAGCTGCACACAGACACTTTATCAATTGGTTTCTTCAGTAAAGTTTCCACTTCCATGTTCTTTTGTCTTTATAAACTGTATAATATTGGTTTCAAAATAGAAACTTAAATTTATGAACACAACGAATCATTCATACACACTAATTTTGACTAGTTGGTTGACACGTGACAACAATATCCACTATAATTTTGGTAGTTCGATGCGTTCTCGATGAACACAGTTTTACAAGAATGAAGGCTCGATGAACGGAGGGCATCAAAATTGAAAATTTTTACAAGGGAGACTATTTTTGTTGACGTCTTATCATCCGCTACGTAGTTCACTTCCTCACACAACCAAAACGAAACCATCCATACACGTCCTAATATGAAGCTTTTGAAAATTCTTCATAAATACTAAACTCCATTTTAAATTCGTTCGATTGAATTTTAAAATCCATGTTGACTTGCCTCCCAAAGAATGACTTTCATTTTTAATTTATTTTGGAAAAAAAAAAAACCAAAATAGTAAAAAGTGTAAGAAAGAGATTGGAATTTTGTCTCAATGAATAGTAGGAAGAAAAATTCCTCAAAAAATTATGTTTGGGAAAAAAAAAACCAGATCTACTAGATATAAGAGGCTCTCGTTCACGAAATCGACGAACGAACGTAGATCTACCTAGTATATCTTCAAAAAATCTACGAACAAACACATATCTACAAGTTCTATGCATTCTCGACGGACACAGTTCTACATGAATGAAGGTTTGACGAACGGAGCAACAAAAAAGTTTAAAAATTGAAAAAATTTATGAGAAAGACCAAAAATTTGCTGACATTTATCATCACCTACGTAGGTTCACTTCCTCATGCAACCAAACAACAAAACTAGACTTTCGCACCACTTTTAACATCCAAACACGTCATAACAGGAAGCTTCCGAAAATTCTTCATAGATACTAAACTCTATTTTAAATCCGTTCATTTGAATTTTGAAATCCATGTTGACTTACCTCCCAAAGAATGACTTTCATTTTTTATTTATTTTCCTAATTAAGGGGATTCATTCATTATCACTTGCCAAATGGGGCTAGGAACCAGGAAGTACCAAGTCAGGTCAAGAAGGTGTCTAGATTCAATGAATGGTGGAGTTCCTCTCCCTCTCTTTTAGACTATTAGCCGTATAGAGAGAGATTCCACGGATATTGTCTTCACTTAATAGTACAAAGCCAGACGCTACGGATATAATTTCCATGATTCCATCTGCATCCTGATTAATATGGACTGATCAACAATCAAATAGATTTTTCTTTGATAATTTCACATTAATGTGCAATCTAATATAGCATCTAACATGATAAATTTTAAAATTAAAATCAATATTAATATTAATATTAACATTTAAATTAAAAATAAAATTAACATTAACACAAAAACTAAACTTAAAATTAACATTAAAACTAATACTAACATTAACGTTAAAAAAATTTGGATGATTAATTTTTTGGGTTGGAATTTGACATGCCAGCTGTCACGTAATGAGTGATGGTTTCGAAGAATATTTTGGATGGATAAATATTATTAATCTTTAAAATAAAGTATTGTTTGCTTTTACGATAATAAGATTGTGCCCTCAAAATGTGTTATGCACTAGGGGTGAGTATTATTCGGTTTTGTACCGAGAACCGAATCGAAACTAGCTAAATAAAATATTCGATTCAGTTTGAAAAAAATAATTCGGTTTCAGTTTTGAAAATACTAAAAATATATATATTCGATTTCGGTTGTGACTTTTGGTTTCGATTCAAAATCGAAAACCGAATAAAACTTATGCAATTATTAAATATCCCCAATTTTGTGCATATTTATGATTGAAAATATGTATATATTTTTTGTATATTTTGAAAATAGCAGTTCTATGTGTTTTAAAGCAACTTTAATAATTTAACAACTAGTCCAACTTTAAATACAATAAGCCTATATAATTTTTTTTAATATAATTTAACCACAATTCTAATTTTATACCCGACCAATTAAACAAGAAAAATAGTTCAACCAAACACACCGAATTGAGTATCAGTTTGGACACGTTTATGACTAATTTCGGCTCAATTTCGATTTTAAAAATTTTGGTTTATTTGATTTTGATTGTTAAATCGAATAAACTGAGTGCTTACCTACTATGCAGCTGTGAGCCTGTAACATAAACTGCATTGTAAAATTGAAAATTTCTATAATATACAACATAGTTAAAGAGTATAACATCATCTTAATTCGCACAGGGGACTACTTGATTGCCTAAAGAAAATACATGAAATATTTTGTTTCAGGATTTTTCATCATTTCAAGTGTATCATGATTTGCTGTTAATTGTGAGATCCGTGCAACATATATTACAATATTTCTTCCAAATTTACACTTGGCTTTTCTCGCAACAAGAATGACCACAACAAATTTAGACTATTTTTCCCCATCCCCTCTTTATATTCAATGTCATAAATTACAACCAGTCAACAATTTTCTTTTTACAACAATAAAATTGCAACCAAACATTACATCTACAAATCATGCAAATTCATTTACATACAACTAAACAAATATATTTGCAACACAAATTACATCAAATACTAGAAGCACTTGATGTTGTCTGATATCTTTCTTTTTTTTAAAAAAAAATGACATTTGAGACCTATCTTTTGTAGCAAAATCCATAAATAATCTCAACAATACTTTTATTCAAATTTGGTTTTTTATTTTTAGTATGTACCAAAAAAGACCACCTAATTAGTTTTCTAGGACCCAAATAATTTTTTTTTTCCTTCTCATTGTCATGGTCATTAAATTGGTCAAAAAATAGCGAGCACCATGAATCTTGAGCCAACAGTTGACCGGTCATAGACAATCCATCTTGGTCGAGTGCGAGCCATGGTCGACCTCTGTGGTCACTAATTAGGTTTGGTCGAACACTATTGTCAAGCCAAAGCCATGGCCGACCTTTCTTTTTCCAAGGAGTTAGCAAGTCCCTTGCAACAAACTATCATTATAGGAGTAAAATTGCAATATCCTCTCTAATTCTAACTAGAGTTCCATGAAATTCAACTCAATTTTTTTTGCTAATTTTGATAATTAATGTCAACTATTTAACAAATTTAATTAGATGGTGTTCTCTAAAAAAATGTTAATTTTATAATAAAAGTATTGTTAAAATCCTTTATAAACATTGATCCAGAAAATAGACGTTAAATGTTATTGTTCGTATTTTCAATTATAGACAAACAAACAATTTTTGAGCTACAACTTGGCATTGTTCATGCATGGGAGCCACATGAAATCTTTTTGTAAGGTAGTGTGCCAAAATGTGGTCAAATCCCAAATATGTTTCTTCTTATGCAAGCTTGCTCCAGGAGGTTGGATTATTCTAATCG
Source organism: Iris pallida (assembly GCA_029216955.1). NCBI lineage: Eukaryota > Viridiplantae > Streptophyta > Magnoliopsida > Asparagales > Iridaceae > Iris > Iris pallida. Next base: position 11,275,462 of record JANAVB010027999.1, on the reverse strand, counting down.
GAGCTGATTGTGGTCACCACTTGATCCGGCCTCTCGTGAGATGCTTCTTTATGTCATGAGGTTCACCTGCGACTTCGACCTTTTGCAAGTCACGTTGGCCCTGAAAAGTTGTCCTAACTAGAAAAGGGTTGCTCAAAATATGAAGTGTTGTCGGACTTACTTCTGGGCCGGTTCTTTTTTTATGCTAATGCTAATGTGCAGCTAAGTATAAGTGTTAATCAAGCATAACAATTATCGGAAAACTGTGTCCTGATCAACATAATAGTTGTCAAAACCTCTGTTGTTATGAATAATAACAAGTCTAAGCATTTTTTTTAATCATAGCTTTGCCACCAATTTATTATTATTATTATTATTATTATTATTATTATTATTTGCTTGGCTAGTTTATAAACGTCACGTTTGTTACTGCAACTGCACTCCCTATTGGAAAATTTTGCTGTATGGCTAGCTTAGTATTACTAGCTCACTACTAGCAAATGCTGATGTAGTGGAGAGAGGTAACCAAGTTTACAGGTTTAGCTGGTCAACAACTTTTGAAAAATATTTTTTAAACATTTCTCTTATGTTAATTGGCTCCAAAAATTTTGGATAATGACATATCCCATTATGTGGCATCTGACATAAAAAGTGACATGACAGCTGACATGCATCATTTTTTAACCCAAAAAATTAATTATCCAAAAACTTTATTGTTAATGTTAATGCTAATGCTAATTTTAATTTAATGTCAATATAAATTTTAATGTTAATGTTAAAATTAATATTAATGATAATTAATGTTAATATTAATATTCATGTTAATTTGAAGTTAATATTAATTTTTAGTATTAAATTTAATGTTAATGAAAATGCTAATTTTAATTTAATGTTAATATTCATTTTAATGTTATTGTTAAAGTTAATATTAATGTTAATTCTAATATTAATGTTAATTTTAATATTAATATTAATGTTAACCAGTTAAATCTGTAAACTTGATTACTTCTTTCGGCCACATCAATATTTACTAGTAGTGAGCTAGTACTAAGCTAGCCATAGAACAATTTCGGATAATAATAAAAAACCATCAGAAACACACCAAATATTCGATTTTTGTTTGTTTAGTTTTAACCAATTACTATCACATCCAATTCGAAGTATAAAATAAAAATGGTATTTAAATAAGAGTCCAAAAAAGTCATTATTAATCCATTATCATGAAAAAGGCAAAACTATTTTGTTTCCCCCTCATTGGTCGGATTCAGCAGGCTGACGTTAGCAGGGGGTGCTGACGTCAGCAGCAGGAATCCGACCAATGAGAGGGGGACACATGGCACCGCGGTTTAAATCGCGGTCCCCCCTCGATCTGCTGATCGTTTTCCAAAATGATTTAGGAGTAGTAAAGAACCGATCTGCCAATAAATGTTATTTTTATGAAGAAAAAAAATTGAAGGATGGGATAAATGTAATCCAACTAATTTTTATGACCGAGTTCAAAAAATTATGTACTTTTGATACCCAAATTATATATATATATATATATATATATATATATATATATATATATATATATATAAAATTTTTTGATGGAAACTGAAATTATGCAACACTTCGAAGAAGATGCACGACAGAGATCCCGGAAGATTCTGAGAAACAAACACTAATATCTTCCTTCGAAGAAGGCATAGAAGAATTCGTAGCAGCAGCAGCGAAAGTCCACAAACGTTTTTTGATTAGATCAGAAACGTTCTCGTTTATAACGAGATAAAAGTGAATGAACAGAAATGGTGAAATGGCCTGCTGGGGTGAATGATCACCGACGCTTAAACCTTGATTCGTCCCGCAAGAATAACTTCCAGGAACTGACAAGTTCGACGGAGAACTTCATAACACTCCGCTCTTCTGACTCCTCGGATGGCGCGGACTCTGGCACTTAATGGCGTTGGTGTACTATTCTCTCCACTCTTTAACTCTCTAAAAATTCGTAAGAAAATTTCTGAAACTTAGGACTGAAAGAAAGAGAGAGGAGAAAAGCTTATATAGGACCGCACTGTAACCGTCCAGTTAGCAAAATGTTCGAGATGTGGAAAAAATTTGCTCTGAACGTTCTGTAACCGCTCAAATCGCGCACAGACACGATTTGAGCCAACTAGCGCACAGCGCGCGCCAACTGCTCACCTACGCCAATAGTGCCACCTGCTCCCGTGCGCACTTGCGCATAACACGCATCGTGCGCAAACCGCGCGCCAACTGCAGCGCCAACTGCTGCTCCAACTGGAAGCGCCACCTAGCCGTGCCAACTGGCGCACCATCTGGCCACGGGATCAGGCCACGCTAACTGGCGCACCATCTGGTCGCACGATAGGGCAGCTCGAACTGGCGTGCGAACGGCTGCGCTAGTGGCTCGCGCAACGAGCGCAACTTAAGCGCACTATACGTCTAGCGACGATGCTGACGTGCTAAGTGCAAAGTGCGGCAACAAAATGCCACATTACGTCTCATGAGCCCATGAGTCCGAGTTCGAGTTGCTAAGCCCCTACGAGACTTAGCTCCAATGGAATAAATTCCAAGAGCAAAAAGTATTAATGTTTTACCATGGAGTCTTATCCTTACCTCCTAGTAAAATCACCCACATGGTTCCCTTCTTAGGGTCACCGTCCCATGTGCACATCTCAACAACATACCAAGTATATATTGAGATACAACTCATGGTGTTTTTCTAATGTAGGACTAAATACTAGGCATGTGTTGAGTACAAACTCTCTATATGTCAAGAAAAACTCCAACAATCTTCCACATATCTCGATATATGGATTTGAGTGTTCCCCACAGTAACTGTTCATCACACATTAGGATAGATTTCGCTGACGATTTGAATCTTCCTGCATGGGTCAAACAACAGACTATAATACAAGAATGGACTAAGCCTTGAATTCTGTACCATAGCTGCAATTCTTTCCACTCACATAATATAGTTACATGTACTTCTGGATGCACATTAAAGGCCCTATGCTAGCTTGCTTTCAGTGTATAATTTTGGGCGTCTACAAGTTTACCCTCAAGAGATGACATGATATCTCTGTCCATACACTATAGTTGAGTTCTTCATTAAAGAGACATGACATGAAGCCTTGTGCTTCCCTTGCGGTGCTACGCTGCTATGACATGGCTTAAAGTCGAGACTTTATTCCTATCCGGAAATCTCATCGCAGTGTCATACTACTGTAGCATGAGGTCACAAGCCTCTTTGTAGTTCCAAACTACCCAACATGAAGCCTTAGGCTTCCTTGCGGTGTTATGTCGCAACGACATGGTTTGCAAGGTCGAGGCTTTACCCCTATCCAAGTACCTCATCGTGGTATCGTGCCACTGTAACATGAGGACATCCTCTCCTTTGTAGTGCTGTCTACAACTGTTTAATTTTATTATACAGTATTCGGCTACCTGCCTATTTACGGTGCTACGCCGCTGTGATTTTGCTTACAAAATCGAGGCATTATCTCTACCTGGGAACCTCATGGTGGAGTCACCCCCACTGTAGCATGGAGTTACACTCCTTGTAGTGATGTGCTACCGTGCTTCCTGTAAAGCACACCAGGCATTTACTCTGCTTGAGAACTAATTAAGGCGTTTAAGCCATCCTCATCACAAGATCCGTTTTTCATAGAAAACATATAGTAGGCAACAGTGGTTGTAGGTTCGTAACCTTTTTATGCCACAGGGGATATGTACCCACTGTTTCTGATATTTTTCAGTTAGTGGTCCTTCCTTGAACCAAAAGCTAAATGTCTAGTAGATTTCTCTTTAAACTAATAGCATAAAACTTTATGGTAGGAATGTAATGACATAATATCAGAATACCTTCAAGTCCATTTTACAAGATGTGTCATCAATCAGCTGGCGCTTGAGGCCCTTGGTGAACGAATCCGCCAAGTTCTCTTGACTCCGAACATCAATCACTGCAATAACACCTCTCTTGATGAGATCGTGTACTGTCCTGTGCTTTAACCACACAGTCCTCTTCTTCGCATTGAAGAGGTCATTTGATGCCACCACCGTAGTCGCCTGGTTGTCGCTGTATATCGGTATTATCGATATTTGTGCCCCAACCACTGGAAGATCATACATGAGCTCCCGAAGCCATTCTGCTTCCTCCACTGCGGTATCAAGTACAAAGAACTCAGATTCTATGGAGGAACGAGAGAGCATAGTCTGTTTCTTCGACTTCCACGATATAACAGCTCCACCTATAAAAATGAATCCATTTATGGACCTCTCGCTCTTCAATTCTGAGCACCAGCTGGCATCACTAAAGCCTTCTACTACCGGTAGATCTCTACTGTAGTGCAGTACATATGTCTGAGTCTTCTTGAGATATCTCATTATCCGTTTTACAGCTTTCCAGTACTCAACGCCTGGGTTGCTCGTGAAATGACTCAGCATTTCCATGGAAAAAGTTATGTCAGGCCTTGTGGCAGTAGTAGCATACATCAAACTCCTGATGATGCTTGCATACTCCAGCTGCGTGACGTTTTCCCTCGAATTAGTCTTCAGCTTCAAATCACACCTGTAAGGCGTATCGATCCCTGGAAGATCCTGATACCCGTAGCGTGTGACCATCTTTACAATATAATGAGACTGTGACAGTGTCAGTCCCATGTCTGTTCGGATGATCTTGATCCCTAAGATCACATCAGCTTTTCCCAAGTCCTTCATACTGAACTTAGTCGAGATGAACTTTGTCTCCGTGACACAGCCCATATCCGTACCTAGTGTCACACTCCGCTCCCGCAGGAGCGATCGTCCTCGCTAAGGCGTGATGCCGCACGAGCCTAGATTGCGCTCGTGCAAGACGGATTTCATAACGGCCGATTTCAGCGGCTGCGACGGGGTCATCATACAGAAGTCCCATGCAGAGACATTGAATAATAGCAGCAAAATTTGAAACAAAACACAAGTCATTATAAAACACTCTTTTATTGATATTGAAACAAAGGTTACAATAGGGAGCAAGGCCAAGATTACAAGTCTCTCAAGCTCACTCAAGCTCACTCATCTTACATTACAAGTCACTCAGCTCTCTCTCATCTCTTAATACCTGTCTTGAGCCAGCGAAAGCTTCGGAAGGCGACGTCCATACATTATGTCCCGTATAAGTCTTGACTCCATGCGGCCGTACGTTTTGAATCGCCAAGGAACTCCTTACCTTGATGCATCCAAGCGAGCTCCGCACCACGACCTTCCACCTGTGCCTGCACATGAAAACTATGTGAGTGTCAGTACTCAACTGTATTGGTGGAATGAGCTCCTCGCCCACCCATACAAAACCAACACGTTTGATTTACTTTGTGCAACATAGTCCATTCTTATCAATTGTCTTTCTAGTCTTGTCTTGGATCAGTTTTATGACAGACGCCTTGGCATACTTGTGTCTGAGGACCATCCCGTGCTTGCACAATAATGTCTACTCCATAACGATGACCTATTAAGTCGTACTTGCCTTACGGCCATAATCAGAGACGCAACTATACGATAGACTCCATTTCCGTGTGACCGTGCTATCGTACCAATAACTTCCTTATCCTTGCCTCAAGACCTTTTCGTGCTTACAATGTCAACACATCAACTCATACTTGTCTTTCGTGTCCTACTTTGTGACGTAACGACTCGGTCGTGCCATGAACTCGATTCATGCTTCAATATCTCTGAGGCAGTGCCTCCTCGCTTAGTCTTGCCTATACTTTAGTTTTGATAACGCGACCATGCCTCACATTTCGAGGTCGTGTCCAGCACTCAACGTAACTTCACCCAACTTGCCCTACGGCCCTTCTCGACTTAACTCGCAACAGCTCAAGTCTAACTCATGCAACTCTATACCAACGACTTAACACTCGACGCCACATCTCGTGCCGAAGCACGCCGCCTTCGTTGTAGCCAAATCTTATGTCCAGACATTGTGTTCTCTAACTTCATACACATTCAACTCAACTTAGTCCAAAGGCACACACACAGATTGCCGCACGTGTCGACACATCTATAGAATGGTCACTGGCATTAAATAGCCATCTTGGACATAGCCTGGTAAACGGGACCCTTGTAACGCAAGTAGCGAGCTCCGATGCAAGTCCCCGTATTACCGGTCACTTCATACCCAGCTCGGCTATAACATGTTTCTTCCTAGGCCGAGTCGGTCCCGTGGCCCCGGGTTGCCGCTCGAAGAAACCATCGCCCTTGTCGACAAGTTGTCCATGACCACGCGCCTACGCTAACTTCTAGACTTAACGTAATTGCATGGTCTCATCATCATCACTTAGTTTTTTTGCTTTACTTCTTCCACTTTTTACACTTCTTTGCAGAGCCCAAATCAGGGTTGCCTCGGCGATTGAACTACTGTCGCGACATATTTCCTCTCAGCGACTAACCATCGCTTAGACTTAACATTTCTTTGAAACTCCAGAAATGACTACTGCATAGCCTTCCCAATTAACTTGAACATAACGTGTTTCTTAAGTATCGACAGACTGTGGCTAACTTTCCACTGAACAAACTGTGGTTCGTGCCTTAAACCAACTCGTGTTCTATGCAACGCTATCGCCCAAGTCATACCTCATATGATGGGCCTTGGGATCGTGGGACTATTTAACTTGACAACTGCAGAAAGAGCGGGACAACACTTGGAATGACTTAGGTCGACCGGCATAACTTTGCTTAACTTACTCAAGCCTACAACTTAACCCGAGGGACGAGCAAAGGTTTATGCCAAGCCTTGCGCAGTGGAAGCATGCATGCTTTATCGAGCATTTATGCGGGTGACGCCTATGACCTAGACAAGTTCATAGTTTTGTGTCGAAGACCAACGTTCCTTCTCCCAAGCCACGGGACGAAGGACCGAGTATCATTTTCAAAGCACGTCGTGCACCAACTCTAAGCCGACCGTTAGACTTTTCCATATTCTATCTCAATTCGACCCGTCGGGATTGCTCCCTTTAGCTATGTGGATTCATCTATTTTATTATTAAGCCTACTTGTGCAAGTTAAAAACATGAGATTTATTATATGAAGGCAAAGATGAGGCGAGTTCACCGAAACTACCCCACTTGAGCGAGCGGTCGCCTTGACCGAGCGATGTCTCTGATTGACTGAGCGGGACGGGGCACTACACCTAAGATCAACATGTCGTTCACGTACAGACAAGCGATTATACCTCTTTCATCGGCGAACTTTATGTAAACACACTTCTCCGTCTCGTTGACCCTGTAGCCATTGGACCTTATAACCTTGTCAAACTTCTCATGCCATATCTTGGGAGCCTGTTTAAGACCGTACAAGAATTTTACCAACTTACAGACTGTCTTCAAGACCCTTGACAATAAATCCGTCTGGCTATTGCATATAAATCTCTTCGGTCAGCTTACCATTTAGGAAAGCTATTTTTACATCCATCTGATGTATCACCAACTTATGTATTGCTGTGAGAGCAATCAACATTCTGATGGTGGTCATCCAGGCTACTGGAGCAGACGTGTCAAAGTAGTCGATCTCTTGTTTCTGAAAAAACTCCTTGGCTACTATCCTAGCATTGAACTTGTCAATAGTTCCATCTGTTTTCATCTTCTTCTTGAAGATCTATTTGCATTCAATGGATTTTGCTCCTTCAGGAAGATCAAACCAATACCCAAGTGTTATTAGAGGTGATTGAACCAATTTTATTGTCTATCGCCTCCTTCCAGAAAATAGCGTATTTGGTCTTCATTGCCTCATCATAGGTAAGCGGATCTGCTTCCACATGATAAGTGACAAAGTCATTTCTGAAGTTTTTTGGCCTCCTCACTTGCTTAGCTGACGGGTCAGCGAGCTCTGGTTCAATAGTTGTTTAAACAACAACTTCTTCTTGGACTACATTCTCACTGAAAACTTCAGTTTCCTGCGCACCCTCATTGTTCTCCGGAATATCCGTAAGAACAATGTTCTTGTGCCTTGCAAACTTATCTTTAAAATATTCTACGTTACGAGATTCAATGATAAAATTTAATCCAATACTAAAAAATCTTCGAGCATCACTCTTCTCGGCATAATCCAAGAAGATCATCTTCGTAGTCCTTGTACCGAGCTTCTGAATCTTCAGATCTGGGAGCTTCACATATGCCAGACACCTCCACACTCGAATTACATTTAAGTTAGGTCTGACTTTGAACCAAAGTTCAGGAGGAGTGACGTCCGAAGTTGCATGTGGCACTCTATTCAGAATAAAAGTAGCCGTCAATACAGCTTCTCCCAAGTAGCATTTTAGAAGACCCGCAGTCAACATCATAGAGTTTATCATTTCTGTCAACGTTCTGTTCTTTCTTTATTCTACTCCATGATTAAGGAGAATACGGAGCAGTAGTCTCGTTGATAGTTCCATGTTCTTTACAGAACGATGCGAATTCATGAGACCGGTACTTTCCTCCTCGATCAGTTCTTATTCACTTGAGTTGTTGTCCAGTTTGCCGTTAAGTCTCGGCCATGAACTCTTTGAACTTCTCGAACGCTTCATCTTTAGCCTTCAACAAGTAAACGAACGTGTATTTTGAGAATTCGTCGATGAAGGTTATAAAATACTTCATCCCGACTTTTGTAGAGAACTGTTTGAAGTCATAGATATCAGAGTGTACCACTGTGCTTCGATTAACCCGAGAAAAAGATTTTCTTGTGATCTTAGTCTGAGCACACACTTCACATTTCTCTACCTTACCCCAACATTTGGAGATAAGTCCTAGACTATATATTCTATTTATTCTTTTGCAATGAACATGTCCTAGTCTATTATGCCATAACTCAAGAGTATAAGCAGAATGGGCGATTGTATTAACAACATTGGACTGATTTACAAGCTAAATTTTAAACATTCCTTCGGTATAAAAGATTTTTCTGAAGTATGTTCCCTTTATGGACATTACCATCTGGCCAACATTGATATCCATCCTTAGGCCTGCGTTACAGAGTAGGCCTCCCGAGACTAGGTTCTTTGTGATAGCAGGTACATGCTTCACACCTTGAAGCGTCAAAGACTTCTTTGAAGTCAGCTTCAACACCACCGTCCCGATCCCTTGCACTTCAGCTTGTGCCTGGTTCGCCACCATAACAACTTCAGAAGTTGGTGTGTACGTGATGAACCATTCATTGCTTGAGCAGACATGGCAGGTGGTACCCGTATCTACCCACCAGTCAGAGTCAGCCCCTACCGCAGTGACCTGAGCAATCATTGCAATAATGTCAGTGACCATAGAAACCTTACTAGTTCACCTTGCTCTGATTGCTTGGGCTTAGATTTGTATTCACTCTTGAAGTGGTCCTTCTTGCCACACTTGAAACAAGCCAAATGAGACTTTGGCTTCTGTTGCTTGAAGGCAGTCCCCTTTACTTTCAGATTGTTGGGGTCCTTCTTCTTGCTGTGGGAAGCCGCCTGCTTTCCTTTAAATTCATTGGTGTGAACCAAATTGGCATTAGTTGTTTGTTTGGACAAAGCGTCCACCTTCAGTTGAGCCCTCATCTGGTCCTCAACATAGATTTCTTGCAGGAGATCTTCCAGACTGATCTCCAGTTTCTTTCTATGCATGTTTGCATAGAACTTGCCCCATCCTGCGGGAAGCTTAGAGACGATCCCTCAAACAACAAACTTGTCAGTAAGAGGCATCCTCTCATCTTCCAACTTATGTCGCAGCTTCATGAACTCCTTCACCTGCGGCATCATAGTCTTTTCGTCTTCAAAGCGCCACTTGTGATATTTTTTCACCACAAATATTTTGCTCATGTTCTTGTCATCTTCGTACAGTTTTTTCAGAGACTCTCATATCTCTCTGGCAATAGTTTTCTTAGAATATGATTCTGCCAAGGAGTCCTCCATAGCATTTAGAATGAGAAGCCTATAGAGGCTATTCTTCCTTCTCCATTTGGTCTGACTTTTAGTAGCAGCAGTAATTGCGGTCGTAGACCCAGTTTCTGGAACAGTCGATTCTTCCTCAGTTAGCACGTGGTCAACTTCAGAAAGTTGAAGATTGATGCTAATCTTTCTCTTCCAGACTTGATAGTGCTCTCCATCAAATTGCTCTAACTTGTTGAAGTTAGGATTGATGAGTGAAGCACAAAAATTTTCCATCTTATGAAATCAAGCTTTGAGATTGTTATAGTCCCGGGGCGTAATTTTTCGATGAAAAACTAAAATTATGCAACACTTAGAAGAAGGTGCACGACAGAGATCCCGAAAAATTCTGAGAAACAAACACTAATGTGTTCCTTCGAAGAAGGCACAGAAGAATTCGTAGCAGCAGCAGCGAAAGTCTACTAACGTTTTTTGATTAGATCAGAAACGTTCTCGTTTAGAACGAGATAAAAGTGTATGAACAGAAATGGTGAAATGGCCTGATGGGATGAATGATCACCGGCGCTCAAAGCTTGATTCGTCCCATACGAACAGCTTCCAGGAACCAGCAAGTTCGACGGAGAACTTCAGAACACTCCGCTCTTCTGACTCCTCCGATGGCGCGGACTCTGGCACTAAATGGCGCTGGTGCACTGATTCTCTCCACTCTTTAACTCTCTGAAAATTCGTAAGAAAATTTATGATACTTAGTACTGAGAGAGAGAGATAGGAGAGAAGCTTATATAGGCCCGCACTGTAACCGTCCAGCTAGCAAAATGTTCGGGACATGAAAAAAAAACTGCTCTGAACATTCTGTAACCGCTCAAACCGTGCACAGACACGATTTGAGCCAATTGGCGCACAACACGCACCAACTGGCACGCGAACGACTGCGCTAGAGGCTCGCGCAACGAGCGCAACTTAAGTGCACTATGCGCCTAGCGACGATGCTAAGTGCAAAGTGCGCCAACAAAATACCACATTACGTCTCATGAGCCCATGAGCCCGAGTCCGAATCGCCGGGGCTTAGCTCCAATGGAATAAATTCTAAAAGCAAAAAGCATTAATGCTTTACCATGGAGTCTTATCCTTACCTCCTAGTAAAATCACCCACATGGTTCCCTCCTTAGGATCATCACCCCATGTGCACATCTTAACAACATACCAAGTATATATTGCGATACAACTCATGGTATTTTTCCAATGTGAGACTAAATACTAGGCATGTGTAGAGTGTAAATTCTGTACATGTCAAGAAAAAACTCCAACAATATGTATTATATTATATTATATTATATTATATTATATTATATTATATTATATTATATTATATTTTATATATATATATATATATATATATATATATATATATATATATATATATATATATATATATATATATATCAAAAAAAAAAAAAAAAAAAAAAAATATATATATATATATATATATATATATATATATATATATATATTGTGTGTGTGGGGATAAATAACAGAAACCCTCCATTGTTTGCGTACTAATCAACTATCCTTTGCTGTTATTTTTTCTGTCATATTGTCTGTCGTCAAAAAATTATTACCCACTGTCACGTGGTGAGTCCGTCTGAGGAGTTGATGGAAGGGGACAAGTTAATGAAAAAAAAAGGTAATTTTTTTGTCAACGAGTATCTCAATCACGGAGAGTTTTCTGTAATTTACAAATTTTGAACTCAAAGCCTAAAAATTCTAAATTGAATTGTAAACGTTTTATCGGTTACCAAATCACCCCGTAAAAGTACCAATAATAAGGCTCGTACAATTTATATATTCTAGATTCATCATGTAAAAGTGCATTTTGTAATATGATAAAATTCAATCGGAGTACAGTGATGGTTCCGTCCCAAGAGCTGTAGTCTGAACCTGAAAATTTCTACATTAAGCAGAGATGCTTTAAACATTTTATATTTGTTTAGGCTAGAGTTTAACTTGACATCCTCAATTATCCAAAATTTTTAACTAGATACCATAAACTTAAAATTAGACAACTTAAGGGTAAAGTGCAAAAAACCCCTCGTTAAATATGTTACTTTTGCACTAAAAGACCCCATGCTCTTAAAATTCCCAAAAGTTTGAAATATGCTCATTTTGCCCCCAAGTGACAATTTTACCCCTCCCCCCCTCCTTCTTCGGCTGTGTTCGCCGGCGACGACGGAGGCGGAGGGGGGGGGGGGGGCGGGGGGGGGGGGGGGGGGTCGCTCGCCGGCGAGGGAGTCGGGGGTCGGGGCCGACGAGGGAGTGGGGGGGTCGGGGCCGGCGAAGGAGGAGGATGGGGGGGTCGAGGCCGGCGAGGTAAGAGGAGGGGTGGGTCGGGGGAGCGCTCGCCGGCGAGGGGGGGATCGGGGGGTCGGGTGGGGGGGCTGGGGGATCGCCGGCGGCGGGGGGGGGGGAGGGGGTGGGTGGGGCGGGGGGATCGCCGGCGATGGGAGGGGGGGTCGGGGAGGCTGGGGGATCGCCGGCGGCGGGGGGGGGGGGGGGGGGGTCGGGGGTCGGGGGGGGAGGGGGGGGAGGGGGGGGGCGGGGGGATCGCCGGCGTTTTGGGGGGGGAGGGGGGGGGGGGGGGGGCGGGGGGGCTCGCCGGCGCCGGCGCCGCCAGAGGGTGGGGAGGGGTATTTTTGGTATAATTTTTTTAAAATTTGGCTGGAGGGGCCTAATCGAGCGGATATATAATCTAAGGAGGGGTAAACTGACAAAAATTTCTAAAAAGTCTTTTAGTGCAAAAGTAACATATTTAACGAGGGATTTTTTGCACTTTACCCGACAACTTAATATCTCAATTATCCAATCAACTTGATACCATAAATAAGGCCGGCCCTGAGCTCATAGGGGTCCGGGACGAATTTTCAAAATAGGGGCCCATATATATTAATGGAAAATTATTAAAAAAAAAACTAAAAAAAGAAAATTAAAAAAAGTTACTTATAAGATTTAAACCAAGGACCATTAGTATACAAGTCTAACAAACTATCCACTACACCACAATAGCTTTGTGTCAAGAAGGACACCATGGTACATAATATTTATAATTTGGATACAAATTTATTATACATATTTATATTTAAAATATTTTTTTGGGCTCTCATGATACGCGGGTCCTGTACGGTCGTCCTGGGTCAGGGCCGGCCCTGACCATAAACATTAAAACCAGACAACTTAATACATCAGCAGCAGGACGAAAGCGGTAGCGAGCGTTGCGGGGGGGGGGGGGGGGGGGGGGGGGGGGGATGCGGCATGGGGGCAACAAGCGGAAGGGTGCGGCATGGGGTTTAGTGGGGGTGGCAGAGTGAGCAGGGGAGGAGAAGGATAATTTTATTTTTTATTTTTAAATTAAAAAATGAACTCTTGACGGATGGTATCAACTTGAAAATATTTAATAGTTTATACGATTATACATATAGTATTTAAGTTGTCTAGTATTAAAGTTTAGGTTATAGAATTGAATATTTTGGATAGTTGAGAGCATAAGTTAAATTTTAGTCTTTTTATTATTATATTACAACTGTATCATGAACTCTGAAGTGTAGCATGGACCATGATGTCAGTGTATGTAGTATGTCTGCTTCGTCATTTTCTATTATTCCCACACGGTTAGTCCATTCTTAATTTATTATTTTTTTATACGTACAATTTATTATTTTCTTATAAATAAACATTTTTTTCCACCTCTCATGTATTTGGAGATGCTCTAAATAAATGTCAAAGGAGTGGAACAATCAAATAAGAGGGGGTGACAATATAACATCTTGAGCTATATATAGCCACATTTGTGGCCTTACGGGAGCTCCAGAGGTCGCAAAGGTGAATGTTCTTTTCCTTCTCCTTTTAGAACTGTCGAAACAATTTCCTTTTTCTTCATAACACAACATCTTGCTCTAGTTTATCTTTGGTCTCTGAATTGGATCCATATTTGTATATATTTCAGACTGCTGCACAAACTGAGATTGTTCTGTCACTTTTATTTTTCCGGGTTGAGTTATGTCTGAACTGACTCCAACAATCGCAAAGGATGTCACTGAGGTGAAACCTCTTCTTCCAATCCTTTTTATGTTTAGATGCACTCATTCATTCCTTAAAATGACCGAAATGATATTTTGTCGGCGGTTTGCGACCGTAAGCTCACGTGACAACCAACCGTTAGCTCCCCTGCTAGCACCGGTCCCACCCCCTTAAAATTCGGCCCAGGGGCCAATGGGAGGGCGGACCAGCTGCGGTCACAAAAAGTGCGGTCAAAATAGCAGTGTCCTTAAAAAATATTACTATGTATCGATTTTTTATTTATTATGTTTGTTGTTGTTTCAGTTGATTGGGAATACCCCACTGGTGTACCTGAACAATGTGGTGGGCGGGTGCGTGGCCCGGGTCGCCGCAAAGTTGGAGATGATGGAACCCTGCTCTAGTGTCAAGGATAGGTGGCTGCTGCTGCTTCTTTTTTGTTGTTGATTGACTTTTAATTTGATTTTTGTGATTAATTAATTATGTATCTCATTAAGTTGGGAGTTATTGGTGTGTTTGGAAACAGGATTGGGTACAGCATGATCACTGATGCAGAGGAGAAAGGTCTTATTACTCCCGGAACGGTGAGTGAGTCGCCTTTTTCCGTGTTCGAGTATTATTCGCACGGTCCGTGTCTTCCGCTGAATCATATGGCGCCTTGACATAATGGAAATGCAAATTAGAGAGTGATAGTTTACGAGTTAAAAAGAAGTTACAAAAATCCTAGAGGAACTTGTGAGTTCCTAATTTTTAAAACTCGGCCACGAAAAGCCGTTGGATTACATGCATCTCATTTCTTGATTTTTTTTTAAGGGGCTAAAAGGAAAAAATAAGTACACTTTCAATATTAGTAAAATTCACGTGTCACATCCATATTGCAAGTGTTGGGATTTTGAGCTTTAACTCATATTTTTTCAAGGGGCTAAAAGGAAAAATAAGTACACTTTCAATATTAGTAAAATTCACGTGTCACATCCATATTGCAAGTGTTGGGATTTTGAGCTTTAACTCATATTTTTTCAAGGGGCTAAAAGGAAAAAATAAGTACACTTTCAATATTAGTGAAATCCACGTGTCACATCCATATTGCAAGTGTCTGGGTGTTGAGCTTTAACTCTAAGGATTATAGTCCCACATTGCCTAGAACCCCAAGTGTCTATTTCATTATTAGACTTTCTTTGTATTGACTATGCAGTCAAGTGGGTCGGGTCGGGCCAGGCCTCTTGAGCCCATGAACTGTAGCGGGCCGGGCTATGGATGAAATATTACGCCCAGCCGGGCACATGACCCACAGCACGGTGGGTTTCGGGACGGGCCGGGTCGGGCCGAACGCGACCCAATATAAGGGACTGGGTCGGTCGCACTGGAGGCTAGAGCTGTCAAGTGGGCTGGGCCGGGCCTCTTGAGCCCATGAACTGTAGCGGACCAGGTCGGGCTATGGATGAAAATATTAAGCCCAGCCCGGCACATGACCCACGGCACGGTGGGCTTCGGGTCGGGCCGGGCCGGACGCGACCCAATATAAGGGAAGTCGCACTGGAGGCTAGAGCTGTCAAGTGGGCCGGCCCGACACGAATTTGAGTGGGCCGGGCCGGGCCCGGGCCTCTTGAGCCCATGAATTGTAGCGGGCCGGGCCGGGCCGGACTATGGATGAAAATATTAAGCCCAGCCCGGGACATGACCCACGACACGGTGGGCTTCGGGTCGGGTCGGGCCGGGCCGGGCCGGACGCGACCCAATATAAGGGACTGGACCGGTCGCACTGGAGGCCATCATTTTAATTCAATTCAGTTCAGTATATACATATATCATTCATGGATGCATACATGTAAGCAACTAATATATATTGAAATGAATTGAATTGAAGTTCAATTCAATTCAGTTTAAACATTCATTTCATTTCATTTCAATTCAATTCACTACTACACTATAATCATAATAATAACAGAGGCCACCACCACTTGACGCAGTGGTACAAGTCATATTGTTGTGTACATATTTTTCTTTTTTTTTCCTTGTGAAAGTGACAACACTGCTGTTAGCTGCTAGGATTTGGGACAAATCAAAGAGATTGTACAGGGGATGGCAACCAGGTCGAGCTTCGGGCCGGGCCTCGGGCCAGGGCGGGTCGGGCTTGGGCTTCGGGCCGGGCCTATATTATGGGCCAATATACGTGGCCCGGCACAACCCAATATACGGGGCCGGGCCTGGCCGGGCCGGGCCAGGCCCACGATTAATCGGGCCGGGCCGGCACATGGGCCAATTTTTCAGGTCGGGCTCGTGCCGAGCTGGGCCGGCCCGGCTCAATTGACATGTCTACTTGTGCACATGGGATGTGGTAGCCCATGTGGTTGGTGGAATATTTTCCTAAAGGACAAGGATCAAGACACCATGAAAACAATCTTGTTTTTGTCACTCATTCTTTGGGATTTCCCTAAGGAGCTAAACCCGTAGCGACTCAAACTTGGGCTCGGACGAAGGACGTAAAGTGACGCTTTGATACCATCTTTGTAATCCGGCATAAGTTCATGATTGCAGCAATGTTAGTGAAATTCACGTGTCAAATCCATATTGTAAGTTCTTATTTGAGTTTCTGTAGTCGAACTCAAAAAAGTTATAGCAAGAGTTGGTGCATTCATTTGTTTGAAATTTCACGCGGAACCTTCAAAACGTCAAAGAAGAAAATTGTAGGGGAGAAGATACTTTTTAAGATACAATTTTTTTTGTCATTTTATCAAAGAAACATAAAAAAAAGTGCTTAGGATGAGTTTGTAATCTTTTTACCATAAAAACATGTTTATTTTTGGTTTTTGCTTCTCTTTCTTTTGAACCTATCAATCCATTGCATGTTCCTACGGCAATAATTACAACCTAGGAAGGACTAGTGGATGCTCTGCGCCTTGTTTGCTTTTGCAATTTTGGTTGTTAGTCTTGTTCAAAATATGTTTTAATTGTTTCATATGGGTGAGATATAACTGAATTTGTTTTGAACTTTCAACTTTGTTTTCGATTATGCTGGATTTTATCATAACCAAGAGATGAATGAGATCCCTATAGAAAATTTATTAACTTTCACCTTAATCTATTTCATGGTCGATAAAGAGGGATATGGGGGTTTTCTCCCTCCTCCCTGCCTGCCTGAGCTTAGAGTAGTCTCCTTAGTCAGTCTCTACGACGCCTTCTCAATTTAGAGTTATGCATAGTTGATCCTATTTAGCAAATGTTGGCACTACGACAACTTGTTTTATTCTTTTCATTATTGTTTTACTCAAACATGATTCCATAAGTAATTTTAAGATGGCTATGGCCTATTTGTTGTCATTGTAGACTTTGGCTAGCCCTGATCTTGTGCACTGTTTTGTTTGCTGAAGAGTGTCCTGTTTGAGCCTACCAGCGGTAACACTGGCATAGGGCTGGCCTTCATGGCAGCTGTAAAGGGTTATAAGCTTACGCTTACAATGCCAGCCTCGATGAGCCTTGAGAGAAGGATCATTCTCAAAGCTTTTGGTGCCGAATTGGTCCTTACTGATCCAGCGTTGGGCGTGAAAGGTGCCGTTCAGAAGGCAGAAGAGTTGGCTGCAAAGACCCCAAATTCTTTTATCCTTCAACAGTTTGAGAACCCTTCGAATCCAAAGGTTGTATTTCCGGTCTTTATTTCTGGGAAAACTCTGGTCATGAGATTAGAAGCGTGCTGATGAAAGCAGTGCCCCCCCTGTAGATTCACTATGAGACTACCGGACCTGAGATCTGGAAGGGAACTGGTGGAAAAATTGATGCCCTTGTGTCTGGTATTGGCACAGGGGGTACGATTACTGGATCAGGAAAATATCTCAAAGAGCAGAATCCTGATATAAAGGTTAGATTTGTTACTTCTGGTGCAATCTATGGTATCAGCTGGGCTATATATATATATACTTTTACTGATATGCATGTATTGTTTGTTGTTTGCCTTTCTAAAGTTGTATGGTGTAGAACCAGTTGAAAGTGCAATTTTATCCGGCGGACAGCCTGGTATGTTGTTGCATTCTCACTTCTGTTTGTTCTTATTTTAAAATTCTACTGCATTGGTGGTTGACATTTGAGCTATTGTTTACTCTTTATTTTCTATATTTTCCGTATGTTCAACTTCATTTACTATGGTTTGATGTTGCATCTTGAAAGAAATGTTATAATAAAAGGGTTTTTTTTTTTAAGATAAGGCCAGTCATTAACGACCGCTCATGTCCTGGGGTACTGTCACGCCCCAGATCCAGAATACCGGAGAGCGGGAGAATGACTCAGTCAGCTACGTATTACGGGTAGATGAATACCGTATAATACGATCAATATTGTCTACAAGACAAGAGGGTGCATACTACATACAAGTCTCACTAGGGTCACTCAAGCTCTATTGTCCCAATCATTCAATGAAAAGCAGTAAGTAGAGAACATGTAAGAATGAGCAGTACGGCGTCCCAAACGCTCAGTCAAAATGTTCTTGAGATCTGGCTTTACAAAACATAGCCAGATGATATAACAAGGTATACACAATCGTTATCAGTTGCAGTCTGACTTAGTTACAATTATGTAAAAGTAAGTGCAAGACAGTCCGACTAACATGTCGGTGCCAAGCGGCAAAAGTAAAATAAGTAGCAAAACGAGCAGGGAAGCAAGGAACCCACTCGTGTCCTCCTGCGATCATCCCTCTAGTATTGACCATCTTGGGGGTGGAAGTAAGCTGAGTCCTCGGGAGCTGGCTCTAAATCTGG
The DNA here is from genome assembly GCA_029216955.1 of Iris pallida. Taxonomy (NCBI): domain Eukaryota; kingdom Viridiplantae; phylum Streptophyta; class Magnoliopsida; order Asparagales; family Iridaceae; genus Iris; species Iris pallida. The sequence goes on along the minus strand of JANAVB010027999.1, from coordinate 11,256,802 downwards.
CCATACAAAACCAGAGAGGTTAGACCTCAAATAGCAAGTACCACAAAGATAGCACGACATGAAGAATTAGAACCAGTGATAAGAGTTAAGAATATGATAAATAAGTCTCTGCTTGCTACTGGAATTCACACAACATCATGATACTTCAAACCAACTTCCCAACCAAACAAGGACATAAGTTGACCCGTCATGTCTTGACATTCTGCTCATCTCAATAGTTAACATAGTAGCTACAGTACACAAACAAATCAATTTAAAAGGCAATACAACTACTACGGCTTGCTAACTGTAAGTTCCAAGTTGTCCTAAAAATATGCAATAAGGGATTCCTCAGTTCTTACGATGTACAAGCAAGGCTAGTCTACCCAATAATCAATTGCGTCAATCATGAATTAGATGTGTCCCAGCGGGACGCCCATCATCAATATGCAAAAAAATATAAACAGATACCATTCCCTGCCCGTGTGGCAGGTTTACAGTATCCGTAGAAACCAGCCGGCATGTCGGGGCACTAATTTTTCCGAGATGGCTGCCATATAAGAATTCGGGAATCCATTCTCTCCATGCAATAGTTATTTTATTTAACTTAATAGTTTCTATGTTAATTGAAATCTCATGCCGTAGATCATGGTCATTCTGAATGAGTACTTTCGTACAGAGTACGATATGCATAACTCTACAACGATGCCCGTGCAGTTAGGTTGCAGGTCTTACATAGCGTAATGCAACAATCAAACATAGCCACGGAATAATCATGCCTTGACTGTAAGGTACACATGCTGCTTTTGTAGAAATAAGTTGAAGTCTGCACGTGTCCATATGCCTATGTTCGGGATCGGCTAGTCGATTGCAATGGTTCATGGTTCATATATGAACGTGTCTCATTCAATTCAATAAGACAACTAGCCAGTCTTTTAGTTCCAACTAGGAACGCATGATCAATCATTTAGTCAAGTTAACAATTAATGTCAATTCGTGACAAGGTATGAAAGTCAAACTAGTATTTAGTATGGTCGAGTCTATAACTTTCCAGGTTAAGTACCAGTGATACGGATGCCCACAAGCCAATCAAGACACGGGGCACACAACAATATATATTGAAATACTAACATGCATCAAGTGGCGCAATCCAGCGGATTGCGCGAGATAAGACGAAACGCTCGAATTCGGCGAATCGTACGGGATAAGACAGATGGCGGAAATTTAGCGAAACGTGCGGACTGAAATGACTGTTATGCACACACAGGTGGAGAATGCACTGATTCACTATGGGCACATAGCAGTCCCTCTAGGAGCATAGTAGTTCCCCTGGGAGCATGACAGTCCCTTTGGGAGCATAGCAATTCCTTTGGGCGCATAAAATGCCTTTGGACACATAGCATGCTTTTGGGCGCATAGCATGCTAAAGTTTTTGTGGGCACATAAGATTCCATGCGCCCACACACTGTTCTTCTTCTCCAACCTGAGAAGAAGAACCATGGAACCCATGAACTTCAAAAGTCAATAAATCACTCAAAATAATTTGAAATCCGGGTTTTCAAAGGTCTAACTTGAGTAAAATTAAATTCTCTACAACATGGAACAATCAAAACTTAAAAATAATGAAGTTTGAGAGATCAAAACCCAAGAAAACAAAGATTTGCATAAACTTAGATCTACACACAACCATCCATGGAAATCAAAAACTTCGAGACCTAAACATGTATAGAAAGAGGAGAGGAACAACATGGACTAAAAATAAATGGGGATGCATGAAATCCCTCATGGTGTACAAGATGTACTTGCCTCTCCAAATTGGGTTAGGGTTTTGGTGGAGTAAATGAAATAGAAGTTGTGAGGAGAGAGAAAAGTAAAGGGATATAAATATCAAGTCAAGTTTGATCTCCACCACCCATCCTTCCCCACGCAATCTAGGCCATCCACCCCTTATCATGATGAACCAAGCCAAACCAAGTTGGTTCAACATGAACCAAAATAAACCAAGAGTTAAGCAAAAGCAGAAAATAAAATACAGAAAATAATTAGCATGTAATTAAAGGAATTAAATACAGAATAAATGCATGATAAATACTAAATAAATACAGTCAAGTAGTATACGTATTAAAAATACGTATCTCGGGAACGGGGAGTGACATCTCTACCCTCCTTAGAAAAATTCTGTCATCGGAATTTCAAATCCAAGCAGGTTAGAAATATCAGGGCTAGACTAATCCAAGTACAAGCAATTCTAGCGAGCAAGCAGTCATCTTACAATATCAATAGTAAGTAATATATCTATATTTATCAATCTACGACATCAAGCAATTTCTACTCATAGGGTGATAAGCATGAGGAATCAAGACAATCAAGGTACACGAAAAGAGATATACCTTGTGAGTCAAATAGGTGCGGATACCGTGATCGGATATCATCCTCACGTTTCCACGTTGACTCTCCTAAGGAGTGATGACCCCAAGCAACACGGACAAGGCTAATTGTTCGGTTCTTGAGTATCTTCTCCCTTCGGTCCAAAAAGGACACAGGATTTTCCTCGTAAGACAGGTTGGTACCAACAACCAGCTCAGAATGATTGAGGATATGGCTTGGGTCCGATACATACCTTCGCAACTGAGATATATGAAACACATCATGCACCTCTCGTAACGAAGGTGGAAGGGACAAACGATAAGTAACATCGCCTACCCTATCGAGGATGACAAATGGGCCCACGTATCGCAGACTCAACTTCCCGCAAACACCAAATCTAATGATCCTACGAGTAGGCGAGATCCGCAAGAACACGTGGTCCCTAACAGAAAATTCTAATGGCCTACGATGCTGGTCTGCCCAATGATGATGCCGATCTTGCGCAACTCGAAGTCGTTCTCTAATCCCCTTAACCACTTTAACTGTCTGAACAATCATCTCTGGGCCTAACATCTTCCTCTCTCCGATATCATCCCATGCCAGTGGAGACCTGCACTTCTTACCGTATAATGCTTCGAATGGCGCCATCTGGATACTGGCTTGATAACTGTTGTTGTACGAGAATTCGACTAAGTGCAGGTGACTCTCCTAAGATCCTCCAAAATCTAGGGTACAAGCTCGTAACATATCTTCTAGAGTCTGAATTGTTCTTTCTGATTGTCCGTACGTCTGTGGGTGGTAAGCCGTACTAAATCTTAATTTGGTACCCAGTCTATGATGTAAACTCTTCCAGAAATGTGATGTAAAACAGGTATCTCTATCTGATACAATACTGACAGGGACCCCATGCTGCCTGATTATCTGCTGCATATACAACTGTGTCAACTTTTCTGTAGATTGCCCTACTCTAAAAGGAAGAAAATGTGTCACCTTCATAAGCCGATCCACTATCACCCAAATAGCATCCTTACCACTTGGTGATCTCGGTAAACCGGTCATAAAGTCCATTGTGATATGTTTCCACTTCCATTCCAGGATAGGAAGCGGTTGTAATAATCAAGCTGGCCTCTGTTGTTCTGCCTTCACTTGCTGACATATTAAGCAACGGGAAACGAATCTAGCTATCTCCTTCTTCATTTCGTTCCACCAGAAGTGCTGCTTGATATCTTTGTACATTTTGGTCCCTCTGGGGTGTATAGAATACTGAGAACTGTGGACTTCTGTCATAACCTCCTGTCTGATATCTTCACTTGGCACACATAGACGTGATCCAAATCTAAGTGTACCATCTTCGTGAATTTTTATCTCCTTCTTGAGTCCTGACTCACATTCTGTCCTAAGCTTCTGAATTCTTGGATCCTGTGCCTGAGCTGCCTTGATCTTGTCTACCAAGTCAGATTGAACTCGTAGACTTGCCAGAATTCCTATATCACTAGGAAGTATAACCTCGATGTCCATCTCTTGAAGATCTTCTAAAATGCGTTTTTGTGATGTCAACATAAATGCGTCGCCTCTCCTGCTAAGAGCATCTGCTACCACATTAGTCTTGCCTGGATGATACTGAAGCTCTATGTCGTAATCCTAGATCAACTCTAACCATCTTCTCTGTCTCATGTTCAGTTCCTTCTGAGTAAAAATGTACTTCAGACTTTTGTGGTCTGTGTACATGTCCACTCGATCACCGTACAAGTAATACCTCCATAGTTTTAAAGCAAATACTACTGCTGCCAACTCCAAGTCATGAGTCGGATAATTCTTCTCGTGGTCTCGAAGTTGCCTAGATGTATATGCTATCACCTTTCCAGGTTGCATTATGACACACGCAAGTCCCCTTCCTGACGCGTCACAATATACAGTAAAACCTCCGGGTCCAACTGGTAATGTAAGAATAGGTGCCGTGATCAAATTCTGCTTCAAATTCTCAAATAATGCCTGGCACTCTGCCGACCAGATGAATGGCACATCCTTTCGTGTCAAGCGGGTCATGGGTGCTGAGAGTTTTACAAAGTCTGATACGAACCTTCTGTAATATCCTGTCAATCCCAAGAAACTTTGTACATCTGCTACGGTCTTAGGCATTGGCCAACTTTCTACTGCTTCTACTTTTTTGGGATCCACTGCTACTCCAGCCCCTGATATGATGTGCCCCAAGAATTAAATACGATCCGTCCAAAATTCACACTTGCTGAGCTTGGCGTAAAACTGGTTCTCTCTCAGAACCTGTAACACTTTCTTGAGGTGATCTTCATGCTCTTCTTTACTAGCTGAGTATACCAGAATGTCGTCGAGGAACACAACGACAAATTGATCTAAGTACGGCATAAAGATGCGGTTCATCAAATACATAAATATTGCTGGAGCATTGGTCAAACCAAACGACATAACTAAGAATTCGTAATGTCCGTACTTTGATCTGAATGCTGTCTTGCGAATGTCCTCTTCTCGAACTCTAACTTGATGATATCCTGATCGAAGATCTATCTTGGAGAAAACTCTTGCTCTGCTCAACTGATCAAACAAGTCGTCGATCCTTGGTAGTGGGTACTTGTTCTTTACTGTTGCCGCGTTGAGCTTACTGTAGTCAATTCACAATCTTGATGACCCATCCTTCTTCCCTACAAGTACCACTGGTGCTGCCCATGGTGATTCGCTGTCTCGAATGAACTTCTTCGCCTTCAGTTCCTCTATGTGCTGATACACCTTGGCCTGCTCTGAATCCGACATTCTGTAAACTCGATCCGATATCGGTTTAGTTCCAGGTGCCAATTCTATACTGAACTCAATATCCCTAACTGGTGGTAGACCTAGAAGTTCTTCGAAAAATACATCAAGAAACTCTTCAACTACCTTTGGGACTTGAACTTCTTCCATTACCGTTACTACTCTTTGTTTATGTTGGTCTGTCTCTGATCTGACTAAGGTAAATCATTTCATGCCTGGAATATTAAAAGATTCACTCCCCCTACGACAATCTATTGTCACATGACTGTCTTTCAGCCAGTCCATGCCTAAGATAATGTCGAAGTTACCAACAGGAAATTCCATCAACTTGGCGGGTAAGGAACGCCCGCACACTACAACTCGACATGCTAGAATAACTCTACTAACTCCTACGAGCCCATTACCAGTGAGTATATTCAGCCTCTCTGGCAATGCCTCGAATGTTATTCCTAGTCGTGTCGTAAATCGTGCAGATATAAATGAGTGTGATGCTCCTGAATCAAACAATGCTATTGCGGGATATGAGGCGACGATAATGTTTCTTGCCACAACATCTCCCGATGCCATTGCCTCTTCCAAGGACAGATTGAATGCCTGCCCTCGACCTCCTTGTTGGTTTCTATGCTGCGGCCTAGCCTGGTGTTGCTACTGGCCCATGCCTTGGTGATGTTGGGGTAGTCTTTGTTGTTGCTGCTGCATTGGCGGTCCCTGCTGTCGAAACATCTGAGCCTGTGACATCAACGGACGTTGTGCCAACGGTCTCACTGCTACCGTTGGTCCTTGATACTGGCCTGCCCCTGGTGCTGGCAGCACAGAAAATTGTTGCACTGGTCCTCCTGACCTCGAATTCATAGGACAGGTGGAAATCCGATGATCTGGACTTCCCCATATCAAACACTGTCCGTTTAATGCCGACACACACCTCTACTGTGCCCTGCCTTCCCACAATAGGTGCAGTCCACCGAGGGTTGCTGGTTCTTCCTCTGTTGTTGTTGTTGTCTTGTTGGTGGTGCTGGCCCTCGTATCGCCACATCGTGAATGCGAATACCAGGAGATTGTGCTGTTATTCTGGGCGCTACTCCCCCTCCTCCTTCAATCTGATTGTGAGATCACTCTGACCTCCAGTCCTTGATGTGATCCTCTGGATGGTGATCTCATGCCTCCGGGTTGCTGTCAATATATCATCGAAAGTCTGGTAGTTGTGCCCCTCTATCAATTGCAAGAGTTCAAGATAGAACCCTTGCTGAAATCTCATAGCCCTCTGGCTCTCCGTTGCTACCATCTCCGGGGCGAACCTACTCAGTCTGCAGAACTCTGCTGCATAAGCATCCACTGTCTTGCCAGCCTGCTTGAGGTTGATAAACTTCTGTTGTAGCTCGAACTGCGCCACAACTCCATAGTACTTCGTCTTGAATCTCGCAGTAAAATCATCCCAAGCAACAGGACGTCTGATGCCCACTTCTTCTGATTCCCACCAATCACGTGCGAGGTCCTGAAGTAACAGCTTCACTTGATCCACTCGTTCTTCCGCCGGATCCTTAGCCGCTGTCAGAATAGCCTCGATGTCCTTAAACCATGCATCCGCTGAAATAGCATCTTCCGTGCCTTCGAAACGACGGGGGTTGTACTTGCAAAATCTGGTTGACGTCCCTGAATCAGTCCTCACTCCTCTTTCCAAAGCCGTCTGTAATCCTTGGTTGAGTAATACATTCTGCTCTTGCAGCTGAGTGTGCATGCGTTACTGGGCCAACATCTGATGTTGCTGAGTAGCCATCATCCCTCTTATGATTTCCAGAAGGGCTGGTGTGCCTACTGCCACAGGGGTAGGCGGAACTGTTGGTGGTGTTGGAACCTCCGGATACTGCGGTCCAGCTGTTGGTTCCACTATCACCTCTTCTTGGATGTTCTCTTGAGGTAGTACTGGCCTTTGTTGCTGACCAACATGGTCATGCTGTTCGTGTTTCCCTTGTTGTTGATGTCTAGCTCTGACAGATACGGACGAGGTGCCCCTAAGAAAAGAGACAAGAGAACAATCAAACGACCGGACAGAAAAGATCAATGAAGTCAAAGGATACCGAAATGTCAAGCTAGGGTCGAGAGTAACGAATTATGAGATCAAGGGGAAACATGTGTGATTGAGACATCCTATAAATTAAAACACCCCACAAGTCTGAAATCAGACCTGCATGGGCCACCACTAAAATCTTATCACGTCCCAGATCCAGAATACCGGAGAGCGGGAGAGTGACTCAGCCAACTACGTATTACGGATAGATAAATACCGTATAATACGACCAATGCTGTCTACAAGACCAGGGGGTGCATACTACATACAAGTCTCACTAGGGTCACTCAACCTCTATTGTCCTAATCATTCAATGAAAAGTAGTAAGTAGAGAACATGTAAGAATGAGCAGTACGACGTTCCAAACGCTCAGTCAAAATGTTCTTGAGATCTGGTTTTACAAAACATAGCCAGATGATATAACAAGTATACACAATCATTATCAGCTGCAGTCTGACTTAGTTACAATTATGTAAAAGTAAGTGCAAGACAGTCCGACTAACATGTCGGTGCCAAGCGGCAAAAGTAAAGTAAGTAGCAAAATGAGCAGGGAAGCAAGGAACCCACTCGTGTCCTCCTGCGATCATCCCTCTAGTATTGACCATCTTGGGGGTGGAAGTAAGCTGAGTCCTCGGGAGCTGGCTCTAAATCTGGCCATGCAAAACTAGAGAGGTTAGACCTCAAATAGCAAGTACCATAAAGGAAGCACGACATGAAGAATTAGAACCAGTGATAAGAGTTAAGAATATGATAAATAAGTCTCTGCTTGCTACTGGGATTCACACAACATCATGATACTTCAAACCAACTTTCCAACCAAAAAAGGACAGAAGTTGACCCGTCATGTCCTGACATTCTGCTCATCTCAATAGTTAACAGAGTAGCTACAATACACAAACAAATCATTTTAACGGCAAACAACTACTACGGCTTGCTAACTGTAAGTTCCAAGTTGTCCTGGAAATATGCAATAAGGGATTCCTTAGTTCTTACAATGTACAAGCAAGGCTAGTCTACCCAATAATCAATTGCGCCAATCATGAATTAGACGTGTCCCAGCGAGATCTCCATCATCAATATGCAGAAAAAATATAAACAGATACCACTCCCTGCCCGTGTGGCAGGTTTGCAGTATCCGTGGGAACCAGCCGGCATGTCAGGGCACTAATTTTTCTGAGATGGCTGCCATGTAAAAACTCGAAAATCCATTCTCTCCATGCAATAGTTATTTTATTTAACTTAATAGTTCCTATGTTAATTGAAATCTCATGCCGTGGATCATGGTCATTCTGAATGAATACTTTCGTACAGAGTACGATATGCATAACTCTACAACGATGTCCGTGCGGTTAGGTTGTAGGTCTTACATAGCGTAATGCAACAATCAAACCTAGCAACGGAATAATCATGCCTTGACTGTAAGGTACACATGCTGCTTTTGTAGAAATAAGTTGAAGTCTGCACGTGTCCATATGCCTATGTTCGGGATCGGCTAGTCGATTGCAATGGTTCATGGTTCATATATGAACGTGTCTCATTCAATTCAATAAGAAAACTAGCCAGTCTTTTAATTCTAACTAGGAACGCATGATCAATCATTTAGTCAAGGTAACAATTAATGTCAACTCGTGACAAGGTATGAAAGTCAAACTAGTATTTAGTATGGTCGAGTCTATAACTCTCCAGGTTAAGTACCAGTGATACGGATGCCCACAAGCCAATCAAGACACAGGGCACACAACAATATATATTGAAATACTAACATGCATCAAGTGGCGCAATCCAGCAGATTGCGCGAGATAAGATGAAACGCTCGAATTCGGCGAATCACGCGGGATAAGACAGATGGCACAAATTTAGCGAAATGTGCGGACTGAAATGACTGTTATGTGCACACAGGTGGAGAATGCACTGATTCACTGTGGGCGCATAGCAGTCCCTCTATGAGCATAGCAGTTCCCCTGGGAGCATGACAGCCCCTTTGGGAGCATAGTAATTTCTTTGGACGCATAGAATGCCTTTGGGCACATAGCATGCCTTTGGGCGCATAGCATAACCACTCAATTATGTGGGCGCATAGCATGCTAAAGTTTCTGTGGGCGCATAAGATGCCATGCACCCACACACTGTTCTTCTTCTCCAACCCGAGAAGAAGAATCATGGAACCCATGAACTTCAAAAGTCCATAAATCACTCAAAATAATTCGAAATCCGGATTTTTAAAGGTCTAACTTGAGTAAGTAAAATTAAATTCTCTACAACATGGAACAATCAAAACTTGAAAATAATGAAGTTTGAGAGATCAAAACCCAAGAAAACAAAGATTTGTATAAACTTAGATCTACACACAACCATCCATGGAAATAAAAAACTTCGAGACCTAAACTTGTATAGAAAGAGGAGAGGAACAACATGGACTAAAAATAAATGGGAATGCATGAAATCCCTCATGGTGTGCAAGATGTACTTGTCTCTCCAAATTGGGTTAGGATTTTGGTGGAGGAAATGAAATGGAAGTTGTGAGGAGAGAGAAAAGTAAAGGGGTATAAATATCAAGTCAAGTTTGATCTCCACCACCCATCATTCCCTACACAATCTAGGCCATCCACCCCTTATCATGATGAACCAAGCCAAACCAAGTTGGTTCAACATGAACCAAAATAAACCAAGAGTTAAGCAAAAACAGAAAATAAAATACAGAAAATAATTATCATGTAATTAAAAGAATTAAATACAGAATAAATGCATGATAAATACTAAATAAATACAGTCAAGTAGTACACATATTAAAAATACGTATCCCGGAAACGGGGAGTGATAGGTACTAGCACCAAGATCCCCTCCCATTCCTATTTTTATTTTTCGCGGACTGGGATTCGAATCCACAGCCGCTCCTCCCAACCCTTATTAACGTTACCACTAGACCACTCCCTTGGTGATAACACCAAGACAAATTAGGGTAACAATCTAGACAGATTACAAGAAGAAAGATAGTTCACCTTAGTGTCTAAGAATTACCTCAAAGTGGTTCCTTTCGTTGCTTAGGATTTATCATTCATCATGGAGGTTAAGAAATGAGGAGATTGCTCATAGTATTTGTGATCATAGAATGTCTACAAGACTACCACAAGTTTATTGATAAGTAGTTTTTTTGTAATACCCTTGTGACTAAATATTATTAGAGAAGTTGAAAGGAAAAAAGTAGAAGACAAATTTATTGTTGGATTGTATCTCATTTCCGGCTGAGCACTCAAATGGGGGGTGACAATGGAGTTGGTAATTTAGTCCCACATCAGTTAGGAGGTGGGATAATGTGGTGTAGATAATTGTGATTAATTCAGGTCTTACATGAGAATTCCCTTTTAAGGCATATGGGCCCAATTTAATATCGCACCTCATGGGCCAACTCTGGTTCGGGTCACACCGCGTTCCCAACAAGTGGTATCGGAGTCCATGGTTATGGGACTAGTTTGGGTGGCTCTAATTAGTTCGAGACAGATGGTGCTGAACGTTCATGTGTATAATCGGATTATACGGGCTCTTCTCAAGGTAGAGTAGGAGCATAAACTACAAGAATTGACTTCAAAGGTGGGTTTGACGAGCCCAAGGTAGAGCAAGGCTTTGTGGTTGGCACACAATTGTGGTGTGGAGCTCGATTGGCGGGAATGAGCAAACGTAGCCGGAGTATGCTAAGGTTGTTCGGTTAGCGGGAACGAGCAAAGGTAGCCGGAGTGTACTAAGGGTGTTCGGCTAGCGGGAACGAACAAATGGTAGCCGAGGTGCTAGGTTGCTCGGTCAGCGGAAACGAGCTAAGGTGGAGATTGTTGGATTGTATCTCGTTTCCAGTTGAGCGCTCAATTTTTTTTTTTTGGGGGGGGGGGGGTGACAATAGAGTTGGTAATTTAGTACCACATCGGTTAGGAGGTGGGATAATGTGTAGATAACTGGGATTGGTTCAGGCCTTACATGAGAATTCGCTTTTAAGATATATAGGCTCAATTCAATATCGCACCTCATGAGCCAACTCCGGTTCTGGTCACACCGCATTTCCAACAAGTGGTTCCTTTCTTGCTTAGGATTTATCATTCATCCTGGAGGTTAAGAAATGAGGAGATTGCTCATAGTATTTGTGATCATAGAATTAGAATGTCTACAAGACTACCACAAGTTTTTTGATAAGTAGTTTTTCTGGAATACCCTTGTGACTAAATATTATTAGAGAAGTTGAAAGGAAAAAAACAGAAGACGAATTTTCCATGGTTCATATCTAGAGAAAGAGTATGACTGAAATGTGAAGTGGACTGGCTGCAGCATAATATAAGAAAGAATAAGAAATGAGCATTTTGATTTGAATAGAGAAAAGGGGTTCACAGTGTTCTAAAAATCGGCCTAGGCGTCCGCCCACCGTACCGAAAACCCACTAGGCGGTGGGCTAGGCGGGCCCTAGGCGCCCTAAGCGGCGTGTTTTTTGAATTTTTTTTTATTTTGTTTATTCTTAGTTGTATTTTGGATATTTGTTTGGGTTTTAAGATAGTATTTGGATTTTAGAACATTGAAATTTCAAATTTCAAAAATTCAAAAATTTCAAAAAAAAAAAAAAAAAAAAATTTCTAGGCGGCGCCTAGGCGGACTAGGCAGGCTAGGCGCTAGGCGGACCTCCGCCGCACCGAGTCCGCCTAGCGATTTTTAGAACACTGGGGGGTTCATATTGGAACTTGTACTTGAAGGAGCTGCTAGGACCAGTAGCAAACCCTAAAGTTAACTTGAGAGAGGAGTTGGCCCTTAAGTAGACAGTAGACTTACGAGAAGCCTAGTTTCTGTTGTTGTATAGTTTTATTTTGTATGGCTCTGCTTCTTTCAGCTCTCATGCTTCTTTTAGATAACTTGAATTCCTTCTGCTATGATATTATCTCGTAGCAAATATTATCACTTCTGTTTGTTTGCTTTGATCTTTACAGAATTTAGTGATGGATGGCATATACCAACACTTTTTCTTTGATAATATATAGAGAACATAGAAGAATATTTATATTTAGATAATCACTTCTGTTAGGTTTGCTTTGTCTCAAAAAATATTTAGATAATTCAAAGATTTTTCCTACAAGGGCTTGCTTTGCAGAGTTGGATCTTTTTTTTTTCCCTTATAATATCATGTAACCTGCCTACCCATTTTGTAGAAGAAGTTGTGCCACCTACTAATTTTATCATGTTTTTGCACCTATTCAAGCTTTCAACCACATAAGCATCAAATGCTTTTGATTTCTATGCACTGGTTTTGTTGACAAATGCATGCGTTTTTTATCTACAAGAGAATCTAGATTAAAGTTTTATGCATATACGCTTGTAAAAATTAATTGAGTTTAGATGCTAATTATAACATATATATAACGGTTATTTACACTAACTACCGGGCACCCCTACTTTTAATCTAATTAATTACACTGACCACCCCATGTTTTATGTTTATTACACGGGTTACCCCTACTTCAAGATAAAAATAAAAAGTTATAACTGTTGAGAACTAATAAGGGATTTAGTCCCACATTGGAAAATGTAATATGAAGAGGAGCTAGACTCCATATAAGTAGTGGAGTAGCCAATCAATAAAATATAGAACCATTATTCTCTACATGGTATCAGAGCCATAACCACAATTTTTTTTTTCTCTCACCCCCCCCCCTCTGCCGACCCTAACCCCCCCCCCCTTTGCCACCACCCCCCCCCCCCCCCCCGGCCGCCCCTAACCCTAACCCCCCTGCCCCGCCCGCCGCCGACTCCCCCCCCCCCCGCCCCGCCCGACGCCCACCCCCTGCCCCGCCCGACACCCCCCCTACCGATCCCCACCCCCTGCCGACCCCCCCACACCTGCTGCTGCCCCCCCCCCCCACCGCCCCCCACCTGCTGCTGTACCCCCCTTTTTTCTTTTCCATCAAAAAAAAAAACAAAAAAAAACCTACTTTGCGAGAGAGATTATGTGGACAGTTATTCGACGACGGATGGATATCAAATGCTTTATTTGCACCTTCTGTTCCTAGATTACGCCCTTCGGAATTACAAATGCTTTATTTGTTTTTCGTTCTCGATCTGCAAATTAGGTTTTCCATGCGCGCGCCGGTGTTGGCCATGTTAACAGCGCATTCGTACGGTCTCTGTTGAAGACTTTACATAAGGAAGACGACGACGAAGCCGACGAAGACGACGTCGACGGCAAAGCCGACGAAGCCGACGACGACGACGAAGCCGACGACGACGACGGATCACCGTTGAAGACGCCATGGATTCGATCAGTGGTAAACTGACAGCAGATGAGATGAAGGCATTGGTTGATGATATTTTATCAAAGAGATGAACCGAGACAACCCCACGTGTGATCCATACTGATGTGGATCTGTCACCCTACAAAATAGGAAAGCTGGACAAGCTGGAGACGAAGTTGGAAGGCACGTCCAATTACTTGAAATGGTCACGACAGGCCATGCGGACGCTGAAGGGACGTGGCTTGGTTGGCTACGTCAATGGCCAAACCAAGGCGCCAGATGATTCCTCCTCAAAGGAGTTTGCTGTTTGGAAAATTGTCAACAATGTTGTGGCTGGATGGTTGACAGCCTCCTTGACCGACCAGGTGTCGGACAATGTAGAGGCGATGGAGGCTGCTGCTGATATATGACGGACTTTGAAGGATATGTACTCAGGCTCGGACAATCCTATGCGGGTCTTCCAACTGCAGGATGAACTTGATAGGGTGGCCCAGGACGACCGCACAATCTATGCGTATGCAGCACTGTTGAAGAAGTTCTGGTCTGATCTGGATCACTATGATCCTCTTGGGATGGAAGATGCCCAAGTCGAACCCGCATTTGCAAAACATTTCCAAAAGTTCTTGGATTATATTTTGCGTCAACGGATGATGAAGTTCTTGAAGGGTCTTAACCCTGTGTTTGAGAATCGAAGGAATGTGCTCCTGGCACAGCCCATGCTTCCCACCTTAGAAGAAGCCATAGCTGTCATGGCACAGGAAGAGGCTCGCTTGAAGTTGATGCCCAACAAGGGCTCTTTCCAGGGGGAGCAAGCCACTGTTGACAAGTCTGCCCTTGCCGCCTTCAATCAGCATCCCTCTGTGGCCGTTGTTTGCCACAACTGTGGTGACTCAGGACATTACATCAGATTTTGTCCAAAACCCCTGCACGGTCAGTCGAGTGATCGTGGACGGGGCCGCGGAGGACGTCGTGGTGGTAGAGGCGGTTATGCTGGTAGAAGGGAAATTTATTCTGGAGGACACAAAGCTAATCTGGCGGAGGAAGGGGGCGAAAATCACCTGGCTGAGTTAACCCCTCTTGAAAAGGAGTTTCTCGCAAAGTTACACGGCACGAAGCTGGGTTCGGACGGCAGTAATGGGGCGTCGTCTACCTCGGGGGACCACATCACTTGCTTTGCCCAAAACGGCACAGGTATACCTGCGCGTGCTCTTGCAGCAGCTGTCCACCAACCAGGTTGGATTATGGACTCTGGGGCATCTCGCCATGTCACGGGATCCCGCGGTGAGTTCCAGGACTAAAATCACCTACTGACGCCGGAGAGCATTCAGACTGCTGATGGTAACTCCAGCCCTGTCATGGGTAAAGGCACTGTCGCATGCACCCCTTCTCTCACTCTCACCAATGTCTTACATGCTCCGTCTTTTTCTGTCAATCTTCTTTCTATTATTGCCATTATTCTTGATCTTAACTGTACTGTTTCCTTTGACATTCCTACGGTGACTTTTCAGGAGAAGGGGACAGGACGACGACTAGGGACTGGCACATGGCATAAGGGGCTGTGGTACTTGGACAGGACTGGACTGGACAAAGCTTTGGCTTCTTTGGTAGCAGACACACCACCGACAGATTCACAGCACAGTGTAGAAGATGAATTGCTACTCCACCACCAGCGTGTCGGTCATTCTTCTTTTAAAATTAGTAATCGACTGTATCCGTCCTTATACCAAAGGGCTAATAAAGAGAAGTTATTTTGTCACGCTTGTGAGTTGGGTAAACATACCAGAAGTACGTATGTGAGTTCGGGTAGTAGAAGTTCGACTGCTTTTGATATGATACATTCGGACGTATGGGGCCTTTGTCCTACAACCGGTATTAACGGTTTTCGCTGGTTCGTCACTTTTATTGATTGTTATACTCGCGTGGCATGGGTGTATCTTATGAAGAATAAAAGTGACGTCTTTGAGGCGTTTCGAGACTTTCATCGCCGGGTAGAAACTCAATATGGCACTAAAATCAAGTGCTTACGGTCTGACAATGGGACGGAGTATACAAATAAGAAGGTTGCGGAGTATTTATCCACTCATGGCATACTACACCAAACTTCCTGTGCCTATACACCAGCACAAAATGGTATGGCCGAACGGAAGAACAGACACCTGCTGGAGGTCGCACGGACGATGATGCTGGCTATGAATGTTCCGAAACACTTATGGGGGCAGGCGGTGTTAACGGTATCTTATCTCATCAACAGAATGCCATCTCAGGTATTGGACTGGAAGACACCGCTGGAGATTCTTACTGGTGCAACCACGTACACTGTTCCACCGAAAGTATTTGGGTGTGTATATTTTGTCCAAGATAATAGGCCAGGAGTTGGCAAACTGGATCCTAGAGCGGTTAAATATGTCTTTGTCGGATACACGGTAACTCAGAAGGGATACGCATGTTGGAGCCCTGTTGAGCGGAAGATGTTTGTAAGCATGGACGTTACATTCAGGAAACTGGAACCATATTATGGTTCAGATGACGGTTCGGCGTTTGGTGACACACCTAACATAGAGGGTGTTAGATGTGAGGGGGAGACATTAAGCCCATCTGTGGTAGTCGGATCGGTCCCATGTCCGGTCGTAGAAAACTGGATGAAAGGGGGAGAAAGCAGTGACTCCGATACAGAAGATGAAAAAGATACATATGTTAAACAGGAGGAGCAGCACACAATAGAAAAGGAGCAGGGGGAGCAGTAGACAATAGAAAAGGAGCTCCAAGTCTACAGAAGGAGACAGCAGAAGTCCAATACTATGCCTGTACCGTGCCCTGTGCCTACTGTACCAAGTCACTCGTCTACTCCTGCTCCAACTCTTGAAGATGTTACTCCCGCACAGAATCAATCTGATTCTGATGCGGATCTCTCTGACTCTGATGGTATGATCTCTCCACCATCTATTGCTCCCTTAAGGAGATCTTCTCGCATCAATGCGGGTAAGGCTCCTAGTCGTTTTGATGATTATAAACATGATATTGCCAACTACCTGTCTTATTCTAACATTTCTTCGAATTATCGAGCCTTCATTGCATCATTAGACTCTACTTCGTTGCCCAAAAGTTGGCAGGAAGCAAAGAAAGATCCAAGGTGGAAAGCTGCAATGATGGAAGAACTTGGGACACTGGAGAAAAATAAGACTTGGAAACTGGTTCCATTACCCAAAGAGAAGAAAACTGTGGGATGCAAATGGGTGTACATAGTAAAGGAGACGTCAGAAGGAAAGGTAGAACGATACAAAGCGAGGTTGGTTGCAAAGGGATACACACAATCATATAGCATTGACTATGATGAGACGTTTGCTCCAGTAGCGAAAATGAGCACCGTAAGAACTCTGGTCTCCATTGCAGCAAACTATGGGTGGAAGCTATACCAATTAGATGTGAAGAATGCCTTTCTCCATGGGGACCTACAAGAAGAAGTGTACATGGAACTTCCGCCAGGGTGCTATGCTACAGAATCAGACGGAGGAACGTCGCATGGAAAAGTGTGCAAACTAAAGAAGTCGCTATATGGGCTCAAGCAATCTCCTCGAACCTGGTTTGACAGATTCAGAAAGGCTGTTACAGGCATGGGATACCATCAAGCAAATGCAGATCATACGGTCTTTCTTCAGCATGCAAGAGGCCACATCACTATACTTGCTGTATACATTGATGATATAGTAATCACATGTAATGATGAAGCCGAGATCGCTAAGCTGAAGTCAAAACTCGCGAAGGAGTTTGAAGTGAAGGATCTAGGAACGATGAGGTACTTTCTAGGTATCGAGGTGTGTGAAGGCGAACAAGAAATTGTTCTCTCACAGAAAAAATACACACTAGATCTGCTGAAGGAGACAGGGATGTTGGGATGCAAAGCAGCAGTCACCCCAATTGACCAAAAGTGCAAGTTGGGAGGAGAAGCAGGAGAGCCAGTTGATCGTGAAAGATATCAACGACTTGTAGGGAGATTGATTTATCTGGGGCACACTCGCCCTGATATCTTATTTGCGGTGAGTGTAGTAAGTCGCTACATGCATGATCCAAGAACGGGTCATATGGATGCAGTATTTCAGATCTTGAGATATCTGAAAGGGACGCCGGAGAAAGGGCTATGGTTCAAGAAGAATGGATGTATAGAAGTTGAGGGATACTGCGATGCAGACTGGACAAGCTGCATAGGCGATAGAAGGTCTACCACGGGATATTGTGTCTTTGTAGGAGGAAACTTGGTCTCATGGAGAAGCAAGAAACAGTCTGTGGTAGCACGGTCTACAGCTGAAACGGAATACAGAGCAATGACTTTAGGAGTGTCGGAGTTGCTGTGAGTGAAAGCGTTGCTGACAGAGTTGAAGCTGGACAAGGGAGCACCGTTACGCCTTCTGAGCGATAGTCAAGCTGCAATAAGTATAGCTAACAATCCAGTGCAGCACGACAGAACGAAGCACATCGAGATCGATCGATTCTTCATCAAAGAGAAGCTGGAACAAGGGATACTGAAGATTGATCATGTTCGCTCAGAAGAACAATTGGCAGACTGTCTGACTAAGGGTCTTAGTTCATTAAGTCTGTCTAAGCTATATAACAAGATGGAAATGATTAATATCTATCGTCCATCTTGAGGGGGAGTGTTGAGAACTAATAAGGGATTTAGTCCCACATTGGAAAATGTAATATGAAGAGGAGCTAGACTCCCTATAAGTAGTGGAGTAGCCAATCAATAAAATATAGAACCATTATTCTCTACAATAACACTAACTACCCTTATTCTTAATTTTTATTTTCTCTAAGGAGGGGGGGGGGGGGGGGGGGGGGGTGGTGGTCAGTGTAGTTAGTTTAAAAGGAGGGGTACCCCATATTATAAACCCAAAACTTAGGGACAATTAGTGTAAATAATCATATATATAATGTTGTCATCTACAACAGAATATTTCATGCTCTTTTGTTACTTGTAATTTAAAATGAAGATATGTAGATAAATATTTGTTTGGCACGTCAAAAACGTATCATCATTAGTTTCAAGATGTTCTTAAGAATGGATGTAGCTTTCTCTCGAGTGTGGGGGAAGAATTTTATTACATGTATGCTACTCTTTTAATGTTTCAGGCCCACATAAGATTCAAGGGATTGGAGCTGGATTTGTCCCTGGTGTGTTAGACGTCAACCTCATTGATGAAGTTATTCAGGTAGCCTGATGTGATCAATTTTCGTAGTTGTGGAATTTGTTGGTTTAGGCTTGATCACATGCATGGGACACAAACCATCGAAAAACAAGGGATAATACCTTGGTTGACATTCAAGATGTCCATCTCTATCACAAACTAGCTCATGCATTTAAGTAATTCAAATATAAGTTAGGTTGTTAGTATCTTACAGTACACAATACTTATCTTATGATACGATACGATATACTACCATTTTGTTACGTATTAGTTGATTGATACGATACGCATAAGCTGATAGTTAGTATCAATTTTTTTTTCTTGAATTATGAAATGTATACTTAAGAATTTGGATTATGTAACTAGATAGACTTGTAAAGATGAAAGAAATAAAAAAAATATGAGAAATTTTTATCAAATCTTATTTCTATATGGCGTAGAGTTATTGTATCACATGATACACGATACAATACACAAACAAATCGATACACGATACGATATGCGAGTTGACAACCTAGGATAAAAGAATAGGCTATGCATAAGTTATACAATTGTTTTTAATGAAAGTTCAAACTCATGCTCAAGTAAGTTTAGATTCGTCACATTATACTATTTTTTTGCTTGTCTTGTATTTTCTTTTTCTTTGGCACCAAACAGGTAAATTAAATTAAATTTATTTTCTTTTCCTTTATCTTTGTCTTCCATCTCCTTTCTCTTTAATCACTTCTCTGGAAGAAAACAGTCTCAAATAAATACATTGTTGTTATGTGAAATGAACTTTTGGATACCCAAACTAATTCCACCTGTAGGCAGTGAAATGAAGGGAGTAAAAAGGAGTGGTAGGGCACATGTTATGAGAAAAATATAGGAAATGTTGAAGGAAAAAGTATGAACTGTAAATTATGAATTAAAAGAACTGCAAAGAAGAAGAAGAAATGTAGATTATGTATAAAGGGAAAAAATATGAACCATAAATAAATGCATTTTTTAACAGTATCTTCACTTTCTTTTGGGGAAGCGATTTCCTGACTTCATTTTTCTTCTTTCCCTCGCTTCCTATTCAATCGAGTGTAGTTAATGACACCATCTGTCTACTAGTCTTCATCAGGGGCTTCAAATTTCCGTATAAAGCATCTTACATTTCGGCTATGGTGTTATTGACCAGGTTTCAAGTGATGAAGCTATTGAAACTGCAAAGCTTCTTGCCTTGAAAGAAGGGCTTCTGGTGAGTTGTGGATCTTTTGTTTGTTGTTTCGATTATCTTAAGTGCCTTTATAAAGTGTCTATATGATTTAGACACGAAAGAGTATTTTCGTTCCCTGTGCTATTTCATTTATTAGACCATCATACTGTTACCCATTGCAGGTTGGGATATCATCAGGAGCTGCTGCTGCTGCTGCCATTAAGCTTGCACAGAGGCCTGAAAATGAGGGAAAACTTATTGTTGTAAGTTCCTTTTCTCAGTCTTAGTTAGGAATTTGTAATCTGGTGAGCTTATTTACTTTCATATAGAAATTCTTTCACGACTTTGAGGGAAAACTGTGTGGAAGTGTTTCCCCAGATTTCATTACCGATAAATGATGAAATTGGATCACAAAGTACAAAAAGATCGCAGAGCTACTTGACCAGGCCTAATTGTATAAAGAAGCACCCATAGAATTAGGCTTATTACACGTTAAAAGTAATCAAATATAAAAAAAAAGGATACACCTACAACTTCTCTTAGGGAACCAAAACCATACCAAATGGTTCTTTGCCACCAATGTCATGCTCCTTAAACATGGGGTGATTCCTGGGGTCGTTCCTGCCTCCTGTCTAGGTATGCCTACATCCACTGGTGTTGGAGACTACAAAATTGGTCTAATGTTGCCTTGTTGATCTTCTTGCATATTAGATAGAATATACTAAGCATTTTTAGTATCTTTTGTTTCATCCAAACACCTTACTGTTTCATCCTTACCATTATCTTAAGAATGTGACCACTACAGTGTGTAAATTCTCGCTAATATTGTTACTAATCTTCTCTCTCTTCTGTTTCATTCACGATGACTTAATAGTCCTTGGTATCCGTTAAATTTAATACAATAGGTGTGTTTGAAGTGCTTAAAAATGAAAGTATTGTAGGCGGTACAATTCTTTATTTCTTGGACAGTGTGCACAATTATCGATCCAATGCACTGCCTCCTCGTGACATTGTCTCTGGTTACAATGGCATTTATCTTAAGAACTAGAGGATACTCCAGAATGATCTTGGGGCATTCTGAGGTCCTCTCTCCAACATGTGGTGGTTATACCTTGATTTCAGTGAGAACACCCTATTCATCCCATCCCGGCTCAAGTACACTTATGCTGCACCTCTACCCTCGTCATTTCTAGCTCTTTCTGTAGTGGAGCAATTATTCAATTCCTTCACGATTTTGAGAGATCTTTTTTATTCCCTTTCCTTTTTTGGGTTTTTTCACTAGAGACGACCCAAGACCAAGGCCAGACATTGGTGTGAGTGGGGTTTGCTATTAGACGACTGTTCATCCATGGCAAGAGGCTTTGCACTGTTATGCAATGGATCATATTTTCTTTTTTTCTTTCGGCATGCATGTTTACATTCTATTAGGGGTAATTCTTGGGAAGAAAGATAGAATGCAGCAAAATAAATTGTTCCTGACTGTGAATACTTAGTGGGGGTTAAACTAAGCCAAAGTCCTGCAAAATCACAGACACAATCCACACAATCGCAAACACGTGATTTTTTACGTGGGAACCCAAGAAAACCACGAGAACCACGAACTCTTCCAATCTCCTCCCTTTTCTTTAAAGTTGCACAGTTTCCTTGTAATCACGCCTTCGTATTATCCTCAATTAGGTCAGGAAATAAGCATATAACCATCTCTCAATATTTGAAACTGTTGAATATTTAGGAGTAATTGTATTTATTGATAATCTCTTGGCTATATATATATAGCCTTACAATCCTCCATCTTACATAAAATCCCCTAATACATTCTAATATACCAACACTCCTCCTCAAGATCGGCGAAAGATATTCACTAAGCCCATCTTGTCACATCCTCTAATCATATTTACAGAGCTAAGTTCCTTGGTCAAACTGTCTACTACCTGATCCTTGGTTGGAACGTGGTCTAGCTCAAGTAGTCCACTGTCCAACTTCTCCTTGATGAAGAACCTATCAATCTCGATGTGTTTGGTTCTGTCATGCTGCACTGGATTGTTGGCGATACTGATGGCTGACTGGTTGTCACACCACAGCTTCATCTTGGCTCCTTGATCCAGCTTTAGTTCCATCAGCATACTCTTCAGCTATAGCAGCTCTGCAACTTCCAAGGCCATAGCTCTGTACTCCGTTTTAGCTGTCGATCTGGTCACCACTGACTGTTTCTTACTCTTCAAGAGACCAAGTTGTCTCCTACAAATATGCAATAGTCCGAGGTAGACCTCCTGTCATCAGTACAGCTAGCCCAGTTAGAGTCACAGTAGCCCTCGATGCTCGCATGGTCATTCTTCCTTAATATCAACCATTTTCCGGGGACACCCTTCAAGTATCTCAGAATTTGGTATACTGCGTCAATATGACTCTTCTTTGGGTCATGCATGTAGCGGCTCACCACACTCACTGCAAAGCAGATATCAGGACATGTGTGGCTCAAATAGATCAACTTGTCCACCAGTCTCTGGTATCTGTCCCGTCAACTGGTTCTCCAGCTTCAGCGCCCAGCTTGAACCTCTGATTGATCGACGTCGCTGTAGGTTTGCATCCCAACATCCTGTCTCTGTGAGAAGGGCCAGCGTATACTTCCTCTGAGAAAGAACAACCCCTATGCTTCTCGAGCAATCTCAATCCCAAGGAAATATCGAAGAAGGCCAAGGTCCTTCACTTCGAACTCCTTGCCAAGCTTCCCCTTGAGTCGGACAATCTCATGTCCATCATCTTCTGTGATAATCATATCGTCCACATACACCGCAAGCATGGTAATGTGGCCTCCACTCCGACGGAAGAACACAGTATGATCAGCATTAATCTGCCGATATCCATCCCTATCATTGCCCTCCTGAATCTGTCAAACCACGCTCGAGGAGACTGCTTCAGTTCATAGAGGGATTTTTTTCAACCTGTAGACCTTGTCCACTGTCTTATCGGTAAAGAATCCTAGTGGTATCTCCATGTATACCTCCTCTACTAGATCTTCATAAAGAAATGCATTCTTTACTTCTAGTTGATGTAGCTTCCATCCACCATTCGCTGTCAAAAAATAAGGTCCTGACGGTGCTCATCTTCGTCACTGGTGTAAAGGTCTCATCGTAGTCAATGTCGTACGTCTGACTGTATCCTTTTGCCAGTCGAGCCTTGTAGCGCTCAACCTGTCCATCTAGGTTCTGTTTTACAATAGAGACCCACTTGTATCCGACGGCCATCTTTCCCTCTGGCAGTTTTACCAGTTCCCAAGCATGGTTCTTCTCAAGAGTCACTAACTCCTCGTGTATCATCGCTTTCTACTTTGGATCGTTATTGGCCACCTGCCAATTGTTAGGTACAGTAACACTATCCAAAGACTCAATGAATATTCCATGAGAAGAAGAGATGTTATCATATGAAACAAACTGAGCAAGGTCTCAACCAAATCTATCATGATGATTTCACATATTGCTGCGAGTGATCCTCCGTACTGATAATGGTGTGGGAGGAGTAGGAAGAATGATATCACCTGAAGGAGAATCTGATGGTGGTGGTGTAGGTGTCTCAGGAGTCGAGATGGACGCAGGCAAGGGACTTGACACTATAGGTACTGGTCCTGCTGTTTCCTTTCCTGCTGTACGTAACTCCCTTGAGCCATGGGCCTAACACCTCTTATCTCCTTCCCTTGTTCCTCTTCACTCTCCTACTCCTCCTCAACCGTTTCTCCATGCCATACTCCTAAATCAGTCACCAAACTCTCACCAATCTCCGTCTCTCGTCTCATACTCTCAGTATCAGGTGAATTGTCTATGGATGAGGTTCCCTCCTGACAGTAGTATGGATCAAGCTCCCTAAAGTGAATATCTATGCTCACAAACCTCTTCTTCTCTACTGGGATCCTGCACACGTACCCCTTATGAGTTGTCGAATAGTCTACGAAGACACATTTGACTGCTCTAGGGTCAAGTTTTTTAACAGACGGTCTGTTGTCCTTCACAAAACAAACGAAGCCAAACACCTTCAGCGGGAGTATTCCATTATTATTTTTTTGCAATATCTCACATGGAGACTTCCATTCCAATACCTTCAAAGGCATCCTGTTAATCAGTTGAGCTGCTGTCAACATTGCATGCCCCCATGGACTCTGTAGGACATTCATGGCGATCATCATGCTCCTTGTCACCTCCAGAATGTGTCTGTTCTTTATTTCTGTAACTCCATTTTGTGCTGGTATGTATGCACAGGTGGTCTAATGTTGTATCCTTTTGGCTGACAGATATTTCTCAAGTGCTTTGTTGGTATACTCTGTCCCATTGTCAGACCTCAGTACCTTCACCACTGCTCTGTACTGAATCTGGACATATTTATGAAAGTCCTGGAAATAGGCAAAGACATCACTCTTATTCTTTATCAAATATAGACAGGTGACACGAGAGGAACAATCAATAAAAGAAACGAAATACTTGTAACCATTCATAGTAGTTGTGGCACACGTCGTGTCCTGCCGAGCTCTCATCCGGCTGTGTCTTCTCTTTTGACAAGAAACCCTCCAGGTTCTTTCCTGCGAGGGTTCTCCTTACCCGTCGTGACCAACTCAGGTAGGTAGCCGGTCCATCAAGCTTCAGATCGATGGAGGGAAGCTCCAACTTCGCTGGTGTTCTTGTTGCGCTCTCACTAGCCGATTCATCAGCTTCATCAACGTTGCAACCTCCGCAGGGTCCAACTTCTTGATGATCTCCTCCATCAATCCTCCTCTTCTCCGATCACCTCACACCTGTTCCACGATTCACGTTCGTCCTCTCATAGACCCGATTATGTCTTTCCCCTATCGGATCTAGACCTTCGATGTCAACGTCTGGAACGACCCACGGGAGACGCCGGGAACCACGGCAGAAGGCTCCTGCGGGCTCCGCGTGAGTCGCGGCTTCGCGGTGGTGGTGGCGGCGGCATTGGTGGTGGTGGCGGGTGAGCGGCACGGCGGCAGTAACGGCGACGGTAACGGTGGTGGCACGGCAGCGGTGGTGGCGGTTAGGTTTTGGGAGCGGTGGCGGCGGCTAGGGTTTAGGCTCTGATACCATATTGAATATTTAGGAGTAATTATATTTATTGATAATCTCTTTGCTATATATATATATATATATATATATATATATATATATATATATATAGCCTTACAACCCTTCTTGCATAAAACCCCCTAATACATTCTAATATACCAACATAAAAATCTGGATCGTCGACACTTGATTAAGCCTGAGCCTACTTGACCAACATATTGTCGGTGTATTGGTTGGTATGAATGTCCCAAATCCATCTTGGCTCAGGAAACAATAGCCTCCAAACCTGTATGCTGCTACTAAGCACTAGTATGTTGTTGACATACTAGTATGAATTTTTCTTTCACACCCTGACTCATACTAACTTGTCGAGCCTCTGTCGGAACCTCGACTTTCCAGAGCTTCTCCACCACACGGATGGTGCTTCCCGCACTCCGGGGTGCTCTTCACATAGAAAGGGAATCCAACCCAACAAATCTCCTCCTTCCAGACTAGATGGAGGCTTGTCATTTCGGCGACCTTCCTGCAGAATTTAAACTTTTTCCTCGATAGAATTTTCGTGAGTATATCTGCTACATTATCGCCAGTATGGACTTTCTCAAACACAGGTCCTTCGGCTCCAATATGTATGTCTCCAATGATATCAAGTCGCAATATGCTTGGACGTGTTATGTCAGATTCTTACCGAAGTGTATCACACTATGATTGTCACATAACAAAACATAATGCTCTTGTTTCACCCCCAATTCTTTCTGGAATTTCTTCATCCATAATAACTCTTTGCATGCCTCCATCCATGCAATAAACATGGCATTCGTTGTAGACAAAATCACACACTTCTGCAACCGCAACTGCCAATATACTGCTCCCCTGCAAACATCATTACATAACCTAATATCGATCTCCTAGTATCGACGTCCCTAGTCATATTCACATCGGTATATTCGATCAACTTTGGCTTGTCACTTCCGAAAGAAAGCTTTCAACTGAGAGTGTCCTTGAGATACCGTAACACCTACTTTGGCTTATCGCTTCCGAAAGAAAGATTCCAACTGGAAGTGCCCTTGAGATACCGCAACCTCAATGGTGATAGTTTGTGTCATTGAGGTTAATCATCCGAACTGGTTTCATATCTTTCTTCCCTCTTAGTCAATCTATCAAACACTTGACATCTACGCTCTCATACTACTTTGTAGGGAACGGAGTGCGGAACTCAGCGGATAACAATAGTTCCCGACTGAGAGTTCTTAGTGAGGATTAAACCAAGTCGAAGTATCCTAAAAAAACACAATTCAGACACAATCCACACAATCGCAAAGACGAGGATTTTTACGTGGAAATCCAATACGGAAGAAAACCACGGGATGATCATAGTCAAACCAAGAAAAACTTCACTAATAGAATAAATGAATACACCAACTCCTCTACCATCTTCCCATAGATTTTGATAACGAATCTACAAACTACTCAATGAACAAGAATATATCACAATATAGAAAATAGTAAGTTGTCGAAGGAGAACTCAAAGATGAGCCGCTTGTCAATACTGACGATATGCCTCGATTGATCTCCTCTCGAATCAACATCGACCTCTCATAGTCTCCTTCTCCCTCTTCTTGAAAGTTACACAATCTCCTTTTGTAATCGCACCTTCATATTATTCACAATTAGGTCAGAAAATAAACATATAACAATCTTCCAATATTTGAGACAATTCAAACCGTCGATACTTGATCAAACATAATCCAAAGACTCGACTTCCGTATAGCCTGAACAGGGACCAGCATACCGCCCGGTTGGTATGTTGGTCCCAAAACAATAGCCTGCAAGGCGGTATGCCGCTACTATGCCACTGACCATACTAGTCTGAACTGTTTTCCCCATTCTGACTAATACTCTATGTATCGAGCCTCTGTTGAAACCTCGATCTCTCTGAAATTCTCCGACTCACGGATGTCGCTCCTCGCACTCCTGGGTGTTCTTCACATAGAAAGGTAACCCAACCCAACACTAATTTGGTTTGTAAGATATCATACTTAAAAAACTAGCGAAAATAGTCATGATGAAGGTGCGTGCGAAAGAAACGCTTGCACTAATCTTTATGTTAGCAAGACTCTAAGGCAAATAATAATGGCTTTTTATCACTACCATTGTTTTCTTAAATGTTTGCCACTTCATTTTTTATGCTTCCCATCAAATCATTCGGTTTGCTTCATTCCATATGTTGCTGCCATGCCACTTCTCCTTCGCGTTAGTAGGTTTTTTTTGCTTCATTCCATTATAACAGTTACTTTTGCTGTATTTGTGTTTGCTTCATAGTACAAACACTGAATTGCAACAGTAACTGCAGCAAGAATAGTTATTTTTGCAAAATCTCCACAAAAAAAAGGTATCCTGGAAATTTTAAGACATGGAGAGAACCTGCAGTCTGAGCAAATTTTCTCTAGTAAAATGGATTTTAGGTACAAAACTCTCTGCAATTTGACTTAAAATTGTCCATAAATTTTTTCCATCATGTATGATACTAACCAAAACGTAGAAATAAAGGTAATCAAGGTATTGTTGTAAGAAGTGTAACTTTCAGAGTAATTGATTATTATCGACGTGATCTTTTTGAGCTGAGTTATCGACATAACTGTATAAATAATTTTAGCTATAACGTATTATCTCATTCATACAACTGCTTCATTTCCAACCATAAAAAAAAGGTTCGTAGTTTCTAAAAGAGTGAGTGTAAATGTTTCCTCATTCTTAAGTTCTGTAGCATCACAAGGTATTCAAAAACTCATTCTTAAGTTCTGTTCTATTTTCACTATGCTCCATCTTCTTGTTCTTCTTCTTCTTTTCCATTTGATGAAATTGAAGCAGATTTGTTTCCCTGTGCAAGCAACTTATCTGGCAATGACCGAATTTCTCCTTGTGGCTGCAGGTGATTTTCCCAAGCTTTGGGGAACGTTATCTATCGTCAGTCCTCTTCCAGTCGATAAAGAAAGAAGCTGAGAGCATGACTGTTGAGCTTTGAAAAGGTTATGCAGATCGCTCTCGCATTTAAAGCCTAGCGTCATTGAACTTGTTGTCCGAGTATTATGTTGTGTGAATTTTCTCGGAAATAAAGACATTAGATGTGAAGAAAAGTACATGTTGTTGTGGACAATGTGGATGATAACACCCTGATGGTATCATATATGGCATTTAAAGACTGCGTCGTTGAACTTGATTACACTTCCGCAAAATCTTATAAAAATTTCTGTCTTTCCTTCACTCTGATAACAAACACCCTGATGGTTCACCCCCCATTGGTTTCGTGTGGTGACATTGCATGTATGGACTCGGCATTCCCCTGAGTCACGTACCTTTTCTGGGATTGCGGTAGTATGACCGTTTCTGAGCATGTGCAAGTTCAATCTCACAAAAGCAATTGTTATTTGTCGTCTTCAGTCATTTTTTTGTATAGTTGAATGGCAAATGTTTAGGTTTTGTCCACATTACAAAGATGAGATTAGGTATAGAATATAAATTGGTTATTTTTAAACAACGCATTTGATTCGCACTCATGTTTTTTTTTTTAATGTTGATGCTAAGTTGCCTATCAAAATAAAACAAACTCTATTGCCGAAATAATCTTCTCTTCTTCACCTTATTATATTAAGGCTTAATTTCAACATGATATTCTCAACTATTCTAATTTTTCAACTTAATGCCCTAAACTTTGATATACATTAACTTGATACTCTTGAAGACGAAATTATCCCTGCACATCCCCCCTTCTCTCCCACACTCGACGCCCCCCCCCCCCCCCCCCCCCCTCTCTTTCCGCGTGCGTTGCTGCTGCAGCACGGTGCGAAGAGAGAGGGGAGGGGGAGGGGTGGTACAGCCGGGGTGAGGGCAGCCGGGGGGTGGGGGGGTGTTGAGTGGGGAAGGGGGATAGTTTCGTCCTTTTGGGGATATTAAATTAAAAATATCCAATAGTTGATGGTATCAAGTTGTCGAGTACAAAATTTTAGGGTATCAAATAGAAAAGTTAAAATAGTTGAGGGTATCAAGTTGCAATTCAGCCTTATATTAATTACAATCTTTGGTGCATAAACTCGACTTTTATTACATTTTTTGCACACTTTTAATATGGAAAACATTAAATTTGTCATTGGGTACTTATCTTATAAGTTTGTAACTAATTAGGAAGTTAAAAATTTGAAGTGTCTTTTGTGGAAGTCGATATTTGTTATAGAATTTAACTGCCCCAAGCAGTCTATACTTTCTATTGTTTGAGCACAATCAATGTCATTCATTTCTCAGATTTGGAATGTCATTTTCATAGCTTGTATATATGATTGGCAGTAGAAACAAGAAAATGATGATTTTTTTCATCCTGAATTATCATACTTAAGTGCAATAGGTGCACTCTTTTATTTAACACCATTAGATCTGACATATATTTTTATGTGAACCTGCTAGCTAGATATAGCTATTCACATACATGTATCCACTAGAGTGAACATTCTTAGATACATCAAATGAACCATTGATCTTGATTTATATTATGTATATCAATGTCCTAACCTTGTTGTATATACATAATATGTTATTTATCTAATCCCCAGAAGGAAAGATTACAAACATGATATGTTTTCCTTAACACTAATGCATCTATTTTATGTAGACCAGTCATACAAACTATTACAGTAACATTGACCAATCATTGAGAAACCATGACACTAGTTGAACATATCAGAAGAAGTTACGAGCTTCTGAAGTCACAAATAAGCCTACAACCCTTTATGAGAATAATGTAGCATGTAGCAAGTATAAAGCAAATTCAAGAAGGCTTAATCAAGGGAGACATGACGAAGCATATCTCACCAAAGTATGTCTTCACCCATCAATTCCAAGTGTTGATTGTAAAGCAGATCAAGTCTTCAGAAAATCTTGCAGATCTCTTCACAAAATTCCTCCTAAAGTCTATGTTTCAGAAGCTAGTACACCATATTGGTATGAGAAGACTTCAACAGGCATGCATATAAATTTATAGGCTAATAAAATATTGGGGTGAGATGTAATGATCAAATATATTAATTGGGGACGAGTTTTCATTTAAGTTGATGTACTAACTAAATATAATATTTTTTAAAGTGATTTTTGAGGGAGAGCATCCGGCAGATGCAAGAATCTTGAAGATTCAAATGGAGACATCCAGAAGAATGACTTGCGTATTATACTTTTTTCTTCGATGATGTTTTTTCCATTGGATTTTCTATCGAAATTTTTTAACGAGCTATTGTAAGTCGAACCCACTTGGATTCCCAAAGAATCATATTCCTGAAGAATATGTTGTACTCATTACTTTCGATATATATATATATATATATATATATATATATATATATATATATATATATATATATATATATATATATATATATATATGTCACGCCCCAGAACCAGAATACTGGAGAGCGGGGGAATGACTCAGCCAGCTACGTATTACGGGTAGATGAATACCGTATAATACGATCAATGCTGTCTAAAAGACAAGGGGGTGCATACTACATGAAAGTCTCGCTATGGTCACTTCACATCTATTGTCTCAATCATTCAAATAAGAAACAGAAATAGAGAACATGTAAGATAAAGCAGTAAGGCGTCCCAAACGCTCAGTCAAAATGTTCTTGATATCTGGCTTTACAAAACATAGCCAGATGATGTAGCAAAGTGTGCACAATTATTATCAGCTGCAGTCTGACTTAATTACAATTATGTAAAAGTAAGTACAAGACAATCCGACTAACATGTCGGTGCTAAACGGCTAAGTATAAAGTAAATAACAAAACGAGCGGTGAAGTAAGGAACCCACTCGAGTCCTCCTGCGATCATTCCCCTAGTATTGACCATCTTGGAGGTAGAAGTAAGCTGGATCCTCGGGGACTGGCTCTAAATCTGGCCATGCAAAACCAGTTAGACCTCTAATAGCAAGTACCACAAGGAAGCACGATATGAAGGACTAAACCAGTAAGTAAGAGAATATAATAATAGATCTCTGCTTTCCACTAGGATTCACCTAACATCACGACACTTCGAACCAACCTCCCAACCAAACAAGGACAGAAGTTAGCCCGTCATGTCCTGACATTCTGATCATCTCAGTTAGGCAATAGGGTAGGTACAGTACACAAACAAATCATCTTGAACGGCCAATCAACTACTACGGCTTGCTATTGTGAGTCCCAAGTTATCCTGGAATTATGCAAATAGGGATTCCTCAGTTCTTACTATGTGCAAGCAAGGCTAGTCTATCCAATCAATCAATTGCACCAATCATGTAATTAGACGAGTCCCAGCGGGACGCCCGCCGTTAATATAGCATGTACAATAATATAAGCAGATACTGTTTCCTGCCCGTGTGACAGATTTACAGTATCTGTGGGAACCAACCTGCCTGTCGGGCACTTAATAGTCCCAAGAGAGCTGCCATGTAAGAACTCGGGAATCCATTCTCTCCATGCCATCATTATTTTATTTAACTTAATAGTCTCTACGTTGAGTGAAGTTCCATGCCGTGGATCATGGTCATTCAAATGAGTACTTTCGTACGGGGTACGATATGCACAACTTTACAACGATACCCGTGCGGCTAGGTTGTAGGTTTTACATAGCGTGATGCAACAATCAAATCTGACCACGGAGTAATCATGCCTTGACCATAAAGTACACATGCTGTTTTTGTAAGATAGATAAATAACTAAATAAATAAATAATTTGAAACCTGCATGTGCCTGTATGCCAATATTCGGGATTGGCTAATCGAGTACAATAGTTCATTACATGAACGTGTCTCATTCATTTCATTCAAAAAGACGACTAGCCAGTCTCTTAGTTCCAACTAGGAATGCATGATCAATTTTAGTCAAGATAACCATTATCATCAATGGTGACAAGGCATGAAAGTCAAATAGTATTCAGTGGAGTCGAGTCTACGACTCTTAGGTTAAGTTCCAGTCAATCTGTGTATCTATGACTCAATTCACGACACATGGTACATCTCACGTGACAATCTATATTTAACAGAAATATTAGCATATCATGACCATATCAAGTTTATGCAAAAAGGCGTAAGGATATAAAATGGACGTTAAACATGTAATAAGATATCAATATACAGGGCTATAGAAGATCCAGGGTAAGCAGGCTACGCTCATGTCAGCCTTCGCTCAAGTCAACGTACGCTCAGGTCAAGCTACGCTCAGGTCAGCGTACGCTCAGGTCAAGCTACGCTCAAGTCAGCTACGCTCAAGTCAGCGTACGCTCAGGCCAGCATACGCTCAGGTAGCATACGCTCAGGTCAGCATACGCTCAGGTCAGCATACGCTCAGGCAGCATACGCTCAGGGCAGCATACGCTCAGGTCAGCATACGCTCAGGCAGCATACGCTCAGGTCAGCATACGCTCAGGTCAGCATAAGCTCAGGCAGCATACGCTCAGGTCAGCATACGCTCAGGCAGCATACGCTCAGGTCAGCATACGCTCAGGTCAGCTAGCGTATGGTCTCCATACGACTCCTTACCATCCAAGCCAGCGTACGCAAGTCATACGCTTCCAAAAGGCAGCGTATGAACTCCATACGACTCCTTACCATCCAAGCCAGCGTACGCAAGTCATACGCTTCCAAAAGGCAGCGTATGAACTCCTTACCATCCAAGCCAGCGTACGCAAGTCATACGCTTCCAAAAGGCAGCGTATGAACTCCATACGATTCCTTACCATCCAAGCCAGCGTACGCAAGTTATACGCTTCCAAAAGGCAGCGTATGAACTCCATACGACTCCTTACCATCCAAGCCAGCGTATGAGATCCATACGCTTCCAAAAGGCAGCATATGGGGACTGCGCTGCACTAAAGAGCGCGCGCAATTCAGTGGCACAAGCTAAAAAGCTCGCGCACTACTCACTGTCTTCTCCCAAACAGCAAGAACTCCATGGTTTGAACCCAAAGCTTCAAAAGTCCATAACTTGGTCAAAATAAGTCCAAATCTAACTTTCCAAAGGTCAAAATTGGGTAGAATAAAATTCTCTACAACATGGAACCATCAAAACTTCAAAACACAGAAGTTTGATAGATCAAAACCACCAAAATCCAAAAATAACTAATTTCTAGATCTACTAAAAATAAAACTTCAAAACGAAAAATGCCAAGTTCTAAACTCTCTTAGAATCACAAGGGAAAGAGAATGGAACCATAAAATGGGTCCTC
Source organism: Iris pallida (assembly GCA_029216955.1). Classification (NCBI taxonomy): domain Eukaryota; kingdom Viridiplantae; phylum Streptophyta; class Magnoliopsida; order Asparagales; family Iridaceae; genus Iris; species Iris pallida. The sequence continues at coordinate 11,223,680 of JANAVB010027999.1, read as the reverse complement.
ATGAAAAAGCAAGATGTACTTGCCTATGGGTTTGGTAGGTGGAGAGAGTAATGAGAAAGAAGAAGAAGAGTAATGGTGAAGGAAAAATAATGAAGAGAGAGAAAGGGGGGTTGGCTTTAAATGAAAAGGTGGTGGTAGGTGGGGGTGTTAGGTTTGGTTCATGATGAACCAACTAACTAAACCAAACCAAGCCGAACCCAAGTCTAGCTAAAGCAGAGAAATAAAAGCAGAAAGTAAAATACAGATAATTAATTAACATAAATTTAAAGGAATTTAAATACAGAATAATACATGATAAATATTAAATAAATATATTTAAGTAGTACATGTATTAAAAATACGTATATTGGGAACGGGAAGTGACATCTCTACCCTCCTTAGAAAAATTTCGTCCTCGAAATTTCAAATCCAAGCAGGATAGGAATATCAAGGCCAACTAGTACAAGCAATTTAAGCAAATAATCATTTTATAATGTCCATAGCAAGTAACATATCTATATTTAACAATCTACGATATCAAGTAATTCTATCTATGGGATGACAAGCATGAGAAGCTAAATACGATCAAGGTATACTGAAAGAGATATACCTTGTGAGTCAAACAAGTGCGGATATCGTGATCGGATGTCATCCTCACGTTCCCACGTTGACTCTCCTAAAGAGTGATGACTCCAAGCAACCCAGACAAGGTTAATTGTTCGGTTCTTGAGTATCTTCTCTCTTCGGTCCAAGATGGACACAGGCTGCTCCTCGTAAGACAAGTTGGTACCAACAATCAATTCAGAATGATCGAGGATATGGCTTGGGTCCGATACATACCTTCGTAACTGAGATACATGAAACACGTCATGCACCTCTCGTAACGAAGGTGGAAGGGACAAACGATAAGCAACATCGCCTACCCTATCAAGAATAATGAATGGTCCTACGTATCGCGGACTCAACTTACCACGAACGCCAAATCTAATGACCCCACGGGTAGGTGAGATCCGTAAGAATACGTGGTCTCCAACAGAAAACTCTAGCGGCCTACGATACTGGTTCGTCCAATAACGATGTCGATCCTGCGCAACTCGAAGTCGCTCTCTAATTCCTTTAATCACTTCAACTGTCTGGACAATCATTTCTGGGCCTAGCATCTTCCTCTCCCCGATATCGTCCCATGCTAGTGGCGACCTACACTTCTTACCATATAGTGCCTCAAATGGCGCCATCTGGATACTGGCTTGATAACTGTTGTTATATGAAAACTCAACTAAGTGCAGGTGGCCTTTCCAAGATCCTCCAAAATCTAGGGTGCAAGCTCGTAACATATCTTCTAAAGTCTGAATTGTCCTTTCTGATTGGCCGTCCGTTTGTGGATGGTAAGCCGTGCTAAATATTAACTTGGTACCCAGACTATGATGTAAGCTCTTTCAGAAATATGACGTGAAACGGATATCTCTGTCTGACACAATACTGACAGGGACTCCATGCTGTCTGACTATCTGCTGCATGTACAACTCTGCCAACTTTTCTGTAGATTATCATACTCTGAAAGGAAGAAAGTGTGCTACCTTTGTAAGCCGATCTACTATCACCCAAACAGCATCTTTACCACTTGGTGATCTCGGTAAACCGGTCACAAAGTCCATTGTGATGTGTTCCCACTTCCATTCCGGGATAAGAAGCGGTTGTAATAATCCAGCTGGTCTCTGCTGTTCTGCCTTTACTTGCTGACATATCAAGAAACGGGAAACAAACCTAGCTATCTCCCTCTTCATCCCGTTCCACCAGAAGTGCTGCTTGATATCTTGGTACATCTTGGTCCCTCCAGGATGTATAGAATACTGAGAACTGTGAGCTTCTGTCATAACTTCCTGTCTAATATCTCCACTAGGCACACATAGACGTGATCCAAACCTAAGCGTACCATCTTCGTGGATTTGTATCTATTTTCTGAGCCCTGACTCACATTCTGCCCTAAGCTTCTGAATCCTTGGGTCCTGTGCCTGGGCTGTCTTGATCCTATCTGCCAAGTCGGATTGAACTTGTAGACTCGCCAGAATTCCTATATCATTAGGAAGTATAACTTCGATGCCCATCTCCTGAAGGTCTTCTAAGATGTGCTTCTGCGTTGTCAACATAAATACGCCGCCTCTTCTGCTGAGAGCGTCTGCTACCACATTAGCCTTGCCTGGGTGATACTGAAGCTCCACGTCGTAATCCTTGATCAACTCCAACCATCTTCTCTGCCTCATGTTCAGCTCCTTCTGAGTAAAGATGTACTTCAGATTTTTATGGTCTGTGTACATGTCCACTCGGTCACCATATAAATAATGCCTCCATAGCTTCAAAGCAAATACTACTGCCGCCAACTCCAAATCATGAGTTGGATAATTTTTTTCGTGGTCTCGAAGTTGCCTAGATGCATATGCTATCACCTTCCCATGTTGCATGAGGACACATCCAAGTCCTTAACCTGACGCATCACAATATACCGTAAAACCTCCGGGCCCAACTGGTAATGTAAGGATAGGTGCTGATATCAACTTCTGCTTCAGATTCTCAAATGATACCTGGCATTCTGCCGACCAGACGAATGGTACATCCTTTCATGTCAAGCGGGTCATGGGTGCTGAAAGCCTCGCAAAATCTGATACAAACTTTCGGTAATATCCTGCCAATCCCAAGAAACTCCGTACATCAGCTACGGTCTTGGGTACTGGCCAACTCTCTACTGCTTCTACCTTCTTGGGATCCACTGCTACTCCTGCTCCTGATATGATGTGACCCAGAAATGAAATATGATCCGTCCAGAACTCACACTTGCTGAGCTTGGCATACAATTGGTTCTCTCTCAAAACCTGCAACACTTTTCTGAGGTGGTCTTCATGCTCCTCTTCACTAGCATAGTATACAAGAATGTCGTCGAGAAATACCACGACAAACTGATCTAAATATGGCATAAAGATGCGGTTCATCAAATCCATGAATATAGCTGGAGCATTGGTCAAACCAAACGACATTACTAAGAATTCATGATGTCCATACTTCGACCTGAATGCTGTCTTGGGATGTCTTTCTTTCGAACCCTCACTTGATGGTACCCTGAATGAAGATCTATCTTGGAGAAAACTCTAGCCCTGCTCAACTGATCAAACAAGTCGTCGATCCTTGGTAGTGGGTACTTGTTCTTTACTGTCGCCGCGTTAAGCTTCCTGTAATCGATGCACAATCTGGATGATCCATTCTTCTTCCCCACAAGTACCACTGGTGCTGTCCATGGTGATATGCTAGCTTGGATAAACTTTTTCTCCTTCAATTCCTCTATGTGCTGATATACCTTGGCCTGCTCCGAATCCGCCATTCTGTAAACCCGATCTGATATTGGTTTAGTTCCAGGTGCCAATTCTATGCTGAACTCAATATCTCTAACCGGTGGTAGACCTGGAAGTTCTTCGGAAAATACGTCTAGAAATTCTTCAACTACCTTCGAAACTTGAACTTCTTCCATTGCTGTTACTACTCCCTGCTCTTGCTGAGTTGCCTCTGACCTGACTAAGGTGAAACTTTTCATGCCTGGAATATCAAAAGATACACTCCCACTACGACAATCTATTGTCGCATGACTGTCTTTCAGCCAGTCCATGCCTAAGATAGCGTCAAAATTTCCAACAGGAAATTCTATCAACCGGACGGGTAAGGAATGCCCGCAAACTACAACACTATACGCTAGAATAACTCTACTAACTCCTACGAGCCCATTGCCAGTGAGTATATTCAACCTCCCTGGCAATGCCTCGAACTCCATTCCTAGCCGTGTCGCAAATTGTGCAGATATAAATGAGTGTGATGCTCCCGAATCAAATAATGCTACTGCGGGATATGAGGCGACGAGAATGTTACCTGCCACAACATCTCCCGATGCTAATGCCTCTTCCAAGGACAGTGTGAATACCTGCCCTCGACCTCCTTGTTGGTTCCCATGCTGCGGCCTAGCCTGGTGCTGCTGCTGGCCCCTGCCTTGATGATGCTGGGGTGGTCTATGCTGGTGTTGCTGTATCGGCGGTCCCTGCTGTCGATACATCTGAGCCTGCGGATGCTGGGCCAATGGTCTCACTGCCATTGCTGGTCCTCGATACTGTCCTGCCCCTGGTGCTGGCAGAGCAGGAAACTGTTGCCCTGGTCCTCCTGACCTCGAATTCATGGGACATGTGGTAACCCGATGATCTGGATTTCCACATATCAGACACAGTCCGTTTAATGCCCGACACACATCTCTAGTGTGCCCCATCTTCCTACAATAAGTACAGCCCGCTGGGGGTTGCTGGTTCTTCTTCTGTTGCTGCTGCTGCCTGGGTGGTGGTGCTGGCCCTCGCATTGCCATATCGTGGATACGAATGCCAGTGGATGGTGCTGTTGTTCGGGGCGCTGCTCCCCCTCCTCCTTCAATCTGACTGTGAGATCTCTTCTGACCTCCAGTCCTAACTGTGATCCTCTAAATGGTGATCTCATGCCTTCGGGTTGCCGTCAATATCTCATCAAAAGTCCGATAATTGTGCCCCTCTATCAATTGCAAGAGCTCAAGATGAAACCCTTGCTGGAACCTCATTGCCCTCTGGCGTTCCGTCGCTACCATCTCTGGGGCAAACCTACTCAATCTGCAGAACTCCGCTGCATAAGCATCTACCGTCTTGTCGGCCTGCTTGAGGTTGATAAACTTCTGTTGTAGCTCAAACTGTGCCACAACTCTATAGTACTTCGTCTTAAATCTTGCTGTGAAATTGTCCCAAGCAACGGGACGTCTGATACCTACTTCCTCTGATTCCCACCATTCACGTGCGAGATCCTGAAGTAACAACTTCACCTGATCCACACGTTCTTCTGCCGGTACCTTAGCCGTCGTTAAAATAGCCTCAATATCCTTAAGCCATGCATCTGCTGAGATGGCATCCTCCGTTCCTTCAAAACGGCGAGGGTTAAACTTGCAAAATCTGGTTGATGCTCCAGAATCCGGCCTTGCCCCTCTTTCCAATGCCGTCTGCAATCCTTGGTTGAGTAGTACGTTCTGCTCTTGCAACTGAGCGTGCATGCGCTGCTGGGCTAACATCTGATGTTGTTGAGTAGCCATCATTCCTCTCATGATTTCCAGAAGGGCTGGTGTGTCCACTTCCACAGGGGTAGGTGGAACTGTTGGTGGTGGTGGAACATCTGGATACTGCGATCCAGCTGCTGCTTCCACTATTACTTCTTCCTGAGTAGCCTACTGAGTTAGTACCGGCTCTTGTTGCTGACCATCCTGGTCAGGTTGTCCATGTTGCTGTCCATGTTGTTGCTGTCCAGCTCTGACAGGTGCGGACGAGGTACCCCTAAGAAAATGGACAAGAGAACAATCAAACGACCGAACATGAAGGATCAATGAAGTCAAAGGATACTGGAATGTCAAGCTAGAGTTGAGAGTAACGAATCATGAGATCAAGGAGAAACATGTGTGATTGAGACATCCTATTAAACACCCCACAAGTCTGAAATCAGACCTGCGTGGGCCACCACTAAAACCTTGTCACGCCCCAGAACCAGAATACTGGAGAGCGGGGGAATGACTCAGCCAGCTACGTATTACGGGTAGATGAATACCGTATAATACGATCAATGCTGTCTAAAAGACAAGGGGGTGCATACTACATGAAAGTCTCGCTAAGGTCACTTCACATCTATTGTCTCAATCATTCAAATAAGAAACAGAAATAGAGAACATGTAAGATAAAGCAGTAAGGCGTCCCAAACGCTCAGTCAAAATATTCTTGATATCTGGCTTTACAAAACATAGCCAGATGATATAGAAAAGTGTGCACAATTGTTATCAGCTGCAGTCTGACTTAATTACAATTATGTAAAAGTAAGTATAAGTCAATCCGACTAACATGTCGGTGCCAAACGGCTAAGTATAAAGTAAATAACAAACGAGCGGTGAAGTAAGGAACCCACTCGAGTCCTCCTGCGATCATTCCCCTAGTATTGACCATCTTGGAGGTAGAAGTAAGCTGGATCCTCGGGGACTGGCTCTAAATCTGGCCATGCAAAACCAGATAGGTTAGACCTCTAGTAGCAAGTACCACAAGGAAGCACGATATGAAGGACTAAACCAGTAAATAAGAGAATATAATAATAGATCTCTGCTTTCTACTAGGATTCACCTAACATCACGACACTTCGAACCAACCTCCCAACCAAACAAGGACAGAAGTTGGCCCGTCATGTCCTGACATTCTGATCATCTCAGTTAGGCAACAGGGTAGGTACAGTACACAAACAAATCATCTTGAACGGCCAATCAACTACTACGGCTTGCTATTGTGAGTCCCAAGTTATCCTGGAATTATGCAAATAGGGATTCCTCAGTTCTTACTATGTGCAAGCAAGGCTAGTCTATCCAATCAATCAATTGCACCAATCATGTAATTAGACGAGTCCCAGCGGGACGCCCGCCGTTAATATAGCATGTACAATAATATAAGCAGATACTGTTTCCTGCCCGTGTGACAGATTTACAGTATCTGTGGGAACCAACCTGCCTGTCGGGTACTTAATAGTCCCAAGAGGGCTGCCATGTAAGAACTCGGGAATCCATTCTCTCCATGCCATCATTATTTTATTTAACTTAATAGTCTCTACGTTGAGTGAAGTTCCATGCCGTGGATCATGGTCATTCAAATGAGTACTTTCGTATGGGGTACGATATGCGTAACTTTACAACGATACCCGTGCGGCTAGGTTGTAGGTTTTACATAGCGTGATGCAACAATCAAATCTGACCACGGAGTAATCATGCCTTGACCATAAAGTACACATGCTGTTTTTGTAAGATAGATAAATAACTAAATAAATAAATAATTTGAAGCCTGCATGTGCCTGTATGCCAATATTCGGGATTGGCTAATCGAGTACAATAGTTCATTACATGAACGTGTCTCATTTATTTCATTCAAAAAGACGACTAGCCAGTCTCTTAGTTCCAACTAGGAATGCATGATCAATTTTAGTCAAGATAACCATTATCATCAATGGTGACAAGGCATGAAAGTCAAATAGTATTCAGTGGAGTCGAGTCTACGACTCTTAGGTTAAGTTCCAGTCAATCTGTGTATCTATGACTCAATTCACGACACATGGTACATCTCACGTGACAATCTATATTTAACAGAAATATTAGCATATCATGACCATATCAAGTTTATGCAAAAAGGCGTAAGGATATAAAATGGACGTTAAACATGTAATAAGATATCAATATACAGGGCTATAGAAGATCCAGGGTAAGCAGGCTACGCTCATGTCAGCCTACGCTCAAGTCAACGTACGCTCAGGTCAAGCTACGCTCAGGTCAGCGTACGCTCAGGTCAAGCTACGCTCAAGTCAGCTACGCTCAAGTCAGCGTACGCTCAGGCCAGCATACGCTCAGGTAGCATACGCTCAGGTCAGCATACGCTCAGGTCAGCATACGCTCAGGCAGCATACGCTCAGGCAGTATACGCTCAGGTCAGCGTACGCTCAGGTCAGCATACGCTCAGGTCAGCATAAGCTCAGGCAGCATACGCTCAGGTCAGCGTACGCTCAGGTCAGCATACGCTCAGGCAGCATATCCTCAGGTCAGCATACGCTCAGGCAACATATGCTCAGGTCAGCATACGCTTAGGTCAGCTAGCGTATGGACTCCATATGACTCCTTACCATCCAAGCCAGCGTACGCAAGTCATACGCTTCCAAAAGGCAGCGTATGAACTCCATACGACTCCTTACCATCCAAGCCAGCGTACGCAAGTCATACGCTTCCAAAAGGCAGCGTATGAACTCCATACGACTCCTTACCATCAAGCCAGCGTACGCAAGTCATACGCTTCCAAAAGGCAGCGTATGAACTCCATACGACTCCTTACCATCCAAGCCAGCGTATGAGATCCATACACTTCCAAAAGGCAGCGTATGGGGACTGTGCTGCACTAAAGAGCGCGCGCAACTCAGTGGCACAAGCTAAAAAGCTCGCGCACTGCTCACTGTCTTCTCCCAAACAGCAAGAACTCTATGGTTTGAACCCAAAGCTTCAAAAGTCCATAACTTGGTCAAAATAAGTCCAAATCTAACTTTCCAAAGGTCAAAATTGGGTAGAATAAAATTCTCTACAACATGGAACCATTGAAAACACAGAAATTTGATAGATCAAAACCACCATAATCCGAAAATAACTAATTTCTAGATCTACTAAAAATAAAACTTCAAAACGAAAAATGCCAAGTTCTAAACTCTCTTAGAATCACAAGGGAAAGAGAATGGAACCATAAAAATGGGTCCTCATGAAGAAGCAAGATGTACTTGCCTATGGGTTTGGTAGGTGGAGTGAGTAATGAGAAAGAAGAAGAAGAGTAATGGTGAAGGAAAAATAATGAAGAGAGAGAAAGGGGGGTTGGCTTTAAATAAAAGGTGGTGGTAGGTGGGGGTGTTAGGTTTGGTTCATGATGAACCAACTAACTAAACCAAACCAAGCCGAACCCAAGTCTAGCTAAAGCAGAGAAATAAAAGCAGAAAGTAAAATGCAGATAATTAATTAACATAAATTTAAAGGAATTTAAATACAGGATAATACATGATAAATATTAAATAAATACATGTATTAAAAATACGTATACTGGGAACGGGGAGTGACAATATATATATATATATATATATATATATATATATATATATATATATATATATATATATATATATATATATATATATATATATATATATATTCCAAAGATGAGTTATTCTTAGAATTTTTTTAATGAGACAATAATTAAAGTGTACATCTAGGAAGGTATCGTAAATGGATAAGCACAACTAATGTTGGTCTGTGTCTATATACATAAATCCTAATCTTTTCTTCCATGTATGTAAGCGTTAGTCTTTCGCTCTCACCTTTTCTTACTTTTCTAACAAAAATAAAATATGAAAACTATTATTTATAGCAGTGAGTCAAAATCGGATCAAACTAGGTTGGTTGACTGACAGGAGGCTCCAGGTTGGTTAATTAAAGAGAAATTTTGACTTGTCCCTCACTTTATTTACCACAATTCAATGTGCACCCCACATAATTTGCATAATGTAGAAGTCTTCCCAGTTTTGACGAAAATCGTCTAAGGCTGACAGTCAACTGCTTTGATCCAAATTTTTTGACTAAAATATCCCCATAACTTATTCCCTGCCCCACCCCCTCCCCCTTTTGACTCGCCGCTGCACTCGCAGCTGTTGGCCGGGTCCAGATGGGGGGCTCGCCACCGCCGTTCGCCGCCACCCCCATCCCGGCTGCGTGCCTGCCCATCGCTCTCGCAACAAAAATTCATGGACACCCTTCTTGTTCTCCTCTCTACAGAACCCAACAATTAAAGGTACTGACATACAAATCATAGCATAACATACCATTGATCCAATGCCGAGGAAGTTGGAAGTGATAAGTTGTCATATACTTTGTTGTAATGGAGCCAATCTCTGCAGAATCTGGATTTCTGAAGATCTTACATGAAGCCTTGACAACATCAATCCTGTCAGCAAAGAAGACGAACAACAATAATGCAAAGATCCATGCAAAGCTAGGGAAGCATGAACTTGCCATTAGTCTCAAGAAAAGGGGGAAGAAAGAGAGAGGAGAGAGAGAGAGAGAGAGAGAGAGAGAGAGAGAGAGAGAGAACTGTTGGAGTTTTGGTTTTTCCTTTAAAAAACTTTAG
>JANAVB010027999.1:11206434-11208934 GCA_029216955.1 Iris pallida | reverse complement strand
TTATACTTCCTTGCTTCCTGTGCCATTGATTCTCGTCCCTTTTATTTCGGGATGACGAATGATCGTGCTATCTAGGATTTATCAGAAATTCTTAATTTATAGTATAATATTGCTTGACTATTGAATATTGGTTGTTTATATATATGAGGGATTATAGGTACCATATGTCCTAGGTAGTCTTGGTAGAATTTTTAGTTACTAGTTAGAAGATTATATGATTTTAGTGACCTGTGTTTCAAGGGAGTAGCGTGACCAAAGGTGGGTAGAAGTCCTCAAATATTCTTGGTTATAAAATATTTTTTTTAAAATTAAATTTGAGGAGATTAAGGAAATACTAAACTTCGAATTTTAAGAAATAGTTATGAATTAAAATTTCAAGGATGAAATTATTTTTAAGGTCGGTAGATTTGTAGCTCCCCTTCCCGGAAATTTTTTGAAATATTTTTTTTATTATTTATTTGATTTAAATAGTGATTTTAGAATTTTATAAATGTTTATTTAGTTAATTATTACGGTAGAAGACTTTAGCCATAGTTGAGTTATGAAGCACCAGACGACTAGGAATCATGGCACGGATAGTGCAGTGGCGTGCTTTGACTAGTGTATTAGCCCTGACAGGGAAGATCGAGCCATAGTGATGTCCTAACTAGGAAAACCAGGCCAAGTTGCGACATAACCCTTACCGAAGAGTATTTATTTATTAATTATATTATTGACTTATAGGAGACCCGGTTTGTGTTGATTTAGTTCGTAATAGACCCAGACAAAAATCGAGCCCGTGTAGTCTTGTAGTGAGACCAAGACGACCATGTAGGCATATTTTTATGTGTGTACAAATAGTCCCTAAATTATTTTGGGTATTAATGTACATTTTAATTATTTGGATATTTGTACAAAAGTTGGCATTTTATTATTAATATTGTTTTATAATATTTGTATAATTTTCTGGAACCGAATAAAGGTGAATATTATGGATTCGCCAAACCACCATTTTTAACTATTTTATTATTCTTTTATTAATTGTGGTGATTAAATAAATATATTTATTACTATTAGATATTATTAATATTGGTTATATTAGAATATTTTATTGTCTATGAGGAGTTTGTGATATACACATACGTATAAATACCAGGACATATATATTATGTAAGCATGTATATATATTTATAATTTATTGATATATATATATATATATATATATATATATATATATATATATATATATATATATATATATATATATATATTTTATATATTTTATATATATATATATATATATATATATATATATATATATATATATATATATATATATATATATATATATATATATATATATATATATATATAAGGGCATGTGTACGTATAGGTAAATATATATTATATATGTTTGTATGTGTATACATAGATATAAATAGATAATATTGAGATTGTATTTCTAATAAAATACTTATTTAGATTTTTGGAGACTTGTTATATATGTAAATATATATATATACGTATATGTGTGTGTATATATGATTTTATATATATATATATATATATATATATATATATATATATATATATATATATATATATTGTATTTAGGTGTGTATATGTGTAAAAAAAAAAAAAAAAAAAAAAAAAATATATATATACATAGGTAGTTAACTATTTATGCGTGTATATATATAAACATATATACACTAATATAAATCCCAGGCCTGACCCAACCCCCTTAGGCTTAGCAAGCCATAGGCTCGGCCCACAACCTTCCCAGCCAACAACTAAACAAAGAAGGAGGGGACCCCAGCCCGACCCCTCTCCTCTCGTAAACGAGCGGACATATATAGAGATCGACAGGGAGAAGGGGGATTCGGAACCCTAACCAACCCATCCCCCTATGTCACGCCCCAGAACCAGAATACTGGAGAGCGGGGGACAGACATAGCCAGCTACGTATAATGAAATAGGAATCCATCCTCACTTACGGTCACGGCTGTCTAGAAATATGAGGGTTTATCTACAAGCCATCAGTCTCTTAGGGTCAATGACAAGCCTAGTGTCTCAATCTCAACACGTAATGATAGTAACAGATATCAGATCATCAAATATACAATTAAGGCGTCCCAAACATTACATATCCAGATGATCATGAAGCTAGTCGTACAAATGTGAGGACTAGCAAGAGTTAAGTCATACTAATCAACCTCGAGTTGCCAATCATGTTACAAGCCCGTAGGCAGACAGAAGGTAAATGCGTCGAGCTAACAAGTGCTCGTCGGCTAAATGCCTCAAAGAATATGTACAATAAAGTGGGAGAACAAAAGAAACCCACTCGTTGTCCTGGTTATGCATGGCGGTCACCATCGGGCTGGAAAGCAGGTAGATCCTTTGCTGCTGCTCCGGTATCTGCCATACAAAACTAGCTGGGTCAGACTCCAGAAAGAGCAAGTGCCACAAAGGAGGCTTCACTTAGGAACTAAAACCAGCAAATTAGCACAATAATATAATT
>JANAVB010027999.1:11076102-11200337 GCA_029216955.1 Iris pallida | reverse complement strand
TATCATGTCATATATAGCATTCAAGTTCATGTCAAGTTCACTGTCAAGTTATCATCAATTCAGTACCCTCATCAGTCATGGCGTTATCAATCGTGTTAAGCAGGGGAGAGAAACATATATCAGGAGCACGTAACGGACCACTATCATGTCAGGTTCCATTATCATTTCCAACATATTAAATAAATTGTGATTATTAAGTTCATTACAAAAGGCATAAGGATATAAAATGGCGTAAAAACATACAATAAGGAGTTACAAAACATGGGCAATAATATAAATAATAGTACACAGGGCTATTGGAAAGTCATGCGGCTCAGGCATATGCGGTCAGAAATGATCACATACGGCTGGGAGGAGAACAGCCCATGCGGCTGGATGGAGTCAGGCGCATGGCTGAAGGAGGGGATGGGCTCATGCGGCTGAGAAGGAGTCGGGTCCATGCGGCTCAAAATGGGAGCAAAGCCATGCGCTCAGATAAATCGGGTCATGCGGCCTGGACTCAGAAGTCCATGCGGCTCAAAATGAAGTCTTCATGCGGTTGGGGATGCAAGCCTTATGCGGCCAGACTGGTCTGAGCCTATGCGGCAGGGATGAAAGGTTCATGCAGCTGAGTTAGGAACCCATGCGGCCAAGATCACTGAATCCCATGCGCCGTCAAGGAGTGGGCCTTATGCCGGGTTAAACTCATGCGGTGGGTTGGTTCATGCGGCTAGAACATCGCGCAGAGCTGGAAAGGAATACGGGCCTATGCGGCTACAGGTAGACGGAGTCCATGCGGCTCGAGTTACGCCGAAGCCTATGCGGCTGGAAGACTCGCCGCATGAAGGTCCATGCGGTCAAGTGCTGCCATGCGGTCAAGGGGGGTTCATGCGGTCAGCATAATTCATGCGGCTAGGAGAATCACTTGCCGCATGAAATATTCATGCGGTCAAGTCAAGAACAGTTCATCTTCTCCAAAATTCCGAGATGAAGAACACCATGAGAGTCAAGTTCTCAAGCTCCATAACTCCATCATCCGGAGCCCAAATCGGAATTTTCATAGGTCAAAATGGGGTAGAACGAAAGCCTCTACAACATGGAACCATCAAAACTCGGAAATAACAAGATTAAGTAGATCAAAACCCAAGAAATCCGAAAATAATATTGTAGGTCCTAAAAAATCAAGTTGTATCAATCAACAAAGTCAAAAAATCAAGATATACATCATTTTGATGAGTTACGCAGACAACAGATTGTGCAGCAATCAAATTGCGCACGTTGGTTTGCGCACATTTCTAATTGTGCAGGCTGACGTGGCAGAAGTCATCATTACCTAAATCAAATTAAATCTTCCTGACAACTGACAGCACGGAGAACGAGAAGACTGTTCGTTTATTGTGTCGCACAGTACTCGAGGGCGGCTGACAACTGGCAGCACAATCCAGGATGGCACAAACCATTCCTGCACAGTCTGAGTCTGTAAAAACTAAAGTCTGTGCAGTTCAGGTTGCACATTCTACCAACATAACTGATAAAGTACATGTGGCATTCATGCCATCAATTGCTCATTATGTGGCAACTGTCTATGCACGATCATGCATATTTCAATCAAATGATGCCATGTGTCCCATACAGTTAACCCATGATCCAGCAACTGCCTGCGCAGTCCAGTACTGCGCAAACTAATTGCTGTGCAAATCATTATGCGCAGTCCATAATAACTGAAAGTTAGTTATTTCTAGAACTCTATAAATAGAGTTTCAAGTCTTCATTTCAAGGGGATCAAGAGTTCAAGATCAGAGATCAGAAATCAGAGAGTTCAGGAGTTCTTGCCCAAGTGCTGCTGCATTCTTCCGAGGCTTTTGCCTTCAATTTTCGAGGCTTTCTGCCTTCAGTTCCAGAGTTGTTTTCAACTTCAGAGGCTTCGTCTTCAAAGTTTACATCGTCCAAGGGATAAAGCAATCGTCATCTAGATTGGATTCCTATAGTTGTAATTTTTCCAGAATTCTTGTAATCTTTATTACACAGTTTGTATCAATAAAGTTTTATACTTTTGTTTTTGTAAATAAAATGGCGACTCTGCTGGGGACAACTTTCTTCTCCGACGAGGGAGTAGCAACTCAATGTGACGTAGTGTCTATCGGGAAGACGCAGAAGACGCTGGTTGTTAAAGTCAACCAGACAGCCTACGAGGCGATGCTCAACTCCAAGACCACTCCCCGTACCACAGCCACTTCTGCCAAGAGCAAAGTGCGCTCAGTTTGGGTCTCCAAGACTGCTGCACAGTCTATCTCAACAACTGCTACACAATCTGTTGCAGTCAATGCTGCACAATCTATTGCAGTCAATGCTGCGCAGTCTGTTGCAACTGTTGCACAGGCTACTTCATATGCTGCCTTGTCAAAATATAAGACTCCTATGACTCTGACACAATTGGCAGTAGCTTTTCCTGCGCAAACTAATACTCCAGTAAATAAAGTGCCTCCCAAGCACTCTAAAGCAAGAACTCCTGATGCGCAAACCACAGCTTCTGTGGTTAGAATCAGTACATTTCCTACCAAAGCTTCTAATGCGCAAGTGAACAGTGCACCCTCCACCCATGCGCAAACTAAGCCTGCGCAATCCAAGAATGACAGCCTTTTGGCTAAACACAAAGGAAAAGACTCTACTCTTCTTCCCAAACACCCTATTGCCCCTGCGCAATCCACTGGGGGTAGTCCTTTGGCTATTCCTCTTTTTCTTCAAAACAAAGGAAAAGGCCCGTTGGTCTTTTCTCAAACTTCCTTGTCCCATGACTTGGAAGACAACAGAGGGAAACGCTCTTTAGCTAACCCTTCGTCTCAAAACAAAGGAAAAGACCCTTTGGTCTTTTCTCAATCTTCTTCAGTCTTTACTGAAGAAGATCAATATGAATGTGCCTTTGCACCAATCAGTACTAGAACTTTTTCAAACAAGAGCACTTATACTGACCAAAGAGGTATTCTGCCTACTCCAATAGCAGAATTCCAAGACCTTTCAACTCTCAAAATTTTCCGTTCCAGACAAAGAAAACTGTTAGTGTCTCAAACAGAAATCCTTGGGGGTGAATTTGCTGATCTTAGAATTTATCTCAACCGACCCACTTCGGTAAAATGCAAACAGCCAATGCCGAAGATCAAACATCATCAGAAACAAATCTCCAAGGTCAAAAATCCTGACACTTATGCCAATGAAGTGAGCACTTCCCTGTATACTCAAGGGACTAAACATTTGAAGAATCGGAATCATGTTCCGAATGTTATCAAAGAACAAATCCCTCAGAGTTTTCCTCGTTCTGTTGCTGATCTTCGAGAACATCTAAGACAAAAACGGGACAATGTTTTAACACCTCCACCTCAATCATCTGATCATCACTGTAATCATAAAGTCATCATTCAATGTTGTTGTCAAACAACAAAACGATCTGTCTTTGATCGTTTGACTTTTGCTAAAACTGAACCTATGGCAGATGAAGACGAAGTCTTGTATGCTTCTGTTAACATGACTTCCCGAGACACTGGGGGTAAAAGATGCTCTAAGCACGGTAGACTCCGTAAACCAAGCCAACGATATTTAGACTTACTCCAAGAATCATCTGAAGGAGTATTTCGACATACCCGTTCTCAAAGCCGAAATACAATCGGTCAAAGGAATCTTCCTCAAGATTCTTTAGGTTATCTTCCTGTTTCTCATTCAGGAGATGACTCTTTCTCCGACTATGATGCATATAGCGAAAGCTCTGAACAGACAGTATCTTCCACTGTACCAAGAGAAGTGACAGCTTATGTTGTCACTGATGATCCAGATGCTTCAACTTCTGCAAATCAAGAACAACGAATCGCTGCACTCGAAGACAAACTAAAAAACATGGCTGAAATGGTTACTAGTATGCATTCTATCATTGTAGCACAACATGCTACACCACCTACCGTAATACCTGCAAATCCTGAAATCATAGCATCAGTGTCTGTTAATACTGGATTGGGGGTAGCACCTACTCAAATACCTCCTGTACAAGTTCAAACTACACCAAGTCAATCAGGAGCTGGGGATAGTGCTTACAATGCTGTTCCTCCTCCTACTGCTACAACTCAACCCGCTCCTTCTTCATCATCAGAAGATGCCAACGAAGCTGTCAAACTCTTCCGAACTCAGTTCGAAGCATTTAAAGAGAAAGACAACGTGCAAAGATTAGGAATCAAGCAGCCCTATCCAGTTGAATGGAAGGAAGTCCCGTTCCCACCGAAGTACAAAATCCCAACAATCTCTCTAATCGATGGCAGTACTTCCCCAAGTCAATTCATCAATCATTTTGAGGTAATGACCGTTCAACTCCAGCCAAATGACGCTCTTCTTACCAGAGTGTTCGTCGGTTGTTTAGCCGGCGTTGCATACGACTGGTATAGAAGTTTGTCCGATGGTTGTATTACTTCCTTTTCAGGTCTCAAACAAATCTTTCTGGAATGGTTCTACGAAGGATTCAATGATATGACTATGTCAGCTCTCAATAAAATCAAACAGAAACATAATGAAACTGCTGAGAGTTTTATCGAACGGTTCTGCCGTGAAGCCTTGAAAATGCCTCCTGGGACTCCAGCTGCTGTCACTATTGATACTTGTAAGGCGAATCTTTTGCCTATTATCAGTATGTGGACGGGGTCTACCCAATTCCAAGATTGGCCCTCATTTATTGTCAACGCCAAAGCTGCTGAAGTGAGTGCCGACAAGTTCAAACAATTGGGGGTACAAATGTCTAACCCTGATCGAGATGAGCATCAGACTTCAGGTGGTGGCAACCGCCAGAACAATCGTAAAGCAAAAGAGACTTTGAATATTAATTTGAACAAAAACAAAGAATCTTTGGCTGTCAATGTGGCTCCACCTACATCCACTCCTACTCCTTCTGCACCTCCACCGAGGGAACCTCGTCCAAAAGTAGAATATTCCTTTGACGAGAATGACACTGCAAGCATCTTTGAGTGTTTACTCAAAAGCAATAAAATTCAACTCCCTGACCCAAAGAAACCTGATGAAGTCGGTAAGACGGATCATCCTAAATATTGTGTCTATCACCGGTTTATTGGACATCCTACTCGAGCCTGCTATGTACTCAAAGACAAAATTCAAGAGCTTGTCAATGTTGGTGTAGTCACTCTGCAACAAGATGAGAAGACTGTTACTGCAAACATGGTTTCAGTCCAGTTTGGGGACTTCCCTCCGCAGATGGTACAGTACGGTGTCATTCCAATCCCTAAAGCTACTCTTGAGATTGAGAATCTCCTACTTCCACCAAATGAAGGTCTTGTTCCCTTGTCTCTTGACAACGGGAAAATTATGTGGATCCATCCTGATCTTGCTCCGGAATTCGAGGTGCCTTCTTCTTCCAAGAAGAAAACTCGTTCTAAAGGCAAAACCAAGATTTGCAACATGGTGTCTTTTGATTCCATAGTTGACAAGGAGATTCTGTTAGGCACCAGATCAGGGAAAACTTATTTGAAAGATCATTCTGAAGGTCAAAAGGATCCCGCTTCTTCTTCTGAACCTGCTTCGGCACAACCTGTTTCCACTGAAGAGGTCCCTTCTACATCTTCACCAGTTGTAGTATCAATTCCTCCCAAGCCAATGACGGCTGACAAAGGCAAGCAACAAGTCCGCTTTGATAAGCCCCTGAAGAAGTCATCTCCTACAGGACTTGAAAAGCCATACAACTTTGATGTATTGGCTCAACTAGCCAATACACCGGCTAGACTGTCAATCTTCGAGCTCTTGCGTCTTTCTAAAGAGACTCGAGAAACTTTGAGTGAAGCTCTGATGCAGGCTGAAACTTGCCTAACTCTTCTCAAGAAGCCAGAATCAGAACCAGTCTATTGCCATCACTGTCATAGTGTTTTGGAGTTGATCCCAAACATTACTTTCACTCAGGATGATATGCTATTGGAAGATAATAGACATGATCGCCCTCTTTATTATACAGGATATGTTGATTCGATGAAGGTCGATCGTATCATGATAGATCCAGGGTCTGCACTTAGCATTATGCCAAAGACTATGCTAGATGCATTGAAGATACCAGTGCATAGTCTTTCGAGCACAATCACTACTATCTTGGGATTTAATCAAGGAAAAAGTGAACCTTTGGGCAAGATCCGCCTAAAACTTCAAATAGGCAATCTTCGCACAAAGGTGACCTTTTATATCATTGACAATCATGGTTGTTCTTACAATGCTCTTCTAGGAAGACCATTCCTCCATGAACACAATATTGTTCCCTCAACTCTTCATTAATGCTTTAAATATATTGATGAAAAAGGACAAGTTCACAAGGAAGTTGCGGACCTTTATCCTTTCAAGGGCGTTGAAACGTATTGCAACGATGCTCGCATGTACAAGGAGGAATTTATGAAAGTGGTATTAGCCATGGATACTGAAGAAGATCAAAAAGCAGTGCCCAATGACACTCTCATCATACCTGTCAAAGGGCGTGTTTCTCATCCTCAGTCTTCTAAACCACTGGCTATTCACTTGTCGGTTCAGGAAAAATCAGTTGATGCTGATCAACATCAAAGGGAGCTCACCTCTTCTAAGCCACTTGTTATTGATTTACGTCATAACAAGGACAAAAAGCAGCTCACTTCTTCTGAGCCATTTGTTGTTGATTTAACTCGCAACAAAGAAAAAATGGAGCTCACCTCCTCTGAGCCACTTGTTATCGACCTCCGTCGTAACAAGCCTCCTCCACGTTCTTCTTTTCCCCCTCTTGTAATCAATCTGACCAAGCCTGTTAAGGCTAAAGGTCCTGATATAAATACAGATATAAATATCAATGAAAAAGCATCTACTTTCCAGTATACTGATGTTATTTATCATACTAAATATTATTTGGATATGTTAGATAGCTTTCAGTCATTTACAATGGGAGTTGTACAATCTCTTCAAACAGAAGTTTCGTGTGAACACTCAAAAGACTCATATCGTATTGTTTCTGCTCCCAAGAAATGTGAACGTCCAATACTTTTTAGTAAAAGACCGGAACAAAAGTTTAGCTACACGGATGATAGCAAGGTTAACGACACAGGACCTCTTCAATTCCGTCGTTACAGTCAACAATCAAAAGACATCGTCTGAAAAATGGGTTACGACTTCAAAAGCGGCCTTAACTATGGTAAAGGTAGACGAACTCCCATCCGTACAGCAGTTCCAAAAGGAAAGTCTGAAATATATTACAGCAGGACCAACAGAGGTCTTGGATACGCTTCTCCTCCAATGTTATCCCCAGCAATTTCTGACTCTGATAGTGAAGAACGTTCTAATTCTTCTGATTTCAGATCATAGGATTCCGATACTAGCATCGGTGAAGTCCATCGTATAATCGTATCTTCTAATATGGTTTCCGCTGAACTTCCAGAGGGATATGAAGAAGATATTGAAGAAAGTCCTGAAACAGATCCTTGGGTTCAACAGATGAATAATCAATGGGTACTCCGATTTGAACAAAGAGAACCTCCTACTGAAGATCAATTAATTCAAATTGATGTAGAAGAAAGCGAGTCACCTCGTCCAATCTTTATTAGCAAGAATCTTCCAGAAGCAGATAAGCAAGAGTTGATTCTTCTCATTAAAGAATACATTGACGTCTTTGCTTGGAGTTATGAGGACATGTCAGGTTTAGATCCCAAGATTGCTACTCATAAACTGAACATTCTTCCTAATGCTAAACCAGTCAAACAGCAACAAAGGCGATTTAAGCCTGAAATGATGGATGCAATCGATGATGAAGTTAAGTAGCTTATAGCTTGTGGCTTTATTCGAGAAGAACAACATCCTGATTGGGTAGCCAACGTTGTTTCAGTCTTGAAGAATCCGGCAAAGTCTGAGTCTGCATCGACTTCCGGGATCTCAACGAAGCATGTCCGAAAGATGAATTTCCTCTTCCTATCACAGACGTCATGATTGACAATACTTGTGGGTTCGAGCGAATATCTTTTATGGATGGATTCTCTGGATATAATCAGATCAAGATGAATCCCGAAGATGAAAAACATACATCTTTCCGTACTCCTCGGGGAGTCTATTGCTACACAGTGATGCCATTTGGTCTCAAGAACGCTGGTGCAACTTACCAACGAGCCATGAGTACCATTTTCAGAGAACATCTTCGTAAGACTGTCGAATACTACGTTGACGACATCGCTGTCAAAAGTCGTCTGAAGGAAGATCACATCCAAGACTTGAGAACTATCTTCAATCTCATGCGCCAACATCAACTCAAAATAAATCCCACCAAGCCATTCTTGGGTGTCTCTAGTAGCAAATTTCTCGGCTTCGTCATTACCTCTAAGGGTATACACGTGGATCCCGAGAAGATCAAAGCCATTCAAGAGATGCGTCCTCCACGCAACCTAAAAGAGCTACGAGGATTCCAAGGCCGGCTTGCGTACATCAGGCGATTCATTTCGAACTTGTCTGGACGCTGTAGACCATTCACTCAACTAATGAAGAAGGGTGTATTTTTTATTTGGACTGAAGAATGTCAACAAGCATTCGACGACATCAAACGATATCTTATGAACCCACCTGTTTTGGTACCACCAATCTCAGGTATTCCATTCTTAATGTATGTCCGTGCCATGGACCATTCATTGGGTGCTTTACTTGCCCAAAAGAACAAAGAAGGCCACGAACAGGCTATCTATTATCTTAGCCGTACTATGATTGGTGCTGAACACCGTTATAGTCCGGTCGAGAAAGAATGTCTGGCTCTCATGTTTGCTGTGCAGAAGACGAGGCATTACATCATTGGCCAAACTATTCATGTCATATCCCGAGTTAATCCTCTTCGGGTATTGATGAAGAAGCCTAGTACACTTAATTCTCGGCTAGCCACATGGACAATCTTGCTAGCTCAATATGACATGGTATATGTTCCTCAAAAGTCTGTCAAAGGTCAAGCACTGGCAGACTTCTTAGCGGCTCATCCTGTACCAGAAACATCCAAGCTATATGATGAAATTCCAGACGAGCCGTTGGAAGTCAACATGATCTCTGAAAAGTTTCTAACATGGCGTCTATTCTTTGACGGTGCGTCAAGGATCGGACCAAATGGTGCTATTGTGGCAGGTGTTGGAGTGGTCCTCGTTTCTCCAGATGGATCAACTATTCAAAGAGCTTATTCTCTAGATGAACCTTGCTCCAATAATGTAGCGAAGTACAATGCTCTACTTATCGGCCTTCAGTTAGCCAAACAACTGAATGTTGAATATCTCGAAGTCTACGGTGATTCTAAGCTGGTTGTTAATCAGGTTAGAGGAACCTATGAGGTCCGTCATCAAGATCTAATGCCTTATCACGAAGCAGCGATCAAGATAGCTATATCATTCAAAGCTTTCTTCATAGATTATGTTCGACGAGCTTGCAATACTGAAGCAGATGCTTTGGCCAATCTTGCAGCTGTCTTAGCCATCCCTATTAAAAGACAGCAGGTGGTGGTTATCTCCAACCGAGAACTGTTCTGCATCAAAAATAATTGTAATATTGAATTCAGCAATTTTGCCGAAGTCAATGTTATTGATGACGATTGGAGAACTCCTTTCATCGACTTCGTGGTACATGACATACTCTCCGAAGATCCTAAGGAGGCCACAAGTATTCGACGACGATCTCTACGATTCTACTATAATCAAATCACTAAGACTCTCTATCGACGGACTTATGACGGTCTTCTTCTATGCTGTTTAGCTGGTGATGAAGCAAAACAAGTACTACGTGAAGCTCACGACGGTGTTTGCAGAGCACATAAGCCCGGTCCTAAACTACAGGATCGTATCCGACGCATGGGTTACTATTGGCCCTCTATGGTATCAGATGCCATTGAATATGCAAAGAAATGTCGTGCTTGTCAAATCCATGCAGACTTCATTCATCAACCATCGGAATTCTTACACCCGACTGCTGCTTCCTGGCCTTTCGAAGCTTGGGGCATGGATGTCATAGGTCCTATCAATCCTCCTTCTTCTAGAGGACATCGGTTCATATTGGCGATAACCGACTACTTCTCCAAGTGGGCTGAAGCTATACCTCTGGCTGAAGTCAAGACTATTAGTGTCATCAACTTCGTTAAATACCACGTTATCTATAGATTTGGTGTACCTCGAAGAATCATCCATGACAATGGACCTCAATTCATCAGCCAGAAATTTACCAGATTCTGCAATGATTACCGGATTGACAATGTCGTCTCAACAGCATACAATCCTGCTGCTAATGGTTTAGCTGAAGCCTTTAACAAAACCATCATTAAACTCCTTAAGAAGTTTGTATCCACTAACAAACAAAATTGGAGCAAAAAACTTGGCAAATGTCTTTGGGCCTACCGAACTACGGTCCGCAACCCCACAGGCTTTACACCTTTCTCTTTGGTGTATGGCTGTGAAGCTGTCCTTCCATTGGAGCTGCAAATTCCTTCTTTAAGGATTGCTATTGCTAATGAGCTCACTATGGAGAATAACGATCTTCTTCGACTTTAAGAGTTGGAAGCACTTGATGAGAAGCGATTAATGGCTCAACAGCATATTGAGTTATACCAAGCCCGCATCTCAAAGACTTTCAACCGCAAAGTTAAAATCAGAACATTTCAGCAATAAGAACTTGTTCTAACGGTCAGACGTCCTATGACTATGACTCATATGAGTAAAGGTAAGTTCGATGCAAAGTGGGAAGGTCCATATGTTGTGAGCAAAGTCTTCTCAAATGGAGCTTATCAACTTTCGGAGCTTGATGGTCGAGTTGCTATGATGCCTATCAATGGCAAATTCTTAAAGAAGTATTATGTATAAATGTAAATGCTTATAAATCATCAGACAGAGTCAAGTTCATAAATAAAATTCAAATTTTATTTTATTATATGATAGTACATAATATTAAAGGTCACTATCATCTTTTTCTACATTGGGACGAGGGCCACTGCCGTCCTTCTCAAAAATGCGGTCAGCAAAAGAGCCGAGAACCTCCTTCCTGGATCCCACGAGAAACTTGCAGGCGGCTATCCTCATGTCTTCTTCTTCTTCAGTCCTTCCTGGTTCGAGCAGGAAGTCCAGAATGTCCCACGGTGGCCGCGGTACAGACGAACCTTTGCCTGCTTTTGCCTCCTTCGGCTGAACTGGATTAGCAGGGCGTTCTTCAGTACCCTTCTGAACTTTTGGGGCAATCTCAGCCTTCTTAGATGCTTCTCCAGAAGACATTTTTATGTTGAAGAGTAGAAGTGTTCGTTTCTGTCAGATTTTTGCTATATTTATAGGCAGAAGTTCCTCAACGAATGAAGCAATACATTCATCCGACGGTTCGTCCGTTCATTAAATGCCCCACGGTTCATCCGTTCATTTATCACATTCATCCGACGGTTCGTCCGTTCATTAATACCCGACGGTTCATCCGTTCATTTATCATCATTTGACGGTTCACCCGTTCGTTCATCATCATTTGACGGTTCACCCGTTCGTTCATCATCATTTGACGGTTCACCCGTTCATTCATCATCATTTGACGGTTAACCCATTCGTTTATCATCATTTGACGGTTCACCCGTTCGTTCATCATCACTTGACGGTCTTTCCGTTCATTCATTTCACATACATTGACGATTCATCATCGTTCATTTTCCACATCAGCAACTTGTCGTTTTCGATTAAGTTGTCAAATTGAGATAATAAATATATCATGTCTATCTATTATTTATATCTGAATAAGATATACAATAAATAATAAAACCACAACAAAATGTCTTTTATATCAAAATATGAGGCATTACAGAAACGCATCTACAACAACAAACACAAAAATACAAAAAAAGTTCTAATTAAGAAGGAGGGATAATCAGATTATCAATTTGCTGCTTCAGTGTCTGCAGCTCTTCTTTATGTGTTGATGCTACTATCCTTCTTGATTCTTCTATCCCGCTTTCTTCATCAAAAATGGGCATGTCCATTGTCCGGCGGGTGATTTCTGCACCATGGGCTGTCTCGTACTCATTCCTCTCTTGAATTAAGGCATTGAATTGTTCAATCACCAGTTGGTGATTAACAGTTTCCTCTTCAAACTCTTGCTGGAGGCGGGTAATTTCTGCTTTCAGCTCAGCAAGTCTCCGTCCTTTGCTTTCAGCCATTAAAGTAACTGATTCTATCTTAGAGTTGTATTCAGCTGATTTTGCAGAATGAGCCTCTAAAAGATTTTGAAGGTTTACCCTTTCTATATCAGCGACTTGAGCCAGTCGCTCAAATTCAGCCTGTACTAAAGAGTCTATATCCTTCTTCATGAGCTCCTTATATTTCTTGATGGAGATTTCTAATTCGTTCAATATGTGTTCAAGGAGAGTGGCCTGAGCCTCGTCTCCTTGCTCCCTTATGGCTCTTATTAAGAAAGAAGTTGGCTTCCTAACCATAATGAAATTAGCTCCTTCTTTCTCTATCATTTTATGAACAAGAGATCCCAGCGACTCGAAGAAGCATCTGGTGAATGACTGGACAACTTGTTGATTGATGGCCAGAGTTCCAGGAGTCGCTGCTACTCCTGTTGAGGATGAGGCAGCAGGTTGCTCGACCCTTTATGGCTGGACAACAGGCTCTTTAAATAAAGGAGCCAGAGTAGAGCTAGTCGCTCCTCCTGTTTGATCCTCTACAATAGTAAAATTTGTTATTTTATTTGTCGATGAACAAGAAGATCAAATAAGAGCAATCTTACCTTGGTTCGATCTAACAACAAGTGCATTTCCTGCTGGAATAGACTCCCGTTGAACGGAAGTAGCTTCAGCTGCGACAGCCTGGCTGCTGCCCGCTTCAGAACCGCAAGATAAGTGATGACTACTACTAACAACTACCGTTGGTATGGGCACCATAGCCAGGTCCGTTGGAGGTGTTGGCAGAGTCTCAAGATCT
Organism: Iris pallida; assembly: GCA_029216955.1. Taxonomy (NCBI): domain Eukaryota; kingdom Viridiplantae; phylum Streptophyta; class Magnoliopsida; order Asparagales; family Iridaceae; genus Iris; species Iris pallida. The sequence continues at coordinate 11,187,414 of JANAVB010027999.1, read as the reverse complement.
GCAAGAATTATAAATGAAGATATTAGTTATCAGTCTATTTTAAAAGAGAAGATTGCTAGATCTCATTTTATACCTTGAGGGTCGGTGGCGGGATTTTCTTTCAGAATACCTTCATCAGCTGCTTCTTCAAGAGATCTTTCTATCTCAACATCTTTATCAGGATTTAAAAGATCAGCAACTTTTTCTGCAGACGCCTCCACTTCAATATCCTTTTTAGGATCCGAAATATCATCGGCAGTATCAAGAGATATATGTTCTTCATTATTCCTTTCAGGATCTTGTATATATTCTTCAACATTTTCAGACGAAGAGCTCTCCTCGTCTTCTTCTTCTTCCTCTTCTGCTGCATTTCTACTGTTAGTTGCAGTCTGATCATCCTGCAGGCTATAACTGCAATCTTCTAAAGCTGCGATCATTTCACGATCTTCTTCTTCATGAAGAGTCCTAGGAGTAAGAGAAGGTTGAGTTGCCTCTGCAACAGGTGAAAGAGGTCGTACAATATTTTGTTCTTCCTCTGTGATGTTCTCCCTAGACTCTTCAACCTCAGTTCTTGGGACAAGATCTCCCCTCTGTTCAGTTTCTTCAAGAGTTTTGCTCCCAGATTCAGAAACAGGTGTGGAAGATGACATTATAAGTCCTGCTGCAGCATCTACTGAAGTCAGGATTTGTCTGGAAGAAGATTCTACTAAAATTCTTCTGGTGACCACCCTCTTCTTTCTGTGTAGAGGTCTGGCAGGACTCTCTACATTTACTGGTTCTGCTTGTTTCTGCACAGAAGTTGGTGTAGTGGCAGCCTCTTGATGTGTCTCAGCCAATTGCCGAGATTGGGATCTTGTAGTGACCTTTTCAGAAGAATGATCTAGGATCAATTTCTTCTTTGCTGCTGGAGCAGAAGGCTCCTCTCTTCTTCTTTTCTTTGCGGGAGATCTACCCACTTTCAAAGAAACACGCAATGGTGCATTTACCTCTTGAGGGAACATAATATCCCTCGAAGTTTCTAGGGGTGCATCCGCCGGCTCATGCACCTCATCATTTACAGGGATCGACGAAGCAATTCTCCCTCTCCTCAATCTTGTTGCAGTAGCAAAACTATCTGCGAGATTAAAATTCTCGGCAAAAGTATTCGCGGATGTGTAAAACACTGAATATGTGAAGAGCATCCGAGGACCCTGGGGAGTACTCCTTGCTGGCATTAAGAAGGTGGCTTTTGTATCACGGGCATTGTAATAAGTCCAAGCTCTGGCCCCGTCTATCAAATAACCTTTGCCTTGGAGGCAAGTAATTGCATTCCCTACGTGGAACTGATCGTATCCAAACTGCCGAGCAAATCGGCTGGGAAGATATGGTTCTAAATAGCATTCTTCTTCGAACCGGTAGACCAGATGAGATGGTCGAATCGTTTTCAACCATTCGAAGGCTGCACGGGTCAGAGGCTGTATCTTTGAATCCACCATATTTGTGGGCATCTGATCATACCCCGCAGGGAGAGGAGCACAACAGAAATTCCATCCTCTATTCAGATTCAAGGCATATCTACACTCGCTTAAAGAAGTATATTTCCATTTTTCATGAGAATACCTTCGGAGAAAACTGCCATCAACTGGTCCCATGCTGGGGTCCATTAAAGTTGGATAATGTAGAAGCAACCATCCAAATAAATATGTATATGGCAGTTCCAAGCGAGGGAACTCTTTTTCTCCTTTCGCCTTCAGCATCAGGTCGACGTATAAACGAAGATTGGCATTTAGTTTGCAGGTCATTGCTGATAATAAGTCCACTTTATAGCCGAAGACTAACTTGACAGCAGCAAACAGAACGCCGCCGTGGAAGCGATCCACGGCACTGGATCCGGGAACTACAAATCTCCGAAGCCAGTATGTTAAGAACCCTGCCAGTTGTGCTTCTTCTGACATGGGTCTATAGCCCATTCTTAAGTAACTCTCCAAAGTATCCCCTATCTTCAAAGGAGGATACTCATGATCATCTTTTACTTGTTTATCAAAGTTACCATTCTGTTCCATCAGCTTTATGACCTCTGCGCTGCTCAAAGGTTTGAAGAAGTTAGGGTAGCATTTATCATTCTCCTTGGTCTTCTTCTCTTCTATGTTGTTGAGAAACATATATGGTAACCACTTCGAAGAGTAACAAGTGTTGGCGGTAGCACTCTTATAAAATAGAGAGCAGATCTTGTAATGGCACAGTAGTTCATCGAATACTGCCACCATTGCTGTATTCTCTTTTCTAAGCTTGTCCAGCTCATCATTTGTCGATACAAACTCCTCATACGGAGCATCTGCCATGGGCAAGTACGAGATATACTTTATCTCGTGGAGTGCAAACCACATCTCTCCACCTGGGGTCATGAAGGTCCCCGTCCTATAGTTGTACCTCTCAGCCAAGGCTAAAAACATATGTGGGTTGGAAGCAAATCCGTATACAGTGGCATGCACTGCTTGATACAGATTTATCTGTTGGAGTCTGTCTTGGAATGTTGTCAGAATCCAATTCGCAATGTAGTTCCATCGCTTGTAATCTGGATTCACCAATCCAGTCATTCTGATGTCTTGTTCGGGATATTTTCCTTCAGCCTTCGCAAATTTATTTGCGAATATCGGTGACCTGACAGGCATCAGCATAGAGGAGTTCTCTGGTGGAATACAGTCGGGTCTCAAGCCTCTCAACAGGACGCTATATCTATCAGAGGAGCTATAAAACATGTCCTTTTTGTTTGGCCCCTTCTTTACGAAGATTTTCCCTGCACGGGCATCCTGAAAAAGAGTGATGTTCCACTTCATCTTCCTTGGATAGCTCACATGAGCATACCGCGGCAAAGGAAGGCAGCGAGCAATGCTTGGTATGAAGAATGATCTATTTTCCTGGTGAACTATTCTCTCCTACATCCTCGGCCTAGGCTGAGAGACTTTCTCAAAGGCGTCACCAAACAGGAATGAGGGTTTCTTATGAATAACAGCATCCACTGACTCTAGGGGCTGTCCATTCATCAAACACATTAAAGTCTCATTATCCTAGGAAATCAGTATAGCTTGACGGGAAGCCGGCAGATCGTACTGAGGATAGTGAACATGAGACAGATCCTCTTTATACTCAGACTCTGAGAGGGTTCCCACAAAATGTTCATAATCTGGATCTTCATTGATCTCAACTGCATCAAAAACAGATAAAATTAGTACAAGTCAAAGACTCTGTTTTAACACAAAACATTAGAGTGCGCAAAATCCTCAGATTGTGCTGACATGACTTGCGCAACATCAGATTGTGCATCATAATAGGATGCACAAAGCAATAGTTTGCGCTGACTACCTGCACAAATCAATCGATTGCGCTAACTTCTTGTCAGCACAATTCAACAGATTGCGCAGGAATGCAGCCTTCATAAAAATGAAGACTGACAGTTGATGCAACCAAAACCCTAAAAAGGATGGCGCAATATGAACTCGTCTCTAAAAAGAGATGAGTTTCGAAGATTAAAGGAAGTCGAATCACCCTAAAAAGGGTTTTTGATCGGTTGAACAACCACTCAGAGCGGGGTGCGCGGATTCGTGTCGAGATGCTCGTCGTGCAACTCTGTTAGATGGCTCGGCCGGGGCCTTGTCCTTGTCGGCGGTGGTGGAGGAGCGTCGAGGAGCCATTGGTCGTCGGAGAAGAAGGCTGAAAACAAAGAGCTCGAAGTATTTCTCTCTCAGAAGCACGAATACAAGTAAAGAGTATTTCTAAATTTGAAGAGACTATTTATAGTCTTCGAATTATGAAACGGCTACCTCTTATTGTGCCTGAAATTGAGGCTCTTCGATTGCGCAGACAGATCACCATCATGCGCAACTTGATTTGAATTTTATAATTCAAAGTATTTCGAAACTTTGAAATAATTCAACTTTCGAAAACTTTGAAGGGGGTCTTGTAGGTCCTAAAAAATTAAGTTGCATCAATCAACAAAGTCAAAAAATCAAGATATACATCATTTTGATGAGTTGCGCAGACAACAGATTGCGCAGCAATCAAATTGCGCACGTTGGTTTGCGCACGTTCCCAATTGCGCAGGCTGACGTGGCAGAAGTCATCATTACCTAAATTAAATCAAATCTTCCTGACAGCTGACAGCACGAAGAACGAGGAGACTGTTCGTTTATTGCGCCGCACAGTGCTCGAGGGCGGCTGACAGCTGGCAGCGCAATCCAGGATGGCGCAAACCATTCCTGCGCAGTCTGAGTCTGCACAAACTAAAGTTTGCGCAGTTCAGGTTGCACATTCTACCAACATAACTGATAAAGTACATGTGGCATTCATGCCATCAATTGCTCATTATGTGGCAACTGTCTATGCACGATCATGCGCATTTCAATCAAATGATGCCATGTGTCCCATACAGTTAACCCATGATCCAGCAACTACCTGTGCAGTCCAGTACTGCGCAAACCAATTGCTACACAAATCATCATACGCAGTCCAGAATAACTGAAAGTTAGTTATTTCCAGAACTCTATAAATAGAGTTTCAAGTCTTCATTTCAAGGGGATCAAGAGTTCAAGATCAGAGATCAGAAATCAGAGAGTTCAGGAGTTCTTGCCCAAGTGCTGCTGCATTCTTCCGAGGCTTTTGCCTTCAATTTCCGAGGCTTTCTGCCTTCAGTTCCAGAGTTGTTTTCAACTTCAGAGGCTTCGTCTTCAAAGTTCACATCGTCCAAGGGATAAAGCAATCGTCATCTAGATTGGATTCCTATAGTTGTAATTTTCCCAGAATTCTTGTAATATTTATTACACAGTTGGTATCAAAAGTTCTGTGCTCGAACTGCTCTACTGCCAATATGATCTCCAAGTGGAGCCCCTGCTGGAATCGTTGTGCTCTGTCTAGCTCGGTTGCCACCAAGGTGGGAGCAAACCGACTCAACCTTGAAAACTCGGCCGCATATCCGTCGACCGTCCTGTTCATCTGCCTGAGATTACTAAACCTGGTCTGCAGGTCATATCTAGCCACTGCGTCGAAGTACTTGGTCTGGAACATATCGCTGAATACCGCCTACATAACAGGCGTACCCAAACTCGATGCTTGCATAGCCCACCAGATGCGGGCTAGATCTAGTAACTGCAGGCGCACCACCGCCACCTTCTCTGCTTTAGGGGTCCTGGCTGCCTCCAAGATAACTTCAATGTCCTGTAGCCATGCATCTGCAGCAATAGCATCTTCGCTGTCGTCGAAGAAGGGAGGGTTCAGGCGCTTGAAATTGTTGACCGCACTATTCCCTCGAGGACCACTTTCGCTCATAGCTTCTTGTACTGCTTTCTGCAAGGCATCACCTCGACGGTCCTGAGATGCAAGCAACTCATGGATGAGCCCTATCAAGATCCCATCCTCTGACCCTGCTGGCTGAACTGGCTGGACTGGGGGCATTGGTTCTCCAGAAGGCATGGCTCGGGAGGCGGCTGCTGATGACTGATCTTGATCTTCTTACTGTTGCTGGGCTGTCGGCCGAACTTCTTCTGGCTGATCAACAGGAATGATGCCACTGAAGTAATGACATCAGAAATATTAAGGAAGGACCAGGTTAGAACAATGATGCAAGCATGTTATCAAGTCAGGGATCCAAAAAGATAAGAAGATACGAGTGGAGATCAAAGGCGAGTACAGATTGAGACATCTATCCGGTAAACCCTCACATTTCTTGATTGACAAGACCTGCATGGGCCACCACTTAAACCATGTCACGCCCCAGAACCAGAATACTGGAGAGCGGAGGCAGACATAGCCAGCTACGTATAATGAAATAGAATCCATCTCACTATACGGTCACGGCTGTCTAGAAATATGAGGGTTTATCTACAAGCCATCAGTCTCTTAGGGTCAATGACAAGCCTAGTGTCTCAATCTCAACAAGTAATGATAGTAACAAGATATCAGATCATCAAATATACAATTGTAAGGTGTCCCAAACATTACATATCCAGATGATCATGAAGCTAGTCGTAAAAAATGTGAGGACTAGCAAGAGTTAAGTCATACATAATCAACCTCGAGTTGCCAATCATGTTACAGCCCGTAGGCAGACAGAAGGTAAAGTGCGTCGAGCTAACAAGTGCTCGTCGGCTAAATGCCTCAAAAGAATAATGTACAATAAAGTGGGAGAACAAAAGAAATCCACTCGTTGCCCTGGTTATGCCTGGCAGTCACCATCGGGCTGGAAAGCAGGTAGATCCTTTGCTGCTGCTCCGGTATCTGGCCATACAAAACCAGCTGGGTCAAATCCCAGAAAGAGCAAGTGCCACAAAGGAGGCTTCACTTAGGAACTAAAACCAGCAAATTAGCACAATAATATAATTACATAATAAGAGACAGTAATTTAAGAAAAGTATGACAGGTAAATATAAAAGACAATCTTGTACAGACATGACATATGGAAGAGCATGACAAGATGATATACGATGAGATAACCATGGGACTATTCAGATAACCAGGTTACAACCCGTAAACCAAACAAGGACCGGGGTTGTAATCCTTCGTCTGAATAGAACTTGATTTCTCCCACCATTTATCGGCAAGATAAGTGTAAGAAATCGGGGCATGCAACAATCTTGTTCCGGATCAAGACAAGACTAGATAGATTATTCCTCAAACAATCAATCACGGCCAAGCAATAAGTACGGCTTGATACTTTAACTAACTAGGGTTATCACAGGCCTAGTTACTAGCAAGATGCAATGAGAATTCCAAGTCTGGTTACCTGTTTGTTACTACCTGAGTGATCCCAGCAAGAAAAGGAAAAGATAGCAGGATATAGCAGACACACTGTAGTAAGATACATGTGTCCTAAGGTACCACACTCAACGGCGGGCTGGAAGTGCGCTCATCTCGACGGATAGCAACAAATCCCATGTATATATATATATAAGGCCGGGACCAAAGGGACAACAGGTAACTGGGAAATTCTCCATGAACTATTTGATCAATCTAGTCATTAATCCTAGCCATATTCAGTATGAATCCCTGACCGTGGGAAACCAGGGATTCATGTCCTAGATATGATGCAAGACAAGACGGGTTCATTTGTACAAACACAATCACCCACGGTGTCCAGGCATTTATTCTTGTCAAGTTGTATTAACCGTCGCAACAGCATTTCAAAAAATATCATGTCAGGTTTATCATGTCAAGAGTGCGCCACGGCGGGCCACTATCATGTCAGGTATATCATGTCAAGTTCATAATGTCAAGTTCACTGTCAAGTTATCATCAATTCAGTACCCTCATCAGTCATGTGCGTTATCAATCGTGTTAAGCAGGGGAGAGAAACATATATCAGGAGTGCACCGCAATGGACCACTATCATATCAGGTTCCATTATTATTTCCAAACATATTAAATAAATTCGTGATTATTAAGTTCATGACAAAAGGCATAAGGATATAAAATGGGCGTAAAAACATACAATAAGGAGTTACAAAACATGGGCAATTAATGATAAATAATAGTACACAGGGCTATTGGAAAGTCATGCGGCTCAGGCATATGCGGTCAAGAAATGATCACATGCGGCTGGGAGGAGAACAGCCCATGCGGCTGGATGGAGTCAGGCGCATGCGGCTGAAGAAGGGGATGGGCTCCATGCGGCTGAGAAGGAGTTCGGGTCCATGCGGCTCAAAATGGAAGCAAAGCCATGCGGCTCAGATAAATCGGGTCATGCGGCCTGGACTCAGAAGTCCATGCGGCTCAAAATGAAGTCTTCATGCGATTGGGGATGCAAGCCTTATGCGGCCAGACTGGTCATGAGCCTATGCGGCCAGAGGATGAAAGTGTTCATGCGACTGAGTTAGGAACCCATGCGGCCAAGATCACTGAATCCCATGCGGCGGGTCAAGGAGGGTGGGCCTTATGCGGCAGGGTTAAACTCATGCGGCTGGGTTGGTTCATGCGGCTAGAACATGAACGCGCATGCAGCTGGAAAGGAATACGGGCCTATGCGGCTACAGGTAGACGGAGTCTATGCGGCTCGAGTTACGCCGAAGCCTATGCGGCTGGAAGACTTGCCGCATGAAGGTCCATGCGGTCAAGTGCTGCCATGCGATCAAGGGGGGTTCATACGGTCAGCATAATTCATGCGGCTAGGAGAATCACTTGCCGCATGAAATATTCATGCGGTCAAGTCAAGCACAGTTCATCTTCTCCAAAATTCTGAGAAGAAGAACACCATGAGAGTCAAGTTCTCAAGCTCCATAACTCCATCATCCGGAGCCCAAATCCAAATTTTCATAGGTCAAATGGGGTAGAACGAAAGCCTCTACAACATGGAACCATCAAAACTCGGAAATAACAAGATTAAGTAGATCAAAACCCAAGAAATCCAAAAATAATATAAATATAGATCTACAAGAATCTAGCCATGGAAAGTAAAAATGCCAAGTACTAAAGAGTGTTAGAATGCTGCAAAGAAGAGAATGGAATAATAAAATTCGGGTTCCTCCATGAAGCAAGATGCACTTGCCTAGACCTCTTCCTGGTAGGGAAGAGTTAAGGAAGGAGAAGAAGAAGAGTAATGAGTAATAATGGAAGAGAGAGAGGGATATAAATGAGGGTGGTGGTAGGTGGGAGTGGTTTGGTTCACATAAAACCCAACCAAGCCAAACCTACCAAACCAAACCAAACCAAGCCATTGCAATGCCATGATGAACCATGAAATACTCAATAAACCAAGCTTCATTAATCAGAATTAATCCATGAACAATAAATGACAATTAAACCACAATGCTAAATATGAAATAAACCATAACTAATTAATCAAAGAAAATGAGAAATACGGGTCAGAAATACGAACACGTACAAAATACGTATCACGAATTTCGGGGCACTATACCCTAACACTCCGCGGCCGTCTCCCCCACCTGGGCGCACCCCCCGCGCGCGTGCACCGCCGAGGTCACGCCGCCGGCCGACCGAGGTCACCCCGTGCGCACAGTCAATAGAGGGCGACCACAGCGGCAGACGCTTGTTCACGGAGGGATTTCTCGACCATTACGTGATCGTTCCGCGCTCCGTCTTCTCTGGTACGTTCGCAATATATAGGACTTTAAACCCCTTCAAGTAGAATGATTTGTAGTGCGTTAATGTGACATAGAAATTGAACCAAAGTTCGATAAAAATCATGTACCGAAACAGGACATAAGCAGTCCAAACGCTCGACTTGGAAGGTGATTTCTCGCCAATCCGTGATCGATTAGAAAATCTGTTTGAAGGTATTTACTGACAACATATAGAAGCCCAGAAATCATTTTGTAGTTTCAAATTTCATTAAATATGCACTGAGAAATTTGTTTTGGAAGTTTAGAAAAAATTATTAAAAACAGTTTTAAAAAAACTAGAAAATTCATCCACACGACGTGCGTCCCGCCATTCCGGGCGACGTGGTCGTGAACCGAATGCATCGAAAGCTGCGTAACGGCTTCGTGGTCATGTGGGCTTTGACGGAATTCAAATTGGTCGTATGTGCACGACGAATTTGATGCGTATCCGTCGAAATTCACCGTATCGTGCACTTTACAAATTCTCCAATTACTTTGTGCACGCTCGTCAGATCTAGACGAAACTTGCGACAACAGGACCGTATCATTTTTTTGGTCCTGTATGCCAAGTTTGGTCCGATTCTGAGACAGTTGATAAAATCATCGTATCACGGGCCCCCCGGTTCCACTCAACGGGCAATTTTGTGCACGGTCCGCCGGAATCCAACTTTGGACATATGATTGGGTTCGTATCAAAAAACCGAATCCGTAGAGATGTAGTTTGACGACTTTAGAGACCATTAACTCTGACATGCTTTTCGGTGCAAAGCGGGTCCAACGGCGGACATCGTTTTTGTCCAAAATTACCGTTTTGCCCTTATATCCAGAATTGGACTTAAGGATAGGCAATCCTAGCTAATTTGACTATTCTGAGAATGTTGGCAATGTCCATTTCAACTTTCGGAGATAATTGTGGATTTTGACTTTATGGCGTACCAGTTGACGGTATCTTATTGGTTCTTCGCGCTGCCACCAGACAAGTATACCTTGCCCACTCTACAGTACTTTCATGCATATTGCAGTTTCTTTTCTGTTACATTTCATTACCTGCTTCGTATGTTCATATCAGTGATATTTTCCTTATTTACGTGCACGTAAATTATTTTCTGTATCCATTATATCACTGTTACTCCATGTATAGGTCCTGGTAGTATTGCCTTGTTGCGAGTCACATTCACTTGATATGTCTTGACCTGTTAGTTGTACTTGACTTTATTCGACTTGACTGGACACCTGTATAGTTCCTTGTGACATAGAGGACAGTTACTAGGTATGTGGGCTATATGATAGTTTCTGTTGGCCGGTAGTTCAGATGAGCTTCGGTTGTATTGATTATTTTGTTGGCCGTTAGTTTCGTGCTACGGTTGTAATATTCTGTTGGTCATTATTCTCGAAGGAGATGCGATTGTGATTATTCTGTTGGTCGTTAGTTTCGGATGAGCTACGATTGTCATGGTACTCTGTCTATTAGCCCAAGTGTTGAACATTGTCCTTGATATTGCGTTATCATGTATTGGTTTAGAAGTAGAGTGTCATAATTCTGTCATTCCCTTTATGCATATTATTTACTGTCATAGTGGCATATTTTATGTATCTTGCTAGTCCTCTGAGGACCTGATGATCTCTTCAGGTTTAGCGATTATATGGAGTTAGTTAGCAGAGCGGGATAGTACAGGATTGTGATGCATGATACATGTATTTGCTTGTGATATTTCTTTATTATCCTTTCGTGCTTTATATTCAGTACCATGATATACTCTGCTTATTTATAGACTCATATCATTCTTGGAGTCTAATCGAACAATATGCTAATGGGCTGCAGACCATGACCCATACTTGTTCATTCTTGTTTCTATGATTCATGTGGATTGAGATACAGTTTAGATTATACATGATACCCATGACCCTGACAGCTTATACATACTCGAGTCGGGCTGGAGTCCGCTCGATACGTAGCTGGCTTGCTCATGAGCTCGCGTCCGAAAAGTGGGTGCGGGTCGTAATAGTGTCCATCCGAGGAGTCAGAAGAGCAGGAGTGTTCCAAGTTCTCCGACGAACTTGCTGGTTCCTGGAAGCTGTTCGTGTAGGGCGAATAAAGCTTTGAGCAACGGTGATCATTCATCCCAGCAGGCCATCTTCCATCTTTCGCCAGTCACCTTCTTCATTGCTGCCAGTAATTCTGATTGTATATTCTTTTTAGAAGTACTACTATCGATTGTTGTTGATTACGAAATCTTTTTAGATTCTCGTAATTCAGAATCACCTTCCCTGAAGTGTTGATTTGGAACATTATTTTTACAATTGTTTCATTTTTTCAGTTTTCCATCGAAAAATTGAAGGTGGACGCACTGTCCAAGCAATTGGCTAACGCCAATCTGGTTCATACCAAGGAACCAAGGGGAAAGCAGGCGGCTTCCCATAGCAAGAAGAAGGACCCTAACAATCTGAACGTAAAGGGGACTTCCTTCAAGCGAAAGAAGGCAAAGTCTCAGATGCCTTGTTTCAAGTGTGGCAAGAAGAGCCACTTCAAGAATGAATGCAAAGCAAAGACCAAGCAATCAGAGCAAGGAGAGCCTAGTAAGGTATCTATGATCACTGACGTTGTTGCTATAATTGCACAGGTTGATGCGGTAAGGACTGACTCTGACTGGTGGGGAGACACTGGAGCCTCCTGCCATGTCTGTTCCAGTAAGGAGTGGTTCACCACCTACACACCTACTTCTGAAGTGGTTATGATGGCGAACCAGGCACAAGCTGAAGTGCTCGGGATCGGGGCGGTGGTGTTGAAGCTGACTTCGGGGAAGTCTCTGACGCTTCAAGGCGTGAAGCACGTACCTGCTATCGCCAAGAACCTGATCTCAGGAGGCCTACTCTGCAAAGTAGGCCTGAGGCCTACTCTGCAAAGCAGTCCTCAGGATGGACATCAATGCTGGCTAGATGGTGATGTATATTAAGAGAACATATTTCGGAAAAGCTTTTTATACCGAAAGAATGTTCAAAAAATTCAGCTTGTAAATCAGTCCAATGTAATTAATGTGATTAATGAAACCACTCCTTCTACTTATACTCTTGAGTTGTGGCATAATAGGCTAGGACATGTTCATTGTAAACGAATAAACAGAATGTCTAGTCTAGGACTTATCTCCAAGTATGGGGGTAAGGTTGAGAATTATGAAGTTTGTGCTCAAACAAAGATCACAAGGAAACCCTTTCCTCAGGTTAATCGAAGTACAGATCTTCTGGAGTTGGTACACTCCGATATCTGTGACTTCAAACAGTTCTCTACAAAGGCCGGGATGAAGTATTTCACAACCTTCATCGATGACTTCTCAAAGTATGCGTTCATCTATTTGCTGAAGGCTAAAGACGAAGCATTCGAGAAGTTCAAGGAGTTCAGAGCCGAAGCTGAGCGGCAGACTGGACAACAACTCAAAAGAATAAGAAGTGATCGAGGTAGGGAGTACAGGTCTCATGAATTCGTATCGTTCTGCAAAGAACATGGAATTGTCAATGAAACTACGAATCCATACTCTCCTTAATCAAACGGAGTAGCAGAGAGAAAGAACAGAACGTTAACAGAAATGATTAACTCAATATTGTTGACTGCTGGTCTTCCTAAGTGCTACTGGGGAGAAGCTGCATTGACGGCCACGTTTATTCTAAATAGGGTACCTCATGCAACTTCTGACATTACTCCTCATGAACTCTGGTTCAAAGTCAGACCTAACTTGAATGTCATTCGAGTGTGGGGGTGTCTAACATATGTCAAGCTTCCAGATCTGAAAATTCAGAAGCTTGGGACAAGGGCTACTAAGACGATCTTCTTGGGGTATGCCGAGAAGAGTGATGCTCGAAGATTTCTTGATATTGAGTCAAATCATATCATTGAATCTCGTGACGCAGAATATTTTGAAGACAAATTTGCAAGGCACAAGAATATTGTTCTTGCGGATGTTCCGAAGAATAATGAGGGTGCGCAGGTCTTCAATGAAGATGTGGTCCAAGAAGATGTTGTTGTTGAAACAACGGTTGAACCAGATCTCACTGAGCCGTCAACAAAGCGAGTGAGGAGGCCGAAGGACTTTGGAAGTGACTTTGTCACCTATTATATGGAAGAAGATCCGCTTACCTATGATGAGGCGATGAAGACCAGAGACGCAGTTTTCTGGAAGGAGGCGATTGATAATGAATTTGATTCTATCACCTCAAATAACACTTGGGTGTTGGTTGATCTTCCTGAAGGAGCGAAACCCATCGGATGCAAATGGATCTTCAAGAAGAAGATGAAAGCAGACGGAACTATTGACAAGTTCAAGGCTAGGTTGGCAGCCAAGGGGTTTTCTCAGAAGCAGGGGATTGACTATTTTGACACGTATGCTCCAGTAGCCCGGATGACCACCATCAGAATATTAATTTCTCTCGCAGTAATACATAAGATGGTGATACATCAGATGGATGTGAATACTGCTTTCCTAAATGGCAAGCTGACCAGAGAGATTTACATGCAACAACCAGAGGGATTTGTCATCAGGGGTCTTGAAAACAGAGTCTGTAAGTTGGTAAAATCTTTGTACGGTCTTAAACAGGCTCCCAAGATGTGGCATGAGAAATTTGAAAAAGTTATAAGGTCAAATGGCTACATGGTCAGCGATATGGACAAGTGTGTTTATACGAAGTTCGCTAATGGAAGAGGTGTGATCGTTTGTCTGTACGTGGACGACATGCTTATCCTAGGTACGGATATAGGTTGTGTCACGGAGACAAAGAAATTCATCTCGAGCAAGTTTAGTACGAAGGACTTGGGGGAAGCTGATGTGATCTTAGGGATCAAGATTATCCGGACAGACACTGGACTAGCGCTGTCACAGTCTCATTATGTTGAGAAAATGATCACTCGTTCTGGGTATCGAGATCTTCCAGGGATCGATACGCCGTACATGTGTGATCTGAAGCTGAAGTCTAATTCAGGGGAAAGTGTTAGGCAGCTGGAGTATTCAAGCGTAATCGGGTGTTTGATGTATGCTACTACTGCCACAAGGCCTGACATAGCTTTTGCCGTGGAAATGCTGAGTCATTTTACAAGCAACCCAGGTGTTGAACACTGGAAAGCTGTGAAACGGGTTATGAGATATCTCAAGAAGACTCAGACATATGCACTGTACTACAGCGGAGATCCGCCGATAGTGGAAGGCTTCAGTGATGCTAGCTGGTGCTCAGAGGTGGAGAGCGAGAGGTCCACAGGTGGATTTATTTTTACAATGGGTGGAGCTGCTATATCGTGGAAGTCAAAGAAACAGACTATGCTCTCACGGTCATCCATGGAATCTGAGTTCTTTGCACTTGATACCGCAGTCGAGAAAGCAGAATGGCTTCGGGAGCTCATGTATGATCTTCCAGTAGTTGGGGCACAAATACCGGCGATACCGATATACTGCGACAACCAGGCGACTGCGACGGTGGCATCAAATGACCTCTTCAATGGAAAGAAGAGGACTGTGCGGTTGAAGCACATGGCAGTACACGATCTTACCAAGAGAGGTATTATTGCAGTGATTGATGTTCGGAGTCAGGAGAACCTGGTGGATCCGTTCACCAAGGGCCTCAAGCGCCAGCTGGTCGATGACACAACTTATAAAATGGGCTTGAAGGCATTCTGATATTATATTATTGTATTCCTACCATAAAGTTCTATGCTAATAGTTCAAAGATTTATCTACTAGGCATCTAGCTTTTGGTTCAAGGGAGGACCACTAATCGGAAGAATATTAGGAACGGTGGGTACATGTTCTATTGGGCATGGAGAGGTTACGGACCTATAACCACTGTTGTCTACTGTTGTTTTCTGTGGAAAACGGTTCCTGTGGGAAGGTTGGCTTAATTGCCTTAATGAGTTCTCAGGCAGAGTGAATGCCTCGTGTGCTTTACAGGAAGCACGGTAGAGCAGCACTACAAGGAGTGAAACTCCATGCTACAGTGGGGTGACTCCACAATGAGGTTCCTATATGTGGGGTGCTGCCCAGGAATAGGATAAAGCCTCGGCTTTACAGG
The DNA here is from genome assembly GCA_029216955.1 of Iris pallida. Lineage (NCBI taxonomy): Eukaryota > Viridiplantae > Streptophyta > Magnoliopsida > Asparagales > Iridaceae > Iris > Iris pallida. The sequence continues at coordinate 11,172,301 of JANAVB010027999.1, read as the reverse complement.
CCAAGTCACAGCGACGTAGCACCGCAAATAGACAGTTAGCCTAATGCTGTATATTAAAATAAAGAGGGGTCTAGTCAGCACTACAAAGAGGAGGAGTTCCTCATGTTACAGTGGCACGACACCACGATGAGGTACCCGGTCAGGGATAAAACATCGGCCTTGCAATCCATGTCGTTGTGGCATAACACCGCAAGGGAGCCTAAGGCTTCATGCAGGGTAGTTTGGCACTACAAAGAGGCAGTTGCCTCATGCTACAGTAGTATGACACTACAAAGGTTCCTAGATATGGGGTGATTCCCAGGGAGGGGTAATGCCTTGGCTTTAAGCCATGTCATAGCGGCGTAGCACCGCAAGGGAAACGCAAAGCGCTTCATGCCATGTCTCTTTATAATGAACTCACCTATAGTGTATGGACAAAGAGATATCAGGCCGTCTCTTGAGGGTAAACTTGTAGACGCCCAAAATTATACACTGAAACCAGGCTGGCACAGGGCCTTTAATGTGTAGCCAGAAGCACATGTAACTACATTATGTGAGTGGAAAGAATTTCAGCTATGATGCAGAATTCAAGGCTTAGTCCATTCTTGTATTATAGTCTAATTTTTGATCCATGCGGAAAGATTCAAGTCGTCAGCGATATCTCTCCTAATGCATGATAGACAGTTACTATAGGGAATACTTATACCCATATAGAGATATGTGGGGGATTGTTGAAGTTTTGGTTTTTCCTTTAGAAAACTTTAGTCCCACATCGGAAAAAATAAAGAGGTTGTATCTATATATATTAGCTTTGCAATTATTGGAGATGCACATGTGGTGTGGAGGTGCACATGGGTTTGCCATGTGGGATTATTTTTCTAATGGGAAAAAGGCTAAATCAACAATTAAAGCATTCATGCTTTTTGCTCTTGGGAAATTTATTTCCATGGGAGCTAAGCCCCGTAGGGGCTTAGCAACTCAGACTTGGACTCCGACTCGGACTCGGACTCATGGGCTCATGAGGCATAATGTGGTATTTTGTTGGCGCACTTTGCACTTAGCACGTCAGCATCGTCGCTAGACACATAGTGCGCTTTAGTTGCGCTCGTTGTATGAGCCACGTTGTGCTGCCACGTTACGCTGCCCAGTTGCGCAAGCTCAGTTGCGCTGCCTAGTTGTGCAAGCCCTGTTGCGCTGCCCAGGTGTGTGCCCAGGTTGCGCTTGGTTGCGCTGGATTGCGTGGGTTGCGCTGGGTTACGCTGGGTTGCGCAGGTTACGCGAGTTGCGCGGGCGCGCTGGTTGCGCTGCGTGCGCAGTGTGCGTATTGCACGCAGTTCAGTGCACGCTCTGTCGCACAGAGTGCAAGGAGCGCGGGGTGCGCAGTTGGCGCAACTTGTAGCAGAACGTGCGTTTGCACGTTCTGGGCGGTTACTACATGTTCGGCGTGGTTTTTACCACATCCCTAACTTTGTGGAAACCGAACAGTTGCTGCAGGGCCTATATAAGGCATCCTCTCTCTCTCAAGGCTAAAGATATATACAATTAAGAGAAGCCACCAAAAAGTTTATGAAGTGTTTTTTAGCACAAGTAAACAGAGAATTCAGAAGTGTTCTTTAACACAGTTCTGATCGGAATTTGCTTACGAATTCCAGCAGCCTTCGAGAGAGAGAAAAGGTGCCGCACCAGCTTGCTTTTGCACGGGAGTTCGTGTCCATCCGAGGAGTCAGAAGAGCAGGAGTGTTCCAAGTTCTCCGACGAACTTGCTGGTTCCTGGAAGCTATTCGTGTAGGGCGAATAAAGCTTTAAGCAACTGTGATCATTCATCCCAGCAGGCCATCTTCCATCTTTCGCCAGTCACCTTCTTCATTGCTGCCAGTAATTCTGATTGTATCTTCTTTTTAGAAGTACTACGATCGATTGCTGTTGATTACGAAATCTTTTTAGATTCTCGTAATTCAGAATCACCTTCCCTGAAGTGTTGATTTGGAATATTGTTTTTACAATTGTTTCATTTTCTCAGTTTTCCATCGAAAAATTATGCCCCAACACTAACAAGAACTAAAGAGACAATAGGGACTTGAAGACTTCATTAAGCGTTGATAAATTTTGTTGGTACCAATAAACAAAGCAGCATCTTCAATTTTGTTGGAACCATGTGAAAAGTCTTTCATTAGTAGCAATCACCTTAATATTTGACATTAATCAAAATCCTGACTTGCTGCCATTGCTGCTCACTGTCGTTGCTACTCGCCGTAGAAGGGGGTGCTGCCGTTACAGCGGGCAGGCACGCAAACCGGTGGGGGTAGCGGCGAGCAGCGGTGACGAGCCCCCTCTCCGCCCCCCACAGCAGCCCCCCTCCCCTCTTCTCCAGCGCTGGCAACGGAGGGGGCACGAGGCAGCGGCCAGCAGCGACATATCAAAGGGGGGAGAGGGGTGGGACACGGAAGAAGTTAATGAAAGTAGTTTAGTCAAATGTTTTGGATCAAAACAGTTGACCATTAGTCTTAGACGGTTTCCATCAAAAGTGGGAGGACTCTTACATTATGCAAATTGTGTGGGGTGCACCTTCAATTATGGTAAATAAAGTGGGGTACAAGCCAAAATTTCTCTTAATTAAATTCCAATATGATTTATTAATTAGTTTTGAAGGTATTTAACCCCCAAAACTATTAATTATCTTAGAAAATTCTAAAAAAATTCGAGAAAATTGTTTATGCCATTATGAACATGAAATAAATTTGAGCCTAATCTAGGACGGATGTATGATAAATCTTCTAAGTTGCTTACTGATCTATTTTTATTTAAAGTTAATTATTGAACAACTTATTAAATTAGTTTTTAGCTTCTAAAAATTACTAAACTACCCTATAAATTATTTTAAAAAATGGAAAAAATATGTTAGGCCTCTAGAAATTCTTAAAGTTTGGGCTCCTACATGCTACCATTAACTCGTTTCCTAGGCTTTGTAATTAGATTCTTAAAAATCCATAAAAATTCTCAATATATATATATATATATATATATATATATATATATATATATATATATATATATATATATATATATATATATATAAGACTAGCAGACGACCTCTAGCCTAGTGGTTAAGAGAGATGCATGCGGTCCGAGTGGTCAGGAGATCGATTCCCGGTGGGAGCGTTCGCCATAATTACCTTCTTCAATATATAAATATTTTGCAAATGACCTCTAGCCTAGTGGTTAAGAGAGATGCATACGGCCCAAGTGGTCGGGAGTTCGTGTAACACCCATATCTCGGAATACATATTTTGATCAAGCCTGCATGTATCTTGGACCTGTATTTTATTTTCTCAGATTCTGGCCTGTAATTGTATTTTGGCTCGACTTGCAGATTTTGGTTTTCTCGTAAAAAGGGTTTTGGCATGACTTGGTTTTATTTTGTGAAGGAGTATTGGTTGAGTTTGGTTTAATATACATGGAACACCTTAGCCTATGCTCTACCCTCAACACAACACAACCACCATCATTAAAACCCTACCAACCTTTTCTCTCTCCTCATAACTCCTTCATTTATTTTCTCCATCTCCTTCTTCTTCCTTCCTCTACACAACACCAAACACCATAGGCAAGTGCACCTTGCCACCAAATAAGCACCACTTTTTATTTGTCCATTAGCTAGATTAGGCCATGGAGATCAACATTAGAACTTGACATTTCATGATTTGGAGTCTCCATTATTCTAGATCTAAGTTTCTCCTATTTTTCGGATTTATATGGTTTTGATCTATTTAAGTTGAGTTTTTGTGGATTTTGATGTTCCTATGTTGGAGAGAATTTAATTTCACCCAAGATAGAACCTTGCGAAGTCGGATTTGGAGTTATGATGACCAAGTTGTGATGTTCCAAGAATTTCGGTCATGGTGTTCTTCCTCTCGGCTTGAGGGAGAAGGAGATCCCCCCTTCCAGCCGCGCTGTTTAGCGTCGTGCTGCCCCGCGCCGTGCTCTTTAGCGCTGGTCGCTGACCGTGCACCCGCCTGCGTGCCCGGCCTGCTGCGCCCCTGCGCGCACCCGCCTGCGCGCCCGACCTGCTGCGCCCCTGCACGCACCCGCCTGCGCGCCCGGCCTGCTGCGCCCCTGCGCGCACCCTCCTGCGCGCACCCGCTTGCGCGCATGCTCCTGCACGCTTGCCTCCTTGCGTGCCTTGGCCGTTGTGCCCCCTGCGCACCCTAAAGGCCGCGCTCCCTGCGCCCATGACCCCCAGCGCGCTTGCCCCCTGCGCCATCTACCATGCGCCTTCCATCCATGCACAACCTGACCCCTGCTCCAACCAACTCTGCGCAAGCCGATTTTTGCGCAGCTCACTCCTGCGCAGTTGGCCCCTGGCGTACTTGACTCCTGCGCAACCCGACCCCAGGGACCCTTGCGTAATCTGTCCAATCATGGAGATTTGGTTTTATTTTTCCTTAAGCTTGGCTCTTCTTTAGCCCTGTATATGGATATTTTATTAGATATTTTATGCCCATTTTATATCCTTACGCCTTTTGTCATGAACTTGATTTTACTTAATATATTTTGGAATGACTATGGTACATGGCATGGTATGACAAGGAACTAGCATAACACGACAAGTGACCCGTAGTGGTGCACTCCTGACATGACCAACCTGAAATGATAGTGGCCCGTCGTGGCGCACTCCTGACAAGTACCCTGACATGATTTATTTTGATGCTGTTGCGATGGCTAACTTGACTCGTATAATCAACTTGACACCGTGGGTGTTCCTGCTTACTTGCTTGTGCAATCCACTTGTCTTGTCTTACATCATGTCTAGGACGTGACTCCCTGGTTTTCTACGGTCAGGGATTCGCACTGAACATGGATTAGGTAATGACTAGATCTAACTGTAGTTTATGGAGAATTTTCAGTCACAAGCAATCTTGTTATCTGGGCGCTCTTAATTGGACTTGTAGCTTGCCGACGAGTAGAGCACATTTCCAGCATGTTGTCATGTGTTGCACATCTAAGTCACCTAAGGGTATATCGTCTCCAGGGCGATGTACCCAACTATACTCTCAACCCGCGGAAGGATAACTGGATAGTCTGCAGGGCTTGAGACTGGGAAATTCTCATTGTATCTTGTTAGTAATTAGGCTTGTGACAACCCTAGTTAGTTAAAGTAGTAAGCCGTAGTAATTGTTTGGCCGCTTGTGAATGGATGATGTCTAGTCCTGTCTAAGTCTTGTCTAGTCCCTGTACCCTGGTACTCCTGAACGTGATTATTTTACTTGCTTTAACAATAATTGGGTAGGGACAAGGAGATATTCAGGCGAAGGGTTACAACCCCGGTCCTTGTTTGGTTTACGGGTTGTAACCTGGCTCCCAGAATAGTTCCACGTCCCTAGTCATTTATTGTCCTGACGTGCTCTTGATTACTTGTACTTTCTTTCATTTTCTTATGTTCTGATATGCTGGCTTTTGTTCTTATTTCGTGGCCTCCCTTGTGGCACTTGTTCTTTCTGGGATTTGACCCAGCTGGTTTTGTGTGGCCAGATTTCGGAGCAGCACCCGAGGATCTACCGAACCTCCAGCCCGATGGTGGCGACTAGAAGGAACCCGGACTACGAGTGGGTTTTCTATTTTGTTTTGCTCACTCTATTGTAAAATTATTCTTTTGAGGCGTTTAGCCGACGAGCACCTGTTAGCTCGATGCACTTTTACTTACTGTCTGTCTACGGGCTGTAAACTTGATTAACAAATCGTAGGGTTGATCATGTATGACTTAACTCTTGCTAGTCCTAGCATTTTGTACGACTAGCTTCATGATCAGCTGATATGTAATATTTGGGACGCCTTCTATTGTATATTTGGTGGTCAAACATCTTGTAATTATATTATTTGCTTGAGATTGAGATAGTAGGCTTGGCCTTAAGAGACTGTTGGCTTGTAGTAAACCCTCATATCTAGACAGCCGTGACCGTACCGTATAGCGAGATGGACGTCATTTTAATATACGTAGCTGGCTATGTTCGCCCTCGCTCTCCAGTATTTTGGTTCTGGGGCGTGACATGGTTTAAGTGGTGGCCCATGCAGGTCTTGTCAATCAAGAAATGTGAGGGTTTACCGAATAGATGTCTCAATCATTATTCGCCCTTGATCTCCGCCCGTATTTTCAAATCCCTAAAATTCTTGCCCTGATTACATGCTTGTATCGTTGATCTGTCCTGGTCCTTCCTTATTGTTTCCCTGTGTCGTCTTCCTCAGCAGCACTGTACCTGACCCTGCCGATCAGCAAGAAGGAGCGCCTCCCGTGGACCAGCAACAACCTGGAGATCAAGCCCAGCATTCCGGAGTCGCCTCCAGAGTGATACCTACTGGAGGAGAACCCCCAGTTCGGCCCGTCCAGCCTGCGAAACTTGATGATGGCACCTTGGTAGGTCTCATCAGGACCTTGATAGCTTCTCAGGATCGTAGAGGAGACGCCTTGCACCAGACTATGGCAGATGCTTTGACTAGAGGCGGTCATCCAGGGAACAGCGCGGCCAACAGCTTCAAGCGCTTGAACCCTCCATTCTTCGACGGCAGCGAAGATGCGATTGTCGCGGACGCTTGGCTTCAGGATATCGAGGTGATTCTGGAAGCAGCTAGGACACCTGAGAATGAGAAGGTGGCGGTGGTACGCCTGCAGTTGTTGGACTTAGCTCGCAGTTGGTGGGCAGCACAAGCCATGGGATTAGTGGCACCCATTGCTTGGGCAGTGTTTAGAGAGAGATTCCAGAAGAAGTATTTCGATGTTGTGGCTCGGTACGACCTGCAGACCAGATTTACCAACCTGAAGCAAGGAGGCAGAACGGTCGACAGTTATGCATCTGAGTTTTCTAGGCTCAGTAGGTTTGCCCCCACCTTGGTGGCGACCGAGTTTGATAGGGGCCAGCGGTTCCAGCAGGAACTGCATTTGGAGATCTTGTTGGCAGTTGAGCAGTTCGAGCACCAGACGTTCGATGCGGTATTGAGGGCAGCTAGGAGGCATGAGTACACCTCCCAGCGGATCGTGGATAGGACCGGAGGCAGGAAGCGGTCCCACAGTCAGATGCACCAATCGTCAGCTCTAGCCCCAGCAGCTAGAAGTTTGACCATTGGAACTCCGAGGCGGGCGGCCTCAGTAATGTCGGTTCAGCATTCGACCCCGACGTACCCACAACAGCAGAAGCAGAAGCAGACTTCCGCAATGGGATGTTCACATTGCGGGAAGCCAGGGCATGTAGTGGCAGATTGTCGTAGGGCGCAAGGATTGTGCCTAGCTTGTGGAGCGGCAGATCACAGGATAGGAGCTTGCCATAGGGGTAGTTCTTCCTCTTCCAACCTAACCAGTCCATCGGTTAGGGGACCAGCACCCATGCAGCAGCAGCAGTACCCAAGGCTATTGTTGCCTCAGGCCCAGGCATTCCAGCAGCAGTGTGCCCAGGCTCCAGTGCAGAGCAGGCAGAGAGGTTTCCAGCAGAGGGGACCCGCAGCTAGAGGTTAGGCCATGATGATGCCTATGGAAGAAGAAGTTGCACCAGGTGAGGTAGTGGCATGTACTATTCTCGTCAACTCCTTTCCAACATTGGTATTATTTGATTATGGTGCATCGCATTCATTCATGTCTGCACGATTCGCGACACGGATAGGATTGGAGCCCGAGTCATTATCAGTGAGGCTCAATATACTTACTGGTAATGGTCTTGTGGGGGTAGATCGAGTGTTTTCCTCGTGTCGGATCGTAGTTAGCGGTAGAGAGTTCCCCGCTAGATTCATAGAATTCCCTATGGCAGACTATGATGTAGTCCTAGGCATGGATTGGTTGAGGAACCAGTATGCTAGGATAGACTGCCATATTGGCAGAGTTGTTTTCAGTATTCCAGGCGAGCCAAAGTTTTCATTTTCCAGAGGCGCGGTGGAGCCATCTTCTCCAGTGTTACGGATGGCAGTAGCAGCAGTGCAGTTGCCTAGAATAGTTGAAGAGTTCCCAGATGTCTTCCCAGAGGAACTTCCAGGGATGCCGCCAGAGCGGGAGATCGAGTTCACTATAGACTTAATCCCCGGGACAGCACCAGTATCAGAGAGAGTCTACAGAATGGCGCCTTCAGAGTTGGAGATTTTGTACAAGATGATTGAAGAACTCAGGACCAAGGGATTCATTCGTGCAAGTGGATCGCCTTGGGGAGCCCCGATGCTTCTTGTGAAAAAGAAGGATGGTACGTCCAGGTTATGTGTAGATTATCGTACCTTGAACTCAGTGACAATCAAGAACAGATACCCTCTCCCGAGGATAGTTGACTTATTTGATCAACTTAAAGGGGCTTCAGTGTTCTCGAAGATAGACTTGCGGTCAGGATACCACCAGATCAGAGTCAGAGAGCAGGACATCCCGAAGACAGCATTTAGATCGAGATATGGGCATTGGGAGTTCCTTGTTATGCCCTTTGGAGTAACCAATGCGCCAGCTGTATTTATGGACCTCATGAATCGCATTTTCATGTCTTACCTGGATCAGTTCGTGATCGTGTTCCTAGATGATATCTTGGTCTACAGCAAGAGCGAAGCTGAGCATGAGCAGCATCTCAGAATCGTCCTTCAGACGCTTAGGGAGCACCATTTGTACGCCAAGTTCAATAAATGCGAGTTCTGGCTCGATCGTATTTCGTACTTAGGTCACATCATTTCTTGAGGAGGAGTGGAAGTGGATCCCCAGAAGATTGTGGTTATCGAGACTTGGCCCGCACCTAGTTCAGTGGTAGAGGTTCGCAGCTTCCTTGGATTGGCCGGCTACTACCGGCGATTCGTTTCAGATTTTGCAAGGATTTTAGCGCCGATGACCCAGTTGACTCGTAAGGATGTACCATTTTTTTGGACAGCAGAGTGTCAGGAATCGTTCGAGAAGTTGAAGCGAGGTTTGATAACGGCTCCCATTCTCACACTTCCAGATGGGACCGGAGGATTCACAGTTTATTGCGACGCTTCAGGCAGAGGATTGAGATATGTCTTGATACAGCATGGGAAGGTAATATGTTATGCATCACGTCAACTTCATGATCATGAGAAGAGTTACCCGACCTACGACTTGGAGCTAGCAGTAGTAGTGTTTGCACTTAAGTTGTGGAGGCACTACTTGTACAGAGATAGAGTGAAGATATTTACTGATCACAAGAGCCTGAAGTATGTTTTCACCCAGAAGGACCTTAATATACGACAGAGAAGATGGCTTGAGCTACTGGTGGATTACGATGTGAAATTGCAGTATCACCCGGGGAAGGTCAACGTTGTAGCAGATGCGCTGAGCCGGAGAGCCGGAGTTTATTTCTTGACGGCACAACCAGAGTTATTGGAAGATTTTCAGAAGATGGGGATTGAAGTGGTTCTTCCTTCCAGTGTGGCATTGATGGCCAGTCTACAGGTTTAGTCCAGCATAGTTGAGAGGATCCGGACGGCGCAATCTACAGATTCTAAGCTTCAGCGGCTCAGAGCAGAGTGTGAGGCAGGAAGAAGGCCAGAGTTATGTATTCATGAGGATGGTACACTTCGGCACGGCACTCGTCTTTGTGTACCCAGTGGAGATATCAGACAGGAAGTCATAGCAGAAGCTCACAGCTCGCAGTATTCTATTCATCCCGATGGTACGAAGATGTACCGTGATATCCGTCAGTACTTCTGGTGGAATGGCATGAAGAGGGAGATAGCCCAGTTTGTCTCTCGGTGTTTGGTTTGCCAGCAGGTTAAAGCTGAACATCAGAGGCCCGCTGGACTTCTTCAGCCCTTGTCAATTCCAGAATGGAAGTGGGAGCATGTGACCATGGATTTTGTGACTGGATTGCCTAGATCCCCAGCTGGTCGAGATGCTATTTGGGTTATAGTTGACCGGCTCACGAAGGTGGCTCATTTTCTTCCATTCAGAGTTAGGCATTCAACGGCTCAGTTGGCAGAGATATACCTCAGGCAGATTGTCAAGCTTTACGGTATGCCCGTCAGTAACACCTTGGACCGAGATTCAAGGTTTATATCGCACTTTTGGCGTAGCTTGCAAGAGACTTTGGGAACTCGTCTCCAGTTTAGCTCAGCTTATCATTCGCAAACAGATGGCCAGTTAGAGCGCACAATCCAGACTCTTGAAGACATGTTGAGGTCTTGCACCCTCGACTTCGGTGGTTCATGGAAAGATCACCTGCATCTTGTAGAATTCTCGTACAATAATAGTTTCCAGGCCAGTATCCAGATGGCTTCGTTCGAGGCTCTGTATGATAGGAAGTGCAGATCCTCACTAGCATGGGATGATGTCGGAGAGAGGCAGATGCTTGGTCCAGAGATGATTGCCCAGACAGTTGAAGTGGTCAGAAGGATCAGATATCGTCTTCGAGTTGTCCAAGATCGCCAGCGGCATTGGACCGATGCTCATCGACGTCCCTTGGAGTTTGTTATCGACGACCATGTATTCCTTAGGATCTCGTTTAACCGCGACGTCATTCGCTTTGGCGTGCGGGTAAAGCTTAGTCCTAGGTATATAGGGCCGTTCGATATCCTGGAGCGAGTAGGAGATGTATCCTATCATCTTGCTCTTCCGCCGTCGCTAAGTAAGGTGCATGATGTATTCCATGTGTCCCAAGTACGACGGTACGTCCCGAACCCGAGCCACATCCTAAACCATTCGGAACTGGTTGTTGGTACCAACCTTTCGTATGAGGAGAGGCCCGTGTCTATATTGGACCAGAGAGAAAAGACACTCAAGAACAAGACTATTAGTTTAGTCCGGGTTGCTTGGGGTCATCACTCTCTAGGTGAGTCAACGTGGGAGCGTGAGGACGACATCCGATCGCGATATCCCTACCTGTTTGACTCATAAGGTATAATGTCTTCCTTATGCCTTATGCCTTCCGTCCTTGCTTGCATGCGTGATTGTTTGATTGACTGCTTAGTATAGCTTGCATATGAATAGTATAACTTGTCCTTGTCTCTCTAGCCTCTTGGTTAAATTTTGAGGACGGAATTCTTTTAAGGTGGGTAGAGTTGTAACACCCATATCTCGGAATACGTATTTTGATCAAGCCTGCATGTATCTTGGACCTGTATTTTATTTTCTCAGATTCTGGCCTGTAATTATATTTTGGCTCGACTTGCAGATTTTGGTTTTCTTGTAAAACGAGTTTTGGCATGACTTGGTTTTATTTTGTGAAGGAGTATTGGTTTAGTTTGGTTTAATATGCATGGAACACCTTAGCCTATGCTCTACCCTCAACACAACATAACCACCCTCATTAAAACCCTACCAACCTTTTCTCTCTCCTCATAACTCTTTCATTTATTTTCTCCATCTCCTTCTTCTTCCTTCCTCCACACAACACCAAACACCATAGGCAAGTGCACCTTGCCACCAAATAAGCACTACTTTTTATTTATCCATTAGCTAGATTAAGCCATGGAGATCAACATTAGAACTTGACATTTTGTGATTTGGAGTCTCCATTGTTCTAGATCTAAGTTTCTCCTATTTTTTGGATTTATATGGTTTTGATCTATTTAAGTTGAGTTTTTGTGGATTTTGATGTTCCTATGTTGGAGAGAATTCAATTTCACCCAAGATAGAACCTTACAAAGTCGGATTTGGAGTTGTGATGACCAAGTTGTGATGTTCCAAGAATTTTGGCCATTGTGTTCTTCCTCTCGGCTTGAGGGAGAAGGAGATCCCCCCTTTCAGCCGCGCTGTTTAGCGTCGTGCTGCCCCGCACCATGCTCTTTAGCGATGGTCGCTGACCGCGCACCCGCCTGCGCGCCCGGCCTGCTGTGCCCCTGCGCGCACCCGCCTGCGCGCCCGGCCTGCTGCGCCCCTGCGCGTACACGCCTGCACGTCCGGCCTGCTGCGTCCCTGCGCGCACCCGCCTGCGCGCCCGGCCTGCTGCGCCCCTGCGCGCACCCTCCTGCGCGCACCCGCTTGCGCGCATGCTCTTGCGCGCTTGCCCCCTTGCGCGCCCTGGCGGCTGTGCCCCCTGCGCACCCTAAAGGCCACGCTCCCTGCGCCCATGACCCCCAGTGCGCTTGCCCCCTGCGCCATCGGCCATGTGCCATTGGCCATGCGCCTTCCATCCATGCGCAACCTGACCCCTGCGCCAACCAACTCTGCGCAAGTCGACTTTTGCGCAGCTCACTCCTGCGCAGTTGGCCCCTGGCGCACTTGACTCCTGCGCAACCCGACCCCAGGGACCCTTGCGCAATCTGTCCAATCATGGAGATTTGGTTTTATTTTTCCTTCAGCTTGGCTCTTCTTTAGCCCTGTATATGAATATTTTATTAGATATTTTACGCCCATTTTATATCCTTACGCCTTTTGTCATGAACTTGATTTTACTTAATATGTTTTGGAATGACTATGGTACATGGCATGGTATGACAAGGAACTAGCATAACACGATAAGTGACCCGTAGTGGTGCACTCCTGACATAACCAACCTGACATGATAGTGGCCCGTCGTGGCGCACTCCTGACAAGTATCCTGACATGATTTATCTTGACGCTGTTGCGACGGCTAACTTGACTCGTATAATCAACTTGACACCGTGGGTGTTCCTGCTTACTTGCTTGTGCAATCCACTTGTCTTGTCTTGCATCATGTCTAGGACGTGACTCCCTGGTTTCCCACGGTCAGGGATTCGTACTGAACATGGATTAGGCTAATGACTAGATCTAACTGTAGTTCATGGAAAATTTCCAGTCACAGGCAATCTTGTTATCTGGGCGCTCTTAATTGGACTTGTAGCTTGCCGACGAGTAGAGCACATTTTCAGCACGCTGTTATGTGTTGCACCTCTAAGTCACCTAAGGGTATATCGTCTCTAGGGCGATGTACCCAACTATACTCTCAACCCGCGGAAGGATAACTGGATAGTCTGCAGGGCTTGAGACTGGGAAATTCTCATTGCATCTTGTTAGTAATTAGGCTTGTGACAACCCTAGTTAGTTAAAGTAGTAAGCCGTAGTAATTGCTTGGCCGCTTGTGAATGGATGATGTCTAGCCCTGTCTAAGTCTTGTCTAGTCCCTGTACCCTGGTACTCCTGAACGTGATTATTTTACTTGCTTTAACAATAATTGGGTAGGGACAAGGAGATATTCAGGGGAAGGGTTACAACCCCGGTCCTTGTTTGGTTTACGGGTTGTAACCTGGCTCCTAGAATGGTTCCACGTCCCTAGTCGTTTATTGTCCTGACGTGCTCTTGATTACTTGTACTTTCTTTCATTTTCTTATGTTCTGATATGCTGGCTTTTGTTCTTATTTCGTGGCCTCCCTTGTGGCACTTGCTCTTTCTGGGGTTTGACCCAGCTGGTTTTGTGTGGCCAGATTTCGGAGCAGCACCCGAGGATCTACCGAACCTCCAGCCCGATGGTGGCGACTAGAAGGAACCCAGGCTACGAGTGGGTTTTCTATTTTGTTTCGCTCACTCTATTGTAAAATTATTCTTTTGAGGCGTTTAGCCGACGAGCACCTGTTAGCTTGATGCACTTTTACTTACTGTCTGCCTACGAGCTGTAAACTTGATTAACAAATCCTAGGGTTGATCATGTATGACTTAACTCTTGCTAGTCCTAGCATTTTGTACGACTAGCTTCATGATCAGCTGATATGTAATATTTGGGACGCCTTTTATTGTATATTTGGTGGTCAAACATCTTGTAATTATATTATTTGCTTGAGATTGAGACAGTAGGCTTGGCCTTAAGAGACTGTTGGCTTGTAGTAAACCCTCATATCTAGACAGTCGTGACCGTATAGCGAGATGGACGTCATTTCAATATACGTAGCTGGCTATGTTCGCCCCAGCTCTCCAGTATTCTGGTTCTGGGGCGTGACAGTTCGAGCCTCAGTGGAGGCGAGTTCGCCACAAGTACCCATTGCTTCAAAAAAAATTAATAATAAATTAGACTATTTAGGGTCTTTGGTACTTTTTCTGGGCTACGGGTCACTCGTTAGTCAGTTACAAGTCTATAGATTCACCGAAATCTCTTTTGTCAAGTTACTAAATAAACTCTAGTTTTTTTTAATAAATTCTAAAATGTTATATAATGGTAATTAATCTAAACTATTTTGGAGCTCTAGTACACCAGTTCTAATATATAGTTTTCAGTTTTAGGCTTAGCAACGTCGTTTCGATACTCTGTTCGTCAAGTACACATGTAACCCGTTTCATAAGTTGTTAATAGTTTAATTATGATTTTTCAATCAAATAAAATGGAATTTTTTTTATTACTCAATTTTTAATTATGGTCTTTGGAGAAGCAAATGCTACATAAACATATAAATTAAATCCAAAATACTATATCCTTAGACTTATGTCCCAACATATAAAGAAAAAGTGTGAGATGCTTCTCTACTAAAACATATTGTGTATAGCATATTAGCAAGTCTATATAATGGATAACTACTCATCATATAAGATAGTGGACACAATTTCTCATGCCAATTGTAATGATGTGATACAAATGGACCTTCTGCTATTGTTGTTTTATTAAAGATGGTTCTCTTGAAATGTCTTTTTGCTTATTGTATTCATTCTCTATTAGATTTATAATTATTATAACTAACATAATTATACTACCAACAACCGCACTAATCATCGAATGGTTGAAAAATCTACAAGCAAAAATAACCAACAAATAATATCTACAAACCCTGATTGTATAACAAGCTTAATGAATTTATTCATATAGCCAGAATATGTTAATAAGTAGCTTACACAACCTTTAGTTTGTTTGTTAGGAGTTCAAACTAGATAGTATAACAAGAAAGTCATATAGTTTAGCCTACTATTCAACAAGAAACAACAGTAGATATCAACAAACTGGTCTATCAAAATCCTCTAGCGCAGTATATCCATAAGAAACAACAACTTTAAAGAATCGTTCAGTAACAAACATTAATAGAACAAACTTAACCTACAAAACAATAAAATTTTATACCTAAAAATGAGTCTTCTTAGCCAAACATTCTCACAATTCATCGTCTTTTTTCTTTTATAATTTATATTATAAAAAGAGTCTACCATAATGTTGTCTAGACCTCAATTAGGTAGTGTCCCATTCATGGCGGTGTACCGTGTTGACTTATGGCTAGTATGAATCAAACGAAACTAGGTCAATTGGGAAGACCTTTTGGCATCTAATCAATTGTGACAAATGCATAGAGAACATAGTGGTGCACCATGTTGGCTTGTGGCTAGTATGAATCAGTCAAAATTAGGTCAATTGCAGAAACCATTAGGCATCTAATCAATTGTGACAAATGCATAGACAACTTTTACTATTCATTGATTGGCTTCTGTTGGAATAAGTCAAAACTTTAGTAGATTATATCTTGGCGAATAAAATATATATAGGAGGTGTGAAGGAAAAAGGAAAGAAGAGCTTGAACCAACCATCGATTAGAGAATTCGCTGAGAGAGAAAAATTACTTCACAGCGATCAGCTCTCAGTTACGCGTCCTCCTACAATAGCACCAACATTGAATTAATATACTTATTCCCTCTTTTCTTTCTCTTTCTTTCAAAATTCTCAAATGAATGCAGAAAAGTCGATCAAAGTGTACAATAAAAATATTCATCAAAAACGACAACGAATTCGTATTCATCAAAACAAAGCAACAAAAAATGTCCAACAAAAACAATAGCAAAAAGATATGAAAAAAAGACATAAAACAGTTCTTTGTTTCTTTATAGCGTTCTTAGATCGATAATGCCTAGCAAGAAGTAAAAGATAAAAGAAGTCACATGTATGTTGTTATTATTAATATTTGAAACACTAGAACTGTAAATTGTTAGTGCATCTATGCACGAATAAATATAGTATAAGCTTTCGTGTATAGAGTCGTATGAAAATAGTTTGGTACTATTGAATAGTCAAAAATGGTTTGGGGCCAATAGGTCACCAATCGAGATAACTATGAATGAGAATTGAGATTGCGAGCATAGACTTGAGGAATGAAAGGTACAAGTAGATAATAACATTTATATTCTTTCAGTTATATTACCAGGCAAGATGTTCTTTATAGTTAAATTGTAAATGTATTTGCATGGTCATGGACAACTTGTGCATAATTTTTGACTTTCCTTGAAACGGTATTCGGACACCGGGACCTTATCGGCCTAGGAGAAAATTGTGTGAAACATGATTCAAGCATGAGACATTGTGGGACCTTCAGTGGGGGTGATAGCTACCAGGACTGGAAGGACGCATCATAATATCATGTAGTCCTTTATGGCGTCGGAATCACCAATGGCCGTCATGTAGACAAGCTGTATTGCTAATGAATATTTTACAGGGGCACTAAGTGATAATCCTTACTTTATGCAGGTACAGACAAATCAACTATGTAACAAATCACTATTAAGTGATATGGTTATGTTTCCTGCTTAAATTATATATTCTTGATTATCAACTGTCAATAGACATAGTCCTAAAAATCGAAATATCACTTTAATAATGCTTCACATATATACCGTGTTGGTTTAGGTGAGTCGGATTGGTATTGCTTACCAATGCATTCTCCAATAACTGACCCATAACCCATTCCTCCACAGGTGCTGGGAACAACGCGGATGATCAAGGGCGATAAACGACATGTACTGAAGCATATTAAGTTTTTTCCTATTCACAGTATTTAAAGTTTTTTCACCCCATTTGAAGGCATTTTGATTTTAATGCAATAAAAGGGGCATGATATTATGTAACCATCATATTATTTCATGACAGCTTGTCAGTTGTTTATTTCATGAAATGTAAACTGGGACAACATTTCAATTGTATTGAGATATTTGTAGTCAGTTGCGACATTATTATAAGATAGATATTTTCTTTTTATACCGTGTCTTCAACTTTCTACTACTATGTTGTTTTAATCTTATATTTCAAATGAATTATAACATGCACGTCCATGATTTGTACAAGTATAATTTACACTTAGTACGACATCACGTCTAGTGATGACTTATCGATTCAGCCAAATCGAGACGTGACACATTATCAGAAGCATAATTTTTCCATGCAATCCATACATTGGTTTTTTTTTTTCTCACTTCTCGTTTGAATTTGTAAACGTGCATAAGTTGTATATAAAATTCCTCATATGTGAATCAAAATTAAGACAAATGTCTAAACTTGAGATAAAACTCCATAAAACAATGCAATGCTTTAGTCAAATTCAGAGTTGTCCCAAATGTTGGGAACGCGGTGTGACCCGAACCTGAGTTGGCCGATGATGTGCGGTATTGAATTGGACCCATATGTCTTAAAAGAGAATTCTCATGTAAGGCCTGAACCAATCCAAATTATCTACACCATATGGTCCCACCTCATAAATGATGTGTGACTAAATTACCAACTTTATTGTCACCTCTCATTTGAGTGCTCAACTGGAAACGAGATACAACCCAACTCCACCTTTGTCACGTCCCAGAACCAGAATACCGGAGAGCGGGGGCAGACATAGACAGCTACGCAATCCCAAAGTACGTTAATACTCTGAAATCACGTATAAGCTGTCAAGACATGGGGGTTACTCTACATGCCAACAGTCAATCCTATGGTTTAACAATCCAAGGTATCTCAATCACAGGCAGTTATACAAGAGCAAAGAGCACGATCATCATACATACAATAGTAAGGCGTCCCGAACCATATATACATGACTGATCATAAAGCCAGTACCACAAAACTGATGACTAGCTAGAGTATTAGTCGTACATGATAAGGACCAGCTATAGTCTAGAATACACATATCATGTTTATGCCCGTAGGCTACAATATCAAGAAAAATACCAAAAATACGAGCTAAACACGTGCTCGGGGCTAAACGTTACAAGAGAAGAATTTACATATCAGTGGGAGGATGAAGAAGAAACCCACTGAGGCACTCTGGTGCTCCGGCTGGTCACCGTCGAGTAGATGGTGCGGTAGATCCTTCGGGCTCTTCTATCAGAACCTGGCCATGCAAAACCAGTGGGGTCAGACCCCAAATAGCAAGTACCACAAAGGAGGCCGAACTATGAACTTAAAACTAGCAATCATAGGCAATCAACGGGAAGAGAAAGCAATAAGTAAAGGAGGATCGAGATTCGTGCAGTACCAATGCACTCATCCCGAACATAGGAAGACAGTAAGTAAATCATCATTTGACATAAAGTAAACTGGAGAACATGTTAAATAAATAGAGCTAGGCAATATACGAAGAGAGGACGAAGGTACTATTCCGGAAGCCAGGTTACAACTCTTAAACCAAACAAGGACCGGGATTGTAACCCTTCGCCTGAACAGAACTTGGTCTCTGATCATTTATTGCTAGAAGTGACAACCATGATCATTTATTGCTAGAAGTGACAACCATTAAGTGACAATCAGAGAGTGACAATACAGAGTACAATACATTAGAGTGACAATCCTTGCAACCATTATCCTGGAATAATTAGAAACTGGATCTAGAAAAGACCTAGACTGGGAAGGTAATATACGATGAGATAACCATGGGACTATTCAGATAACCAGGTTACAACCCGTAAACCAAACAAGGACCGGGGTTGTAACCCTTCGTCTGAACAGAACTTGATTTCTCCCACCATTTATCGGTAAGATAAAATAAGAAATCAGGACATGTAACAATCATGTACAAGATCAAGACAAGACTAGACAGACTGAACTCCATCCAACATTCACGGCCAAGCAATAAGTACGGCTTGATACTTTGACTAGCTAGGGTTATCACAAGCCTAGTTACTAACAATATGCAATGAGATTCTTCCACAGCCACAAGCCCTGCAGACCATCCAGGTTATCCTAATCGAATATCTTGTTCATGAAGGGTGCAACACATGACAGTGTGCTGGAAATGTGCCCTACTCGTCGGTAGGCTACAAACCCACTAGCACGCCCAGATAACGGAATTGCCTGTAGCTGGGAAAATCTCTTCATGACTACTGGATTATTCTAGTTATTAACCTTAGTCAGTTTCAGTAGGTACCCCTGACCGTGGTACTCAGGGGTCCCCATCCTAGACATGATGCAAGACAAGACGGGTTCATTTATATAAGCACAATCGTCCACAGCGTCCAGGTCATTTATTTTATCATGTCAAGCTAGCCATCGCAATAGCATTTCAAGGAATAGCATATCAGGTTTTCTTGTCAAGAGTGCGCCACGGCGGGCCACTATCACGTCATTATCATTATTACTTATCAAGAGTGTGCCACGACGGGCCACCATCAAGTCATTACTATTCATCTTATTACCAATCTGGAGTGCACCACAATGGGTCACTATCGTGTTAAGCAATTCATTATTAAAGAAATAACAAGCCATCAAGTGGGGTCGTCGTAATTTAGGCCAAGAATAGAAAATGTACAGTACAATC
This sequence comes from Iris pallida, assembly GCA_029216955.1. NCBI lineage: Eukaryota > Viridiplantae > Streptophyta > Magnoliopsida > Asparagales > Iridaceae > Iris > Iris pallida. The sequence goes on along the minus strand of JANAVB010027999.1, from coordinate 11,152,927 downwards.
AGGAGCTCCATATCAAAATAAATAAAACTTGCACAGTTAATTAATATTATATATATATATATATATATATATATATATTCTTGAAGCCAAGGAAAAACTCTACAACTTTTATGTTGGGAGTGGAAAGAAATTCTGACCACAATTAAGGCAAATAAAACATTTAAACAATCAAGTGGACCCTATGCGGCCCAAAAGTGGAAGAATATACATGCGGCGAAAGAGAGTGGGAGAGCCACCCATGCGGCCAACCAAAGCTTATGTGGCCAGAAAATAACTGAAGGGGGCCATGCGGCCAGAATGCAAGCAAGCAAATAAGACAAAAGATAGTGGGACCCTCATTTAATGCAAGTATGCCATGCGGCTCAAATTAAATATTCATGCAAGCAATCATGCGGCCTTAAAATATTATTACTTAACTGGCCATGCAAGCAGTTGGCCATATGCGGCCAGGGGATTTATTTGTATGCAGCCATGCATATATAAACATGCAAGAGGCCATTAAATAGTAAGCAACCATGCGGCTAATATATTGAGTAACAGTATGCAAGCATGCATGTGAAAGCTTGCAAAAACATGCAAGCTAAATAAGGTTCCATTGTATGCGGCTCAGCATACAATCCATGCGGCCAATACTCCAACAAGGCCATGCTAATGCAAGCAAAGCCATTAATTATCATGCATGCAACTGAATGCATGTAAAACCATTAATACATAATGCATGCAACTAAAATGCATGCAAAGCCATGCATATATAAACATGCAACAAAATGTACGTAAGGCCATTTATATATAATGCATGCAACTGAATGCATGCAAGCCATTAATAAATTTATGGCCATGCGGCCACAAACATTTTGTTAAGGCTATGCGGCAGACTAAATGTTAGCAAATTAATTAATGTACTGGTCATGCATGCAAGCATGCGGCCAGCTAAATGGCTAAGGCCATGTGCATGCGGCCAGGTAAGTAAAAGTTGCATGCTAATGTAATTAGCATTCCAAGCTAATTATATGCGGCCAAGCGTTTAGCTTGCGGCCAAGAATATAAAATGTGCATATGCGGCTACAGTGTTTTCTTATGCGGCTGGCTAGCTTGCCAATGCAAGCAAAATGCTAAGAGCATTAAATGCCAAGTGAGGTTTCCATATGCGGCTAAGAAATTTGGAATGGCCATAAAATATTAAAATAACTCAAGCAAGCTTGCAACTGCAGCTAAGTGACGCAAGCATTAAATACTAAGCCTAAGCCTTACTCCCATGTGCTGATGCAACCTCGTTCCCATATACATGCATTAAATGCTAAGGTGCAGCCAAATATTTGGTAAATGAGATTAAATAATACACTTCCATATAAAGCCCTGCGGCTCATTTAGGAATAGCTATATGCGGCTAACAATTTTGTAAGACCATGCTAATGCATGCAATGATTATAAGGCCATGCTAATTAAATAATGCAAGCAACTTTGTTCCCATGCATGCGGCCAGCAACTTAGCAATTCAAGCAAAATGCTAAATGCACTAAGTACCCAAGTGTTGGCCATGCGGCCAAGCTAAAAAGGCTCATGCGGCCAGAAGTGAAATTAATGGCTCCCATAGATAACATGTCCATGAAAAATACCATGGCCTCCATGCTCCACCAAACAACAATAGGAACCCCAAATCCAAACTTTCATGGGTCAAATTGGGTAGAATGAAATTCTCTACAACATGGAACCATCAGTTGACAAAAATATGCAAGTTTGACAGATCAAAACCCATGAAAACCGAAAATACCACAAAGCTAGATCTACAACAATCTACCCAGTAAAATCGAAAACTCCAAGTTCTAAACATGCTTAAAATCATGCAAGGAAGAAGATGGAACAAACAAAAATAAATTTGTTCAAGGTTCGGCAAAGTGTACTTGCCTCTCTCTCTAATGGCTAGGGTTTGGTGGAAAAGTAATGAATGAGGGTGAATGAGGAGGGAGAGAGAAAAAGTGGCTTATATATCAAGCTCAAGTGATCTCCACCATTCATTCCTCTCCACTCAATCTAAACCATACACCTCATCTCATAAAGAACCAAACTAAACCAAACCAAGTCAAGGTGGAACCGAACCAAATAAAACCAAATCCAAGTTAAACCAAGTCATAAAATCCTATACTTAGAAAAATTTTAAAATATCACGCAAATCGATAAATACAAAATACGGCTTAGAGCCTAACTCGTATCTGTATAAAATACCGATACAGTGAGATGGGTCTCACAACCTTAGCTCGTTTTCACTAGCCGAATAACCTTAGCACCTTGCTACATTTGTCCGTTCCCGCTAGCCGAACAACCTTAGCACCCCAGCTACCTTTTTGTTCGTTCCCGCCAGCCGAACAACCTTAGCACTCCTTGCTACCTTTTTTATTTGTTCCTGCCAGCTGAGCACCCAGGAGATCCAACATATTGTTATCTCGATCGTTCGACCACAAAACCAAACCAACACGTTCATCCACATCACCATTGTGTGCCAATCACAACATCTTGCTCCACAATAGGCTCGTCAAACTCACCTTTGAAGCCAATTCGTGTAGTTGATGCTCTTACTCCACATTGAGAATTGAGCCCGTATATCCGTGTATACGCATGAACGTTCGGCACCATCTGTCTCAAACCAATTAGAGCCGCTCAAACCAGTTCCGTAACCATGGACTATGATACCACTTGTTGGGAGCGCGGGGTGACCCGAACCAGAGTTGGCCCATGAGATGTGATAGTGAATTGAGCCCATATGCCTTAAAAGAGAATTGTGACAATGGAGTTGGTAATTTAGTCCCACATCAGTTAGAAGGTGGGATCATGTGGTGTAGATAATTGAGATTGGTTCAGGCCTTACATGAGAATCTCTTTCAAAGCATATGGGTCCAATTCAATATCGCACCTCATGGGCCAATTTCGGTTCGGGTCACACCGCGTTTCCAACACCAAAAAAGGCTGAAAAACCTAACATAGGTCTAAGATTAGCGTAGATATGTCGGGACCTTCCCGTGCGGGAAAAAAAAAATCAAACAATGTATATAAATGAAAAGGAAAAAAATTGGGGGATCTTGATCTTAAAACAAAGAACTTTCTATTTGATTTCATACAAAACTATTCAGAATGTGTTATAATTAAAACAAATTTACCACAAAAATATTTGTAGGTCTACAATGAAACCTTCAAAGTCACATGCTTTATTTTGTCAAAAAATTACCATGTACGAAGAAATTGCAAAAAATGGAGACGAAATTGGAGGTGTTCGTTATATTCATTACTTATAGAGAGTGAAATATGGCAGGATTGTGGTGAAAGTAGGGAGACCGTACTTCCAAAAACTTTCACGAGGATCCAATCACGAAAATAACGGAGGACTTCCGCTTCAAATTCGAATGATAAAAAGAGAGTGAGAATGGAGAGATAATGGAAGACATGAAGTCGTGTAGAGATCATATGTCACATGACTTCTCAGTTCACTTCATGAACTAATCAACCAACCAACTGAAGTGAAATATAAAGATGCATATGCACCGAACAACCAACCTTTTTTTTAGATGCCCGACGATATGCACATGACTTTGTGCATGCTGTATTGCATATCTTTTGGACCCACTGTTCTCAACTCCCACCATTCATTGATCTTTGGCCGTCCCGGACCTTATGCCTCTTTCTGGTAACCACAAAGGTCACTCGAATTCGGCCGAACAACAGACTTCAAATCCCGCTTCAAACATCCAAATAGCCCGTAGCTGACACTAAGGGTCTGTTTGGATACATGGAAGTAGCCTGCAAGTGTGGTAAAGTAGGGACTTTCCTTGAAACTCAACGTCAAAAATTGAGAATCAGGTGTTTGGATGCACGCTAAAACTGCATTGTAAGTGTTTCATTCTGACACATAACAGTGTCCTGTCCCCCCATTTTTTTCTCTTCTCACCTACAGCCCCAAAGTGAAGTAACTCCCTGGAAGGAGCACTGTTCATTTGCACACTTGCAAGGCTTTATCCCTTGCAAGTCTCCAAACCTCTGGTCACCATCTCACCGACTCGTCGTCCGCTGCCCGTGCCTCTGACTCCGCCGCCCGGCCTTCGACTCGCCGCCCGGCCTTCGACTCCGCCGCTCGTGACTCCGCCGCTCGTGACTCCGAACCGCTGACTCCGCCGCCCGGTGCCTCCGACTCGCCGTCCGCTGCCTCCGAACCGGCACCCTTGCCTCCGACTCGCTGTCCGCCTCCGACTCCGCCGCCCGGCCTTCGACTCCGCCGATCGTGACTCCGTCGCTCGTTCCTCAGAACTGCTGACTCCGTCGCCCGGTGCCTCCGACTCGCCGTCCGCTGCCTCTGAACCGGCACCCTTGCCTCCGACTCGCTGTCCGCCTTCGACTACGCCGCTCGTGGAGATTGAAGTTCAAAATAGGGTTTGGAATTTCTTTTGGAGAGGAGGAGGAAATGGACAAATGTCCTTTGGAGAAGAAAGTGATGTTCCCTGTGGAACCAGAAAGTAAAGAAGAATTGAAAAAAAAATATTATGGTAATTAATATAAGAGGATCTGTTTAAATATAGTAATGGAGTTAAAACGGGTTTAAATATTTTTTATTTGTTAATTCAATAAAAATCTAATTATCACATATATTTTTATATATATTTTAACTGATTTTGTGTCAATTAGTTGTGTAAAAAAAAATTATTATTACTAATTAAATGAATTATTTGGGAAGCAAAAATGGGGTAACCATACCTATGTTTACCACTATTTTCATCCAAACAACCAAACTCATTTTCTCTTCACTTTCAACTACCATCAAAACACCAAACCAATTTTTATTCCACTTGCAGCAGACAAAAATTACTCCATCCAAACAGATTTTGAAAAGTGATACTTACCGCAGGTCAACGGAAACTCAACTTGCTGCAAGTGTCACTTTCACACTTCCAAAGAGTTACATCTATCCAAACAGCCCCTAAGAAGCAAGCCCATGGCTGAAAGTGGTGAACCCCGTTTACAACTCAAATCTAAGCCCATCACATATATAATTCTGAACTAAACTTGCGCCCTCATTTTATATATAAACCCACCTCACCGATGCTCTCTTCTCTCTTTTTCTAGGGTTTCTTTTTTTTAATTCTCCTTCGCTCCAGAAACCCTAGCTCCGCCGCCATGGTAGGAAACCCTAATTTCTCGTTCAGATTTCCGATCCAAGAGTGTTTTTTTGTTGTTGCTAATTTTCTTTTCGGGTTTTGTGACGAGCGCAGGCTCTGGTCGCGAACGAGGACTTCCAGCACATCCTCCGTGTCCTGAACACGAACGTGGATGGGAAGCAGAAGATCATGTTCGCGCTCACCTCCATCAAGGGGATCGGCCGCCGCTTCGCCAACATCGTCTGCAAGAAGGCCGACGTCGACATGAACAAGAGGTATGACGCTCCTCTCAAGTTGCAAGCTAGGGTTTTGGTTATGATGGATTCGCTAATTTCATGATATTAGGGTTTGGTGGGATGTGGTAGAATCATACCATGGGATTCTTTAGATGTCGATATAATTTTTAGGAATGTTATGCTTTGGTTGTAGACTTAATTGATCTTTTGTTAATGAGCTTCTCAAAATGTTAGGTTAGCATCGATGACCATAATTTACTTCAATACTTGCTGATAAACTAGGGTTTGGAAAAAATGTAACTCCATTGGGAAATCTGGACTTATATTTAAGTTAAGGAGGTGGCATTAGAGAGTTTGGAGGTTGTTTGGGAGTTAGAAATGAGAGTTTTGTCCAAATAAAAAGCCTAGCCAAATGCAGTTACGTTGCTTATTTGGACTTTTGGGAGTTAGAAATGAGAGTTTTGTCCAAATAAAAAGCCTAGCCAAATGCAGTTACGTGGTATTTTTACCGGTTTTGGTGTGTTTTTGAGCCGGCCGTTTACGGAGTGTGTAAAAAAAAAATCCTGCTTGGTATTTTATTAGGCTCTGATTTTTGGTCCGCCTAAAAAATTCTCCAAAGCCGGTGTAGTGTAATTTTGAGTGTCCTTATAAACACCCGAAATTGGTAGGTTTTGAGAGTTCTTATTATTTTATCCATTTATATCCTCACAAAAAAAAAATGTAACTACTAATTATAAAAAATGTAACTACTAATTATAAATATCGTATCCTATTTCCTCTTTCTCATCAATGTTTTTCTTCTACTTCGTCTAAACTACGACTACTTCGTCTTGTGAGTTTTTAAAATTTTATTTTTCGATACTCTCATATCTTCATCCAGGCGATCATTCTTATAAATCTTTAATTCATCTAGATTTTAGATTACCGATTTCATGGCAAACTCGTTTAGATTGTTATAAATAATGAGTTTGCCATGAGCTCAAATTGAGAATCCTTGGCACTATCCAAGAATCTTGCATGAAGCAGACTTCGACATCAAAAATAAAACTTTGGAAAAACTTTTCTTTATATATAGGCATATAGGTAATTTTATTCTTGTAAAATACTTTTAGAACCGTTTGTAATGGATTAACAAGCATGGATTTGACTGGTTTAAAAGCCGCTATTTAAAACCATCCAAAATCGGATCCCTCATAATCGTTCATAACCGGTACTCTAAAAACACCTCATAACCGCTACCCCAACAATTGCAAGCAGACCCTTAAGGTTGTACATTAACCACCAGCTTAGCAATTGGCAATATCTTTAAAGCTAGATTTTGTTAGATTTTTGTTTGCGGCCTCGATCCATTGTTGGTTGCCTATTTTTGGATGATGTCTTTAATGTCACTCTCCTATGTATTCTCAACACATGTTCAAATCAGGTTACTTGGTTCTTCCTCTTGCCCTCAATTGTTACTAAGGGTCTACTTGGATTGAGGGGAAAAAAAAAGTAGAGTTAAGTGGGGTTAAATGATGGGGAGTTAAGTGAGGGGGAGTAGAGTCAATACATAGAACCTTGTTTGGATTGGAGGGAGAGTTAAGTGAGGGATATTTAATAACTCTTGCTTGGATTGGAGGTTTTGAGTGAGAAGAGAATTAATAAAAGTATGATAGTTGCCAAAATAACCTTATTACGTATGTAATAAAATTAAATTTGATTAAAATTTTAATTATAACTTGTCAAAACATCTTCACAAATTAGGAAGGTATGGAGCAACATGTTGAAAACAAAAAAAAAGGGAGAAAAATCATGATATTTTATAGAACAAATGAGGGGTATTTATGACTTTTTAAACAAAATTCCTCAATCACCCTCCCTAACTCTCCGATTTGGGGGGTTAAAAAATGGACAAAAGAGGGTGAAATAAACCCTCACTTAACCCTCTATAACTCTCCCTCCTAAACCCCCACCCTCAAACCAAGCATGGTTTTATTTTTCCCTCACTTAACTTCCCCTCACTTAACTCTCTTAGCCCTCAAACCAAGCGGACCCTAAGTGCTAAATTCCCGAAAATGATTTAGAGATATAATGTTCTAGTTAGTTGATTCTTCCTCTTATCCTTGTAAGTCTGGCCATGGAGAAATTGTTCAGTGGTCCGGCCTCACCACGTGGCAGTGGTGAGGCCTTGTTCTCCTCCAATAGCAGCATGACACACCACTCTTGTAGTGTCATGCTGTTTGCTCTCCCCGTGGTGTGTCAGTCTGGAGGAGGGTAAAGCCTCACCACTGTCACGTGGTGAGGCCGGACAACTGAATAATTTCTCCTGGCCATATCATTCAAGACGAGATACAATGACAGGTTAGTTGAATATAATATTCGAGATGAAATTTTCTGTTAAGTCATGCAACTGGAGGTTTTCTATGAAAGAAAAAGAATTATGCATTCAATATGAGGTACAATGGCGTGATTTATTCATGCACATACACCGTGTCTGCAAACTTCTTTTTTAGGTCCTCTAACTGCATAATTGAACAGCTTTTTGTCTGAATTCTGTCATACCTCATCTTGAATGCTCATTCACATTCTGCTTAGTGCGATTTGGTATCTGACTTAGAAACCTATAGGGACTGGTAATGGATCAATATTTTGTCTTATTATGAAAAAAAAAATGGAGCATGATTTGTTTCTATAACCAATATCTTTGATTGTTCTTTAGCTACCAAGAATCCTTATTGTGAATCCCTATTAAGATGTAGGTTTGATGCTTGCTATTTCGTCAAACCCTGTTTGTACTTAGTAATTTATGAGGTAAAATAAGATGTTGACTGTTGACTAGTGTAAGATGTAGGTTTGATGCTTGCTATTTCATCAACCTTGTTTGTACTTTGTAATTTATGAGGTGTAAAATAAGATGTGGTTCTTGCATGCCTTGGTCTTACTATACTTCACATCTCTATGATTTATTCAAATTTATTGGCTACTTGGTAGTTTGGAAACTCTGGTCTTGTTCTTATGATGAATCGGAATGTCTATTCCTGTATAGATGACTTGATAACAGTTACTTATGACAGATTGTCCTTCTGACCTGTCTTATTATACATCACTTCTCTATGATCTATTTTCCTGTATTGAGATGTTTGATTTGTTTGTGTTTAAATGTTTAGAATCCGTTTTGATGTTTTTTTTAGAGCTGGTGAACTATCTGCTGCTGAGCTCGAGAACCTTATGACCATTGTTGCCAACCCTCGCCAGTTCAAGATACCAGACTGGTTTTTGAACAGGAAGAAGGATTACAAGGATGGCAGGTACTCTCAGGTTGTTTCAAATGCTTTGGACATGAAGCTCAGAGATGACTTGGAACGCTTGAAGAAAATCAGGTTAGTTCATGTTCTTGAGTTTTATTATTGCATCTTATCTGTATGTTTATATATTATGTGTACTTATAAATTTATTTATCTATAAAGTACTGTTCAAATTGTGTCCAGTTCTCGACTATTATACTAAAATTATGTGTGAACTCAAAATTAGATCCATAATATTTTCAAGTAACTTGTTATGTTCCTTCATCTACAAGCATGTATGTTTAGAGGGAAATGTAGCCCCGGTAATGTGTTTCTTGATCTACTACATATGGCTCATCCACAAACTTATAACATATATACTTGCTTATTACTGATGTTTCACATCTGACTGAGTTATATCAGGATTCAGGGGTATCAAATACAGAATACTATTTTTTGATGTATTCATATTCTACCTATAAACAATAACACACATTCATGCGGAATCAAAACCGACTTATTAATACCACAAGGTAAGCTTGTTCTTAAGAGCCAAAAAGTTTTTAAAGAGAGATGCTTTACCCTTTTTGCATTTTAAAAAATTGACAATTCATTTTACACCACCTGCTGTAATTTGGGTAGGTTTAAATTTATTTTACCCTTTCTCATCATTTTGCCTCATGTGGGGTAGGTTTATAATTTATACCACCTGCTGTTATTTGGGCTTCTTTTGTTTACTATTTTAATGAAATCCCTGGTGCAGGGGATTGTGCAATTGTAATTTGGGTTTTGTTGACACTTGTAGTTTCCTCTCTAGCACTAAAGAGGTTATGTTTCTCTTTTAAGGCTTAGTATTACATACAGGTGACATGATCTTAAGAACCAAAAAGCTGTGCTCTTTACTATAGCCTACATGTGCTTCAACCTTTACTGAAATAACTTGTTCCTTGTCAATAAGGTTTGCGAAACTTTTGATGATATTTCTGGATTTTATCTTTTAATTTTCCCATCGATCTCATTCTCAATAAATGGCCCTTTTCTTGAGATATGGATAGTCATTAATGACCGTCAAATAATGGACCTTTATTTATGATCATTGAACAGTAAATGTGGAAGACCAAATGGCTTATGACTTGATAGATCCTATTGTATTATTTGAATTAGTTCTGTATGCCTGGCCCCTTTATTATTGCCCCAATTTGTTACCTACAGGAATCACCGTGGTCTTCGACACTACTGGGGTCTGAGAGTCCGTGGACAGCACACTAAGACTACTGGCAGGCGAGGAAAGACTGTCGGTGTGTCTAAGAAGCGTTGAGCATACTTTGCTATTCATTCCTGGGATCTGAGATGTTTTTGATGAAGTTGCTGTTCCAATAGATGCTCTCTATCCGTCTTAGTTTCTGTTTGCTGTTAATTCAGGTTTCTTTTGGTGGGCAACAATTTTGCTAAACCATATACATGCTTATTCTGGGTTGTCTTTTTTTAATCTATTTTTAGTTCAACTCGAGTATCTGTTCTCCTTTAGTATGTGGACTAAGAATATTATTATTATGCTCTCTATGGTGTCAGATTGTGCTATTTTTGTTCTATATTTGTTTAGAAAATCAAGTTTTTGATACAGTGCCTGTAGTGGAGTCATAAAGTTCCATTTAGATACACTAGTAGCAGTTAGCATATACTAACCCTCAAAATAAAGCTTCAAATTGTGTCCATTTGATGCAAGAAATTACTTCAGATATGTATTATTAACTCAGGGTTAACAGTGGTTCTTGTGCGGTCAGGGGCCACCAGAACAATATAGTCCTTGCTACTGCTGACAGTAGTAGAAGCATCAGGTGGTGGTGGAATTCAACCCTTTTGTATTTCATAACCCCTTGGGTTCTATCTTTTGTAAAAGAAATTTCTAACTTCATGAAAATTGATTATGAAGGAAGTGTAGTTGGATAGCTGTAAGGCCACGCTTGGTTCACGGAATTATGGCCTTTGGGGAAGGAAAGTTATTCCTTTCCGATGTTAAAATGATTTCCAAAGAGAGGAAAAATCCTCCATTCACCTCAGTATTCACTTTTCTACACTAAGGATTCACTTTACCTCCTAATTTTCTTGCACATTTCAAACCCCGGAAAGGAAAAATAGATAGGAAAAAGATAGGAATAACAATTTCGAAATGACAAGGAATTGATTTAATTTTCTTTCCATTTCGTGAACCAAACGATGTCCGACTTTTCGAAAGTGTGAAAGTGGCTTTCTACATGTAATAATGTAGAACTTTTGAAAGTGTGAAAGTGATTTTCAACTTGTTATAATGCAGTTAAATATGTTATAATGCACTATATTTTTAACATGTGTTATTTTCTAAAATATGTTTTGATATATAGTTTTTTTTTTCCTTGGAAGTGAGGAGCTTCATATCCATTTTGTTTGGATGGCAACAAAAAAGTGTAGGTGAGAATTAAAATTATGGAGTTACAATATTTGGATGTCATCCGTATGCAAGTGCTATAATCATCACTTCAAATGGTATGGTTACTACTCAAATGGTTATATATCACTCTTGAAACATATAAACAAAATGAAATTTCCAGTTTTTAATAGCCGAGTATAATGCCTCTCCGCTCTAATGAGCGTCCTCCCCCCCTGGGTGTTCCTTTCTTTCTCCTCACTGATCTTCTCTGGTAATATACCTTCACCTCCTCTTCCTCTCCTCTCTCTGGTGACAGACGTCCTCTGTAAGTTGAATTCCTCCCCATAGCTCTTTCTCCATAGTTTTTTCTTAACTTTCCCATCTCCCCTCCTCTTCTATCTATTTTCTGTTCTTTTGTTTCATTTTTCATCCATTTTTGTTAACTGTTCCACCATATCCCCATCCTCCTCCATCCACCTCCCCCTTCTGCTCCTTATCCTCTCCTCTCTTTCCTGATCCCATCTCTCGTCATCCCATCTCTTGTCATTCCCTCTTCATTTTCTGGTGCATTCATACTCTGTTTCATTATCTATCATCTGGGTTCCTTGTTATAATGGGATCGTTCAATGATGTTATTGAGAAAATGGCCAACCTACTCAACTCTCCTGACAAGACGGTGACTGTCTGCTTATCTGCGAGGGATGGCTGTAGCCCTCAAAAATGGAATTCCTCCATTGCGGTTAAACCTTTCTCCGCTCGTACTTTTTCACCATCTTCCTTAGCAACCATACTGCAGAAGATCTGGAAAGTTGCCTCTTCCATTCAGGTATCCGATCTTACTCGAAATTCTGGTACATTTATTGTAAATCTTGGATCTTCCATGGAGGTGGATCGAATTTGCTTGGAAGCTCCCTGGAGCATCAATGGAGACCTCTTGGCCATTGAGAGGTGTGATCCAAATAAGCGCCCTGAAGATTACTTGTTCAATGCTGCTGAGTTATGGGTACAACTTCATCGGATTCCTCTCAAATTCCTTAATAGATTGGCAGTTGGGAGAATCACGGAATCACTGGAATCTATACATGCTATCTCAACCACAGAGGAGGCTAAATGGAAGTCTTATGCGCGTGTAAAGATCCTTGTCGACATCTCCAAGCCTCTGAAGAAATGTGTGACTGCTCGATTTGAAGACGGAGTTATATGCAAAGTTCTTGTCAAGTATGAACGTCTTCCACGCTTCTGCCTGTTCTGTGCAAAAATTGGCCATGCCATTGGAAATTATAAGGACCGTATACATTGCCTTTCTCTTATTAATGAGGACTGGTCGAATGAGGAAAAAGCACAAGTCACTGAGCTCCTTAAAGCCAGATTTCATGAAGATGATTTCAAAGCTGAAGTTTTTACTAGAGATGGCCGGCGGTCGATGTTCCCTTCCTCTTCTGACCGGAGTCTGGAAAATCAGGTACACGACAGTTCTCAGGGAATTTCAAATTTTACTCCAGGCGGTTATACGACATGTGAGTCTGTTAGTGTACCTGTCGCCAATGCTATGCGGAGTAGTGATGTCATCAGTAATCCTTCTCCACCACATCCCTCAACTACTCAAATCTCTAAATACATCCCCCCCCCCCATTTGCGGATGGCAAATATCATTCCCACCACTACCACCTCTGTAAATATCCCCACATTTCATGGCCATGTCCAATCTTCTATATTTCCCACTAATACCACATCAGTCACTATACCCGTACTTCACGACCATGATCAATCTCCTGTCATGGGATGTCCATCCTGGTTTCCTGATCACATCATGGGTGAATCCAATACCTCTCCTGTCATGGGATGTCCATCTGTCTTTCATGTATCACATACCTCCATCACAACTTATTCAGATACTCTTGGAAATAGTAGTAGCACACATATGTATATTCCTGTTTTATCTCCTCCCCATCACCTTTTCACTGATCATCCTAACCAAGTTCACACCTCTCTTCCTATCATTGAATTACCCCCTTCCCCCTCAAAACAAAACACCAATACTGTTACCAATACCGACTCCCCCACTGTATCTACTTCTGTGCTTGGTGCTACTAAATCTCTTTCTTCAGGAAAACAATCATGGAAAAGAAGAGCTCGCTCTATCAAATCTCTTCGATGTAATCTATCCCCTCCAAAACCAGTAACTAAACGCAAATACTCTCACCATGTCACCTCATCAACATCAAACAAACGTGCAGCTTTATCATCAATGTCCAAATGTCCCCAACATATTGACTCTAAATCAATTAAGGTCGTGGCGGCTGACCTCAAACAGCCGTAATGTCGATGTTGATACTATCGTGGAACTGTCGGGGTATGGGGAATGACCCGACAGTCCGAACCATCCGCTCATTCCTCACATCCACCCATCCTTCCATCTTTTTCATCTCTGAAACAATCTCCTCCACATCTCATACTAATCGCATTCTTCCGTCACTTGGTTATGCTAATTTCTTTTCTGTTCCATCAGTTGGTCGTTCTGGTGGCCTATGGCTAGGATGGGATCACCACATCTCAGCCTCAGTCACCTACTCATCCTCTAACCTTATTCTCCTATCTATTCGTGCAAGTGGTTCCATTCCTGCATGGCATCTTTTGTGTGTATATGGAAGCCCTAGAAAGAAAGACAGGCCAGGATTGTGGAATCTTATTAAAAGCTTGGCTGACTCAATCTCTACACTATGGTGTTGTTTAGGAGATTTCAATGCTATCTCTTCAGCAGCGGATAAAGTGGGAGGAAATGGTTTCGATAGTGCTGCAGCATCCCTATTCAACAATATGGTTGAAGATTGTGGTTTAATTGATCTTGGGTTCATAGGTCCAGCCTATACTTGGTCGAATCGTAGACAACTTCATTGCAATATCCGTGAGCGCCTGGATCGAGCTTATGCGGATGCTGAATGGAATTACCTCTTTCCACATGCCACTGTTTCAATTCTTTCAAGAGTCAACAGTGACCATAGCCCCATTCTTCTTAATGGAGACAATACCTACAAACGCTCAAGAATCAGAAGATTTGAATCTTATTGGCTCAACAATGAAGGTTTTCTTGATAACCTTGAAAGCATTTGGAATTCATCCCTGTTACCCCCCTCTGAAATCCAATCTAAACTTCGGAAAACAATGTCCAAACTTCATAAGTGGAGTAAAGATACATTTGGAAATATTCATGCTCGCATTTCTTCACTAAAAAACCGCATCCTTCATCTGCAAACTATGAACCCAACTCAACAGAATATAGAGAAGGAAGAGGAGCTGACTTCTGAGCTTAATGATATTCTTTTCGCTGAAGAATGCTATTGGAACCAGCGCTCTAGGTGTCATTGGGTTAAAGGTGGAGACAAATGTACCAAATATTTTCATGTCTTGGCATCCACCAGGAAGAGGAGGAATGATATTCGTGCTTTATTATTAGATGATGGTACCTGGACTTCTCAACAAAGTATTATAAATGATTGCCTAGTGAATCATTTCAGAAACATGTTTCAGGAAGAGAATTGTTCTACTATGTCTCCTCAACTGGCTCCATTTCGTTATACTATAACAGAGGAGGAGAACAACCTGCTTGGTAGTTGTCCTACTATGCAGGAGATCGAGCATACTGTCAGACATATGGGCCCTCTCAAAGCGCCTGGACCAGATGGTTTCCCGACCATCTTCTTCCAAAAAGGATGGAACAAAGTGGGTACTTCCTTCTCCTCTACTATTCAACATGTTTTCAATACTGCCAAGATGCCAAAAGATATGAATCACACCCATTTAGTTCTCATTCCTAAGAAGGAGTTTCCTGAAAAGCCAATTGATTACCGACCAATTGCTCTGTGTAATGTCACATACAAGACCATAACAAAAATTCTCACTACAAGACTCCGTTCACTCATGGACAAGCTAATTTCAGATACTCAGAATGCTTTTGTTCCTGGCCGGCAGAGCGTGGACAATATCATTATTGCGCAAGAAGTCCTACATCACATGCACACTTCCTCAAAGAAGAAGCACCTGTTTGCCCTTAAAATTGACCTGACGAAGGCGTATGATCGCCTATCATGGTCATTCATCAAAGATGTTCTCCATGGGTGCGGCATTCGTGGGCGTACAAATAGCTTGATCATGGAATGTATTACTACCTCTTCATTTTCTGTACTCATCAATGGCAAGCCAGAAGGTTGGTTTAAACCAGGAAGAGGAATTCGCCCGGGATGCCCGCTCTCACCATATATCTTCATTCTCTGCACAGAGGTTTTATCGAGACTGTTCCATCAATATGAAAGAAACGATCTCTTTTGTGGGGTACGTATCAATCGCTATACTCCAGTCGTCTCCCATCTATTATTTGCAGATGACTTGCTAATATTTGGACCAACTAATGAGACCTCTCTGAGGAATATCAAGGAGTTACTTGACAAGTTCTCGCTTTGGTCAGGCGAGAAGGTCAATTATGACAAGTCTCGAATTCATTTCAGCCGCCATGTTCCTTCTCCACTCAAACTCAAGCTCACTGAGATTCTCAACCTCTCTGTTATGGATTTGAATGACAAATATTTGGGTTACCCGATCCTTAAACCAAAGACAAGTACTGCTACCTACAATCACATCATTTCCAACTGTCAAAACCGGCTTCAAGGCTGGAAATCTAAACTCCTATCTCATGCGGGAAAATCCGTTCTTATCAAATCTACCCTTGGTTCGATTGCTCCCTATCATATGTCCTCACATTTCCTTCCTAAGTCTGTCACCAACCTTCTTGATCGTCTACAGAGGAGTTTCTGGTGGGGGGACACTCTTGAAAAAAGAAAAATCCATTTTCTCCCATGGTCTAAATTTCTACAACCGAAACAAGATGGAGGACTGGGATTCGGGTCTTCCCTCTGGGTCAACAAATCCCTTGTCGAAAAACTGGTGTGGAGATTTCTTCAAAATCCGCATCAACTCTGGGCAAGGATTCTAAGAGGTATATATTTACAAAACTCTAATTTTTGGGTTGTGCAGAAAACTTCTAGGTGCTCCCGGACCTGGGCCAATATGCTGGACATGAGGGCAATCATTAAGCCTCATTGTTGCTGGCGTATCAATGGAGGATGGATCAATATCAAAGATGAACCATGGGTACTATCTCTCCCTGGCCACTGTATTGAAGATGGACTCTATGATCGTGATGGACCTCATCTCGTTCGTGATCTCATTCTTCCGGGCACGCGCGCTTGGAACTCCTCATTGATTCGTCAAGTATTCTCGGAAAGGGTGGCTAATGCAATATTGGATACTCCTCTCAATCTTGAGGACGGACAAGACGATCTCATATGGATGCGTACCTCTAACGGGAAGTTCTCCGCAAAATCCCTGTATGAAACAATTAGACGTCAACTTCCTTCTTCCTCTAATGACTCTGACAGAAATATCTCTTGGAAGCGACTCTGGAAGCTGACGTCTATTCCTCCTCGAATCCAGTTATTTGTTTGGCGCCTCTTGAATGGAGCTCTCCCCCTCCGTGCTGCTATCAACCGACGGATCCCCTCCATGGATCCGACTTGTCCCTTCTGTCTACAATGCCCCGAGGAGGCAAACCATCTCTTCTTACGTTGTGGGATAGTTCGTGATGTATGGTTCTCTAGTCCAATTGGTTTGCGAACTGACTACCACCCTGACATCCTCCATCTTCTGCATACATGGCTTCGTGAGGACCAATTTTCAGCAGTGTTACCATTAGGTGCTTGTATCCTATGGGCAATTTGGAAGAGTAGGTGCTCTCTA
Organism: Iris pallida; assembly: GCA_029216955.1. Lineage (NCBI taxonomy): Eukaryota > Viridiplantae > Streptophyta > Magnoliopsida > Asparagales > Iridaceae > Iris > Iris pallida. Next base: position 11,136,093 of record JANAVB010027999.1, on the reverse strand, counting down.
TTATTCATAAAGGAACCTCCTTCATTGACAGCTATTATAAGATCAGCCTTGGCGTTGTCGAAGACTTACATGGAAGATGTTACTCCTGACACATCTCACATTACTACAATTCGACAAGGACTCATGTTTGACGGACCTTGGCGACCACCGGAGAATGGCATCATCAAGATTAACATTGATGGAGGTACCTCTTCTACAGCTATTGGTGCGGCAGCAATTGCGAGGGACTCAATGGGTTGCTTCATTGCAGCTTCTACTTGGGTCTGCAATACCCATTTCAATCCAGAAAATTGTATGCAAGCGGAGATTCAAGCAGTGCTCTTGGGTACTCGTCTAGCTAGTGAGCTTCATGTCAATTCATTCCTGCTCGAGGGGGATTCCGCTGCGGTGGTACGTATTTTTAAGGGTGATGACGGGCTTATTCCTTGGAGATTATCATCGTTGATTTCATTCACTAAAGAAGAGCTTGCTGCAGCTAATCCCCTGGATTTCCTTTTCACTAGGAGACAAGCGAACAAAACAGCACATGAACTTGTTAAAGTTGCTCTCTCCTCTAATCTCTCTAAAACTTTCTATGAGATCCCCCATGTATTCAACTGCTTCTTGATGAGGAATCGGTTGTTCCTTGTAATCCTGATGTTACTTTTCATGTTTAATAGAAGTTTCCTGGTTTTCAAAAAAAAAAATAGCCGAGTATATATCTATGAACACCATCAAATTTTAAACAAAACTTTCAGGTCTTCAAACATAAGCCACGTTTGGTTACAAGAATAAGAGCGTTGGGAAAGGAAAATGATTCATTTCTTGTGCTTTAAAGCTAAGGGCTTGTTTGTTATTAAAATTTACCATTGGATTATAAAATAATTTTCAAGGATTAGGAAAACAGGGAAAATGATTCCCAAGAATTAGTAAAAAAAAAGGGGGCGAAAGTGGGTTCCCTCACTAGGGGTGCAACTCGGACAGGTTGAGTCGGATTTGAGATCAACCCGAGCCCAATCCGATAGATCATAAGTCTAGTCCGACCCGACTTCGGGTTCAACATATGAAGCCCAAGACCAAGTCCGGAGGATCGGGTTGGGTCGGGTCCATCGGGTTTATCGGACTCTAATATGATATTCGAAATAATTTTAAACAAGAGTAATATTAAATGCATAATCAAATAGCAATCAAGCCTCAATCATATAAAAATAAAACTGAAATGAGATTTAGGACAAGGAGTTGAAGAGTTCGGGTGAAAAAAATTATAGTTTAAACTTTTTATTTAAGTAGTATAAAACTATATATATATATATATATATATATATATATATATATATATATATATATATATATATATATATATATATATATATATATATATATGTCGGGTTTTGGGTTCTTCGGGTTACCTAACACATGAACCCAAGCCCAACCCGATTTTTGATCGGGTTCAAATATTTTAACCCGAGGCCAAGTCCGAACCCGAATATCTTCAACCCTAACCCAACCCATTAACGGGTTTACCCGATCGGGTTCGGATTTAGCCCGCCCGAGTTGCACCCCTATCCCTCACTCATCTAAGGAATTATTTTTTCTCCCACTTTCCTGCATTTATTACAATTATTTTTGGCTAAAATATCCATGCTCAAAAATATTATTTACCATTTTTTATCCATAATACCTTTTAGAATTTTGTGTTGACGTTGCTAAAATTTTCTCATTAGCTGGAGAGTATTATTGAAAAATTGACTTGATTTTTTTTCTTTTCTTATAAATAGAAAAGTAAAAGATATATTCTGATTATAATTCTGGTATTTTCAAACACCAGATAGAAAAATTATTCGGAATTATAATTTTCTAAATGAAAGAAAATAGGCAAAGAATTGATCCCCTTTCCTTTCCGCGAAACAAACGAGGCTTTGCACATGACAAAGTCTTGCTTAACAAAGTCTTGCTTAAGAGGAAAATATGAAATGCCTTTGCTTGTAAGGACTTTGCACATGACATAGTCTTGCTTAACAGTTCATGGAGTCCATCTCGCTACATCTTCTTCCAATAATTAGGTTTTTACGTATAAATCCAGGTACAGAGTAATAGGACTACCGTGTCGGAAAAAAAACATCCAACCTCTTCCAAAAACTTTAGCTTATAATCTACCATCTAAAGTCAACCCTGCAAAAAAAAAGAAATGCACCTTCACTATATGTAGATATTCAGAACAACCCAAATCCAAATAGTTGAAAATGTTATTGCCGGGGCACAATTTTTCGATGAAAAACTCAAAATAAGAAACAATTGTAAGAACAATGTTCCAACGCAACACTTCTAGGAAGGTTGCGCAAGTATAACGAAAATCTAAAAAGATATTGTTATAGTATTACGAGAATCTAAAAAGATTTCGTAATCTACAACAGCATATGATATACGAGAATCTAAAAAGATTTCGTAATCACAACAGCAAAGAAGATGACAGGCGAAAGATGGAAGATGGCCTGCTGGGGTGAATGATCACCGTTGTTCAAAGCTATATTCGTCCCACACGAATAGCATCCAGGAACCAACAAGTTCGTCGGAGAACTTTGGAACACTTCTGCTCTTCTGACTCCTCGGATCGTACACGGACTCCCATGCAAAAGCAACGCTGGTGCAAAGCTTCTCTTCTCTCTCACAGACTCTGTTTACTTGTGTTAAGAGACACTTGTAAACTTTCGTGACTCTCTGAATGTATTCTGTATATTCTTCTGCCTGTGAGAGAGAGACCTTATATAGGCCCGAGTAGCAACTGCCCGGTTAGCACAATATTCGGGACGTGGTAATAACCACTCCGAACGTGCAATAACCGCTCAGATCATGCACAGGCACGATCTGAAGCAAGTTGCGCCACTCTGGCACCCTGCGCGCCTTGCATACTGCGCACTGAGCTACTTGCGCCACTGCGCGCACTGCGCCACTCGCGCAACGTGTGCCACGGGCGCCACGTGCGCAACCAGCGCACCCGGCGCAACCAGTGCGCAACCGGCGCAACCTGTGCGCAACCGGCGCAACCTGTGCGCAACTTGCGCGCAACCTGGTGCAACTTGTGCGCAGCCTGGCGCGCACCCTGGTCGCGCAACCTGTGGCACACAGCGTGGCAGCGCAAGTGGCTCGCGCAACGAGCGCAACTAAAGCGCACTATGCGCCTAGCGACGATGCTGACATGCTAAGTACAAAGTACGCCAACAAAATACCACATTACGCCTCATGAGCCTATGAGCCCGAGTCCGAGTCGCTAAGCCCCTATGGGACTTAGCTCCCATGGAAATAAATTTCACAATGTAGCCTCCCTTCCCGGAATTTTGAATTTTTTTATTATTTTAATTAAATTGGTGATTTTAGATTTTTATGAATAATTATTACGGTAGATGATTTTAGCCATGGTTGAGATTTGGAGTACAAGGTGACTAGAAATTATGGCACGGGTAGTGCAGTGGCATGCTATGACTAGTGTATTAGCCTTGGTAGAAAAGGCCGAGCCATAGTGATGTCCTAACTAGGAAAACCAGGCCAAGTTGCGACGTAACCCTTATCGAAGATTATTTATTTATTAATTATATTAATTAGTTTTAGGGAATCCGGTTGTACCAAACTAGTGCAAATTGGACTCAAACCAAGCCCAAGCCTATGTAGACATCCTTTTAGGTATGTACAAATATTTTCTAGCTTTTTGGGTAGACTTGATGATATTTCCTACATATTTGGTTATTTATACAAAATGGATTTTATTATTATTATTATTTATTGAGATTGTTATCTAATATTATTATTGTATTGGTTATATTATTTATTGTCTAATAAATATAATGTATGTGTGTTTATATATGTATGCATAGATATAGAGAGAATATATATATATATATATATATATATATATATATATATATATATATATATATATATATATATATATATATATAAAGATTATATATATAGGGAATATATATATAGAATATATATATATATATATAGAGATTATATATATAGATATATAAATGTGTATGTGTGTGTATATATATTACGTATTATATATGTGTGTGTATATACGTATATATAAGTATGTATGTATATATATACCAATATACGGTCTATCTATGTATTTACCATGTGTGTATAAAAATATGCGTGAATGTGTGTGTATACGTGTATATATATATATATATATATATGTATTTATGTAAATAGGCAATTATATATATATAAGTATTTATGTGTATTCATGTATTTATATATATAAATATATATTATATATATATTTATGTATATGTGTATATATATATATATATATATATATATATATATTAGTGATAGAGGAAAAGAATTAAGGAATAACAAACAGCAGCAGTAGTAGACATAAGCCTCGAACCCCTCCCCTTATGCAATGGAGCCAACCCGTTAGTATTCAAACCCGACCCGACCTTTGTACACAAACTGAGCTATATATAGCAGACCCGAGCCCCCAATACTCTCAGCCGAGAGTCCCCAGTTCGGATATCATATATACGAGAGGTGGTGACTCCAAACCCTAACACCCTGTTCAACGCCACCACCACCAGTCACGACGCCGCGTCGACCCCCACGGCCTGGCGACCTCGACCGCCGACGGCGCCGCCGCCGCGCGCGGCCACGGCCGCGCGGGTGTGCGCGCGGAACAGTGCCAGGACGGAGCAGCAACAGCAGCGACGAGGACTTCGTGTGGCATTTTCTTCGCGCACGATCGACGGTTCTTCGAACCGATTGTTCAGGTATGGACCCAGTATATCCCCCTTAATTTCCCTTTAGGTAGATCGGATTATTAAGCGCTAGGTTGCCCAGAAAACAGATGCGAACATGACGAAAAACCACTCAAAATCAGAACAGATTTCCAGTCGAAACACTCATGTTTCGAGATGGTTTCTGATCAACCAGTTAGGAATTTTAGAAATCTATTTGAAGAGACTTTTAGACAACATGTAGGGCTTCAAATCCATTTTTGCGGAATTAGAAATCATCGACTGAGCGTCGAGAAATCGAATTCCAAAGTTTCCCAAAAAATCTGTTTTGAAAACATTGAAATTGTTCCACACGACGTGCGTCACGCCAATCGGGACGACGTGGTCGCGAACCAAAAGCATCGAAAGCTGCGTAACGGTTTCGTGGTCGTGTGGGCTTTGACGGAATTCAAATTGGTCGCGTGTGCGCGACGAATTTGATGCGTATCCGTCGAAATTCCCCGTATCGTGCACGTTGCAAATTCTCCAATTACTTTGTGCACATTCGTCGGATCGAGACGAAACTTGCGCCAACAGAACCGTATCATTTTTCTGGTCCTGTATGCCAAGTTTGGTCCAAATCTGAGACAGTCGAATCGTACGTCGTTTTGCGGGTCCTGCGGTCCCACTTGACGGGCGATTTTGTGCACGGCCCGCCGGAATCCAACTTTGGACATACGGTTGGGTTCGTATCAAAAAATTGGATCCGTAAACATGTAGTTTGACGACTTTAGAGACCGTTGACTCTTGCACGCTTTTCGGTGCAAAGCGGGTCTAACGGCGGACATTGTTTTCGTCCGAAATTACCGTTTTGCCCTGTGTCCAGAATTGGACTTAAGGACAGGCAATCCTAGCTGATTTGACCCTTCTGGACACGTTGGTGATATTTGTTTTATCATCCGACAATGTTTGTAGATATTTTCTCTAGGTGTCACCATTAGTTAATCACTTCCTATTTTTCCGTAATTCGGAATTAGTACAACCTCATAGTTTAATACTTAGAGACTAGAGTTGATCCCCCTTTGACCAGTTTGACTATATTAACCAAAAGTAAACTAAAGGTCAACCATTGGCTTAGTTTGACCCGGATTGAACTAGAACTTGACTAGTTGACTTAGTTTGACTCTAATTTGACCTAGTGGACTTGTTGACTAAACTTTGACCTAGAAGGACCTAGAACTATCTAGAATGCACTATAGATTACTTTTATTTCATGTTAGACTCTTTTGTGACTTGTGATTGCTCTAAATAGGACACTGTGACTCCAGTTGGACATCTACATTTATCAGCGGCTTGGATTACCAGGCGAGTACATTCTCTGATCTTTTCATGCTTCTTTGGATATGTACTCTTGTTATAGACTAGTATACTTGATGCTGACACGACATTCACACGGATCGGTACCCTATGGATCTTTTCATGCGATGTTATCCCCTCGGATACATCGAGTATGTCATGTTTCATGTACTTTATCATGTTCATCATGTACTCCATGTATTCACTTTTATCCATGTGCACTCATATGTTATTCATGTACACTCATGACCATATGAGCTCCATGTATACAGTAGTTGTTATCCATGTGCAATAACATAACATGCTTCGATCCTTGTGTATTGGTTGGGGGCAGGGAGAGTGTAGTTGGTTATGTGATCATTATCCCCAGTAGTTGTTATCCATGTTCTTTCCGTAGTTGTATGCATGTGCAACCCAAGCTGTTTACATAACCAATTCATGCTCTGTTTCACGTAGAAGGTTATATTCTTTATTTATCATATTTATATCTCAGTTATATCTTCTCTCCTGTTGATTTCTCTTTACAGCATTTTATGTATAATTTTCTATAGCTTGCTTTATATGTCCATTCCTGATATGAACTGTTGTGAGAGATATGTGCTCGTTCCTGTCCTGATTGGACCTGTTGATAAAATTTTACAGGTACTTGGAGTTCACAGTTAGCCTAGAGGACACTGGTAGAGCTTGGAGTATTTACCTAGAGGTTGTTCATTTTCTGTATTGTTTGTCTTAGAGTTGTATTAGAAATCTTGTATTTATTTAATAGAACAGTTTTACTATCACCCCTGATTCTCTCACTTGTGGATTATCTTATCTATTTCATCGTGCTGTTATCTATCTTTAGAGTTGTGATTGAGATAGTATCCTTATGTGTTGTCCTCCGTCTGGAGAGTATAGCATATTTTTTTAGATGTGATATTGACCTAGAACAGCGTTCTACCGCCGACACTGCGGCGTAGGCTGGACGTACCCACGTCTCGTGCCCTAAAGCTAGGGTGCGGGTCGTGACACGTTTTTAGGGGTGGCCCATGCAGGTCCGTCCCGATCACAACTAGTGTGATTCGTAGTGGTACTCGAACTAGAGTGTCATTACAGCCTGCAATAGGATATAGGATATAAGTTAAGGTACTCAATCACATTAGGAAAACTCTCATCAAATTCTTGCTGTTAAATTGTCTTCTTTTGAAAACAACTGTCCTCCTTGATGATTCATTTCTTTTTCAGTAATTGATTCCTTGTTGATCGGTCTTCAAGATAGTTAAGGAGACATGATTTCATCCCCTCGGTCCATGCAGGTTGAGATTCGCATTTGTGCGATTTCGTAGTAGCGCGACGACTTAGTTGTACTGCTATGAGCCTGCTATAGAGTGTAAGGAATAAGGTATTAGAATTAGAGATACTCAATCACACTTTGGATCCTTTAAGAGATTCCAGGGACGACCCTTGAGAATCTCATTACGAATTTCGATTTGAATCCCTTTTTCTCTTGAATTTGATCTTGCTTGGTTCATCTCTTTTGAGCGGATTTTATTATTCCTTCCTTACCATTATTTTTTGTATTCCTATTTTCTTAAAACTTTGTCGTACCTGCATACTTTGTAACCCTTGAGTCTTCGTATTTTTTTTATTGAAAAGGTCGAGGAAGTGTCGTAAATCATGTAGCTCGGAAAATGATTGAACTGGTTATCGTGTGATGATTTTGTAGGAATCCAAAAGATTGGATGTTAACATGGAAACTTGAGAATGATATGTGGTAAAGGTTTAGGATGAAATCAAAGAGATATATACTATCAGTCTGGAAACAAACCACACTTAGAGGAAACTTAGTATGAATAATTCGTAAGTGTATTTCAAAACTGATGAGGATATTCAAGGTCAACTTAGTTTGAGAACTTCAAAATTTTGGTTATTAATTCTCGGGCAGTTTTACCCTAAGGCTTTAAAGAAGGTTAGTAATGGAAAAGAGAATTAAATGGTATTCAATGAAGATATAAAATTGAACAAGATATTGCAAGGAAATGACTAGGGATAGAGAGGACGCAAGGCTATGGAAATTTGGACATTATTGTGAAAAAAAAATTTAGGAGAATAATATTCATGGATGTATGTTGAAGAAAATATGAAGGATGATTTTACGATGGAAAATAAATTTGTAAGGCCTAGAGGTTTTGTGAATTGAATGATACGAGAAAATAATTTAAACAGTTTAAAAAATCTCATAAACTTGAGTTAGAGGTTTCGGATCTAAATTGAGACAATGTGAAGAAATACGAAAGTTGATTTAAAATGAATAGTATTGATTCTTAATAAGAAGGGGCATGGTTCATGAGAAATGTTTTGAAAATTTAGAATCTTGCCTATGAAGATCATGGTAAGGATTTAGATAACGGAATGTTGAAAAATCTGGATGGTAAATATATGAGGATTGAATTATCATAGGGAGACCAGTAAGGTAAAAATACGATTGGCAATTATGATCAGGTAAACTTCAGGGTTTCAGAGATAGATGATACTTGACTTTCCTCAAATCTAGATCTTTTATTGTGACTCTCCAACCTTTCGTAATATTTGAATAATGATTTGATCGTTCCTTAAACAGTATTCTCTCTCTAGAACTGTATCCCTAAATTATTTTATTCTGTAACCGATTTTATTTCGTGCTTCAACTTGATCTCCTTTACCTTGTGCATTAATTGTCACCTCTTGAACTTTTATTTTCTATTTTGGATTCTTGACATTTCTTACCATGACTTTGATATTCGGAGTGTAATACTAGCTGTTACCCTCCAACAAATTGTGTACAAGGCCCAGACAAGTCCATCTTCATGTGGGCATATCGTGTTCCATTAAACTCATCTCCCTGTATACTATCCTTTTGATATGACTTTCGAGTCGAAATGACTAACTATGATCCATACCATAATACCAACTATTTTCGATTTCAATTAGAAATCCAACTTGACTTACTTCTTTTGACCCGACATGTGTTGGTGTTCTGCTTGATTCTCTAAATGCTCAACTTTCTACTTTATCTCGATGGCTTGACCCGTGTTCCATCACCCTATTAGTGTAACTCTTTTAAGGTGGGTAGAATGCCTCACTACCCAGCAAATCCTAGTCATTGTGAACCACATTGATAAGTTCACTTAGACTATTTAATTTCTTTCATCATTATCCTTAATTATATTTTGACTACCTTATGTTGCTAATTTAGAACCAGTTTTGCAAGCTTATCTTCTTTTCGAGCTTGATCATGACATATATTATTGGGGGCCGGCACCCACTAACATATTGTCTAATCAGAACCGGTGTAAGATGGTCTGATCAACCTATTGCACTTTGGTTCGCTTTTCGTATATTATTCTACGTGGATGGAGACATAGTTAGACTTGCCTTCGAGTCTCATCCGCGACAGCCTTGACAATTCCCCTTTGAACTATTTTGTCGTCTATGAGCCACGTATTATACTCAATAACATCGCCTTTGAACTCTTTATTGTCTGTCTTTCACGTATTTCAGAAAGAAAAGACACTATACTTATTAGACAGACCCGAGGTATCACATATAGTTTCCCTACCAAAGAAGGAAATTGATTACATTCTATATCCTTGCATCACTCTTTAAATCATAATTCCTTGGACCGACCAGTTGACTTGGTCATCCTTCTTATCATCCAATATATTGGAATCCTATTCAATTGAGTTAAACCAATTGTGACATGGATTTCAAATCTTGGATACTCGTGCTCCGACTTCAATGACCCCGTTCTCTATCTTGTCCAAACATCGATTCATCCTGATTGATCAACTTAGATCATATTGGAACTAAAATTTTCTTATATATATATAGTGTGCTTGGATTTTTATGTGCTAGTGATGAGTCGTGATTTAGACTTTGATTTTCTTGATTATATTTGGAATTAGTAACCCTTCGGAGTTAGTTACTAGTTATGTTCTTTGATAGTTGCCAATCTCATAAAAGTGGGTAGGTTGACCTACGGCCTTGATGATTGGCGCCCCCTTATCTTTCCAATTGGACTCCCTAGACTGTTGTATGTTTATACCCGATGACTGGCTTAATCTAGTATGACTTATACACCTAGGTGAGACATTCCAACTCCTATGACTTGACCATGATCCTGTATATGTTATTCTTCCTAATTGTATGATTAAAATTTTTTTAGAGACTTTGATTGTTGGGTGTTGACCTAGAAGGAGTACTACCGACCTAAATTTCGAGGACGAAATTATTTTTAAGGTGGGTAGATTTGTAGCCTCCCTTCGCGGAATTTTGAATTTTTTTTATTATTTTAATTAAATTGGTGATTTTAGATTTTTTGAATAATTATTACGGTAGATGATTTTAGCCATGATTGAGATTTGGAGTACAAGGTGACTAGGAATTATGGCACGGGTAGTGCAGTGGCATGCTATGACTAGTGTATTAGCCTTGGTAGAAAAGACCGAGCCATAGTGATGTCCTAACTAGGAAAACCAGGCCAAGTTGCGACGTAACCCTTATCGAAGATTATTTATTTATTAATTATATTAATTAGTTTTAGGGAATCCGGTTGTACCAAACTAGTGCAAATTGGACTCAAACCAAGCCCAAGCCTATGTAGACATCCTTTTAGGTATGTACAAATATTTTCTAGCTTTTTGGGTAGACTTGATGATATTTCCTAGATATTTGGTTATTTATACAAAATGGATTTTATTATTATTATTATTTATTGAGATTGTTATCTAATATTATTATTGTATTGGTTATATTATTTATTGTCTAATAAATATAATGTATGTGTGTTTATATATGTATGCATAGATATAGAGAGAATATATATATATATATATATATATATATATATATATATATATATATATATATATATATATATATATATATAGAGAGAGAGAGAGAATATATATATATATATATATATATATATATATATATATATATATATATATATATATATATAGAGAGAGAGAATATATATATATATATATATATATATATATATATATATATATATATATATATATATATATATATATATATATAGAGAGAGAGAGAGAATATATATATATATATATATATATATATATATATATATATATATATATATATAGAGAGAGAGAATATATATATATATATATATATATATATATATATATATATATATATATATATATATATATATATATATATATATATATATATTCTCTCTCTCTATATATATATATATATATATATATATATATATATATATATATATATATATATATATATATATATATATATATATATAGAGGATATATATAATAAAAAAAAAATATAGAGGATATATATATATATATATAAAGATTATATATATAGAGAATATATATATATAGAGATTATATATATAGATATATAAATGTGTATGTGTGTGTATATATATTACGTATTATATATGTGTGTGTATATACGTATATATAAGTATGTATGTATATATATACCAATATACGGTCTATCTATGTATTTACCATGTGTGTATAAAAATATGCGTGAATGTGTGTGTATACGTGTGTATATATATATATGTATTTATGTAAATAGGCAATTATATATATATAAGTATTTATGTGTATTCATGTATTTATATATATAAATATATATTATATATATATATATATATATATATATATATATATATATATATATATATAGAGGAAAAGAATTAAGGAATAACAAACAGCAGCAGTAGTAGACATAAGCCTCGAACCCCTCCCCTTATGCAATGGAGCCAACCCGTTAGTATTCAAACCCGACCCGACCTTTGTACACAAACTGAGCTATATATAGCAGACCCGAGCCCCCAATACTCTCAGCCGAGAGTCCCCAGTTCGGATATCATATATACGAGAGGTGGTGACTCCAAACCCTAACACCCTGTTCAACGCCACCACCACCAGTCACGACGCCGCGTCGACCCCCACGGCCTGGCGACCTCGACCGCCGACGGCGCCGCCGCCGCGCGCGGCCACGGCCGCGCGGGTGTGCGCGCGGAACAGTGCCAGGACGGAGCAGCAACAGCAGCGACGAGGACTTCGTGTGGCATTTTCTCCACGCACGGTCGACGGTTCTTCGAACCGATTGTTCAGGTATGGACCCAGTATATCCCTCTTAATTTCCCTTTAGGTAGATCGGATTATTAAGCGCTAGGTTGCCCAGAAAACAGATGCGAACATGACGAAAAACCACTCAAAATCAGAACAGATTTCTAGTCGAAACACTCATGTTTCGAGATGGTTTCTGATCAACCAGTTAGGAATTTTAGAAATCTATTTGAAGAGACTTTTAGACAACATGTAGGGCTTCAAATCCCTTCTTGCGGAATTAGAAATCATCGACTGAGCGTCGAGAAATCGAATTCCAAAGTTTCCCAAAAAATCTGTTTTGAAAACATTGAAATTGTTCCATACGACGTGCGTCACGCCAATCGGGACGACGTGATCGCGAACCGAAAGCATCGAAAGCTGCGTAACGGTTTCGTGGTCGTGTGAGATTTGACGGAATTCAAATTGGTCGCGTGTGCACGACGAATTTGATGCGTATCCGTCGAAATTCCCCGTATCGTGCACGTTGCAAATTCTCCAATTACTTTGTGCACGTTCGTCGGATCGAGACGAAACTTGCGCCAACAGAACCGTATCATTTTTCTGGTCCTGTATGCCAAGTTTGGTCCAAATCTGAGACAGTCGAATCGTACGTCGTTTTGCGGGCCCTGCGGTCCCACTTGACGGGCAATTTTGTGCACGGCCCGCCGGAATCCAACTTTGGACATACGGTTGGGTTCGTATCAAAAAACTGGATCCGTAGACATGTAGTTTGACGACTTTAGAGACCGTTGACTCTGGCACGCTTTTCGGTGCAAAGCGGGTCTAACGGCGGACATTATTTTCGTCCGAAATTACCGTTTTGCCCTGTGTCCAGAATTGGACTTAAGGACAGGCAATTCTAGCTGATTTGACCCTTCTGGACACGTTAGTGATATTTGTTTTATTATCCGACAATGTTTGTAGATATTTTCTCTAGGTGTCACCATTAGTTAATCAATTCCTATTTTTCCGTAATTCGGAATTAGTACAACCTCATAGTTTAATACTTAGAGACTAGAGTTGATCCCCCTTTGACCAGTTTGACTATATTAACCAAAAGTAAACTAAAGGTCAACCATTGGCTTAGTTTGACCCGGATTGAACTAGAACTTGACTAGTTGACTTAGTTTGACTCTAATTTGACCTAGTGGACTTGTTGACTAGACTTTGACCTAGAAGGACCTAGAACTATCTAGAATGCACTATAGATTACGTTTATTTCATGTTAGACTCTTTTGTGACTTGTGATTGCTCTAAATAGGACACTATGACTCCAGTTGGACATCTACATTTATCAGCGGCTTGGATTACCAGGCGAGTACATTCTCTGATCTTTTCATGCTTCTTTGGATATGTACTCTTGTTATAGACTAGTATACTTGATGCTGACACAACATTCACACGGATCGGTACCCTATGGATCTTTTCATGCGATGTTATTCCCTCGGATACATCGAGTATGTCATGTTTCATGTACTTTATCATGTTCATCATGTACTCCATGTATTCACTTTTATCCATGTGCACTCATATGTTATTCATGTACACTCATGACCATATGAGCTCCATGTATACAGTAGTTGTTATCCATGTGCAATAACATAACATGCTTCGATCCTTGTGTATTGGTTGGGGGCAGGGAGAGTGTAGTTGGTTATGTGATCATTATCCCCAGTAGTTGTTATCCATGTTCTTTCCCTAGTTGTATGCATGTGCAACCCAAGCTGTTTACATAACCAATTCATGCTCTGTTTCACGTAGAAGGTTATATTCTTTATTTATCATATTTATATCTCAGTTATATCTTCTCTCCTGTTGATTTCTCTTTACAGCGTTTCATGTATAATTTTCTATAGCTTGCTTTATATGTCCATTCCTGATATGAACTGTTGTGAGAGATATGTGCTCGTTCCTGTCCTGATTGGACCTGTTGATAAAATTTTACAGGTACTTGGAGTTCACAGTTAGCCTAGAGGACACTGGTAGAGCTTGGAGTATTTACCTAGAGGTTGTTCATTTTCTGTATTATTTGTCTTAGAGTTGTATTAGAAATCTTGTATTTATTTAATAGAACAGTTTTACTATCACCCCTGATTCTCTCACTTGTGGATTATCTTATCTATTTCATCGTGCTGTTATCTATCTTTAGAGTTGTGATTGAGATAGTATCCTTATGTGTTGTCCTCCGTCTGGAGGGTATAGCATATTGTTTTAGATGTGATATTGACCTAGAACAGCGTTCTACCGCCGACACTGCGGCGTAGGCTGGACGTACCCACGTCTCGTGCCCTAAAGCTAGGGTGCGGGTCGTGACACACAAGAGCAAAAAGCATAAATGCTTTCAATTATTGATTTAGCCTTTTTCTCATTAGAAAAATAACCCCACATGGCGCAACCATGTGCACCTCCACACCACATGTGCATCTCTAAACTAGCAAAGCTAATATATAGAGATACAACTCCTTTGGTCTAGCCGATGTGGGAGTAAAAGTCACTTTGAAAAAGGCCAAAACCCAACAATCCCCCACATATCTCTGTATATGAGTATAAGTGTTCCCCACAGTAACTGTCCATCATGCATTAGGAGAGATGTCGCTGATGACTTGAATCTTCCCGCATGGGTCAAACAACAGACTATAATACAAGAATGGACTAAGCCTTGAATTCTGCATCATAGCTGAAATTCTTTCCACTCACATAATGTAGTTACATGTGCTTCTGGCTACACATTAAAGGTCCTGTGCCAGCCTGGTTTCAGTATATAATTTTGGGCGTCTACAAGTTTTCCCTCAAGAGACGGCCTGATATTTCTTTGTCCATACACTATAGGTGAGTTCATTATAAAGAGACATGACATGAAGCGCTTTGCACTTCCCTTGCGGTGCTACTCCACTACGACATGGCTTAAAGCCGAGGCCTTACCCCGTACTGGGAACCTCATCGTAGTGTCATACTACTGTAGCATGAGGCAACCGCCTCTTAGTAGTGCCAAACTATCCAGCATGAAGCCTTAGGCTCCCTTGCGGTGTTACGCCGCAACGACATGGCTTGCAAGGCCGAGGCTTTATCCCTAACCGGGTACCTCATCGTGGTGTCGTGCTACTGTAACATGAGGAACTCCTCCTCTTTGTAGTGTTGACTACACCCCTCTTTATTTTAACATACAACATTAGGCTAACTGCCTATTTGCGGTGCTACGCCGTTGTGACTTGGCTAGCAAAGCCGAGGCATTATCCCAAACCTGGGAACCTCATGGTGGAGTCACCCCACAGTAGCATGGAGTTTCACTCCTTTTAGTGCTGTTCTACCGTGCTTCCTGTAAAGCACACCAGACATTCACTCTGCCTGTGAACTCATTAAGGCATTTAAGCCAACCTTCCCACAGGATCCGTTTTCCGTAGAAAACAACAGTAGACAACAGTGGTTATAGGTCCGTAACCTCTCCATGCCCAATAGAACATGTACCCACCGTTTCTGATATTCTTCCGATTAGTGGTCCTCCCTTGAACCAAAAGCTAGATGCCTAGTAGATTTCTCTTTGAACTATTAGCATAAAACTTTATGGTAGGAATACAATAATACAATATTAGAATGCCTTCAAACCCATTTTACAAGCTGTGTCATCGACCAACTGGCGCTTGAGGCCCTTGGTGAACGGATTCGCCAGGTTCTCCTGACTCCGAACATCAATCACTGCAATAACACCTCTCTTAATAAGATCGTGTACTTTCCTGTGCTACAGCCGCACAGTCCTCTTCTTCCCGTTGAAGAGGTCATTTGATGCCACTGCCGCAGTCGCCTGGTTGTCGTATTATATCGGTATCGCCGGTATTTGCGGCCCAACCACTGGAAGATCATACATGAGCTCCCGAAGCCATTCTGCTTCCTCGACTGCGGTATCAAGTGCAAAGAACTCAGATTCCATAGACGACCGCGAGAGCATAGTCTGCTTCTTCGACTTCCACGATATAGCAGCTCCACCCATTGTGAAAATGAATCCACCTGTGGACCTCTCGCTCTCCAACTCTGAGCACCAGCTGGCATCACTGAAGCTTTCCACTACCGGCAGATCTCCGCTGTAGTACAGTGCATATGTCTGAGTCTTCTTGAGATATCTCATAACCCGTTCCACAGCCTTCCAGTGTTCAATACCAGGGTTCCTCGTGAAACGACTCAGCATTCCTACGGCGAAAGCTATGTCAGGCCTTGTGGCAGTAGTAGCATACATCAAACTTTCGATTACGCTTGCATACTCCAGCTACCTGACGCTTTCCCCTAAGTTAGGCTTCACCTTCAGATCATACCTGTACGGCGTATCGATCCCTGGAAGATCCCGATACCCATAACGAGTGATCATTTTCTCAATATAATGAGACTGTGACAGTGCTAGTCCAGTGTCTGTCCGGATGATCTTGATCCCTAAGATCACATCGGCTTCCCCCAAGTCCTTCATACTGAACTTGCTCGAGATGAATTTCTTTGTCTTCGTGACACAGCTCATATCCGTACCTAGGATAAGCATGTCGTCCACGTACAGACAAACGATCACACCTCTTCCATCAGCGAACTTCGTATAAACACACTTGTCCGTCTCGCTGACCATGTAGCCATTTGACCTTATAACTTTATCAAATTTCTTATGCCACATCTTGGGAGCCTGTTTAAGACCGTACAAAGATTTCACCAACTTACAGACTTTGTCTTCAAGACCCTTGACGACAAATCCCTTTTGCTGTTGCATGTATATCTCTTCGGTCAGCTCGTCATTTAGGAAAGCCGTTTTCACATCCATCTGATGTATCACCATCTTATGTATCGCTGCGAGAGTAATCAACATTTTGATGGTAGTCATCCGGGCTACTGGAGCATACGTATCAAAGTAGTCAATCCCCTGCTTCTGAGAAAACCCCTTGGCTACCAACCTAGCCTTGAACTTGTCAATAGTTCCGTCTGCTTTCATCTTCTTCTTGAAGATCCATTTGCATCCCATGGGTTTTGCTCCTTCAGGAAGATCAACCAACACCCAAGTGTTATTTGAGGTGATAGAATCAATTTTATTGTCAATCGCCTCCTTCCAGAAATTCGCGTCTCTGGTCTTCTTCGCCTCATCATAGGTAAGCGGATCAGCTTCCACATGATAGGTGACAAAGTCACTTCCGAAGTCCTTCGACCTCCTCATACGCTTAGCTGACGACTTAGCTTGTTCTGGTTCAATCGTTGTTTCAACAACAACATCTTCTTGGACCACATCTTCATTGAAGACTTCAGTTTCCTGCGCACCCTCATTGTTCTCCGGTACATCCACAAGAACAATATTCTTGTAACTTGCAAATTTGTCTTCAAAATATTCTGCGTCGCGAGATACAATGATATGATTTGACTCAATATCAAGAAATCTCCGAGCATCACTCTTCTCGGCATACCCCAAGAAGATCGTCTTAGTAGTCCTTGTCCCAAGCTTCTGTATCTTCAGATCTGGAAGATTGACATATGCCAGACACCCCCATACTCGAATGACATTCAAGTTAGGTCTGACTTTGAACCAGAGTTCATGAGGAGTAACGTCTGAAGTTGCATGAGGCACTCTATTTAGAATAAAAGTGGCCGTCAATGCAGCTTCTCCCCAGTAGCACTGAGGAAGACCAGCAGTCAACAACATTGAGTTAATCATTTCTGTTAACGTTTTGTTCTTCCTCTTTGCTACTCCGTTTGATTGAGGAGATTACGGAGCCGTAGTCTCATTGACAATTCTATGTTCTTTGCAGAACGATGCGAATTCATGAGACCTGTACTCCCCACCTCGATCACTTCTTATTCCTTTGAGTTGTTGTCTAGTCTGTCGCTCAGCTTCGGCTCTGAACTCCTTGAACTTCTCGAATGCTTTGTCTTTAGCCTTCAGTAAGTAGACGAACGCATACTTTGAGAAGTCATCGATGAAGGTTATGAAATACTTCATCCCGACCTTTGTAGAGAACTGTTTGAAGTCACAGATATCGGAGTGTACCAACTCCAGAAAATTTGTACTTCGATTAACCCGAAGAAAGGGTTTCCTTGTGATCTTCGTTTGAGCACAAACTTTACATTTCTCTACCTTACCCCCACACTTGGAGATAAGTCCTAGACTAGACATTCTGTTTATTCGTTTACAATAAACATGTCCTAGCCTATTATGCCACAACTCAAGAGTATAAGCAGAAGGAGTGATTGTATTAATTACATTAATTACATTGGACTGATTCACAAGCTGAATTTTGAACATTCTTTCGGTATAAAAAGCTTTTCCAAAATATATTCCCTTGATAGACATCACCATCTGGCCAGCATTGATGTCCATCCTGAGGCCTGCGTTGCATAGTAGGCCTCCTGAGATCAGGTTCTTGGCGATAGCAGTTACGTGCTTCACGCCTTGAAGCGTCAGAGACTTCCCCAAAGTCAGCTTCAACACCACCGTCCCGATCCCGAGCACTTCAGCTTGTGCCTGGTTCGCTATTATAATCACTTCAGAAGTAGGTGTGTAGGTGGTGAACCACTCCTTACTGGAGCAGACATGGCAGGAGGCTTCAGTGTCTACCCACCAGTCAGAGTCAGTCCTTACCGCATCAACCTGCGTAATCATAGCGACAATGTCAGTGATCATAGATACGTACCTTACTAGGCTCTCCTTGCTCTGATTGCTTGGTTTTTGCTTTGCATTCACTTTTGAAATGGTCCTTCTTGCCACACTTGAAACAAGGCATCTGAGATTTTGCCTTCTTTCGCTTGAAGGAAGTCCCCTTCACGTTCAGATTGTTAGGGTCCTTCTTCTTGCTGTGGGAAGCCGCTTGCTTTCCCCTTGGTTCCTTGGTATGAACCAGATTGGCGTTAGCCAATTGCTTGGACAGTGTGTCCACCTTCAGTTGAGCCCGCATCTGGTCCTCAACATAGATTTCCTGCAAGAGATCTTCAAGGCTGATCTCAAGCTTATTCCTATGCATGTTTGCATAGAACTTACTCCACCCAGCAGGGAGCTTTGAGACAATCCCTCCAACAACAAACTTGTCAGGGAGGGGCATCGCCTCGTCTTCCAACTTCTGTCGCAGCTTCAGAAATTCTTTTACTTGCAGCAACATGGACTTCTCGTCCTCAAAGAGCCATTTGTGATATTTTTCAACTACAAATATCTTGCTCATGTTCTTGTCTTCATTGTACAATTTCTCCAGAGACTCCCATATGTCTCTGGCAATTGGTTTTTTACTGTAAGATTCTGCTAGAGAATCCTCCATAACATTCAGGATAAGCAGCCTGCAAATGCTATTTTTCTTTCTCCACTTGGCCTGAAATTTAGTAGCCGCAACGATTGCAACAACAGACCCAGTATCTGGAACAGTAGGTTCCTCTTCAA
The DNA here is from genome assembly GCA_029216955.1 of Iris pallida. Classification (NCBI taxonomy): domain Eukaryota; kingdom Viridiplantae; phylum Streptophyta; class Magnoliopsida; order Asparagales; family Iridaceae; genus Iris; species Iris pallida. Next base: position 11,116,510 of record JANAVB010027999.1, on the reverse strand, counting down.
GAAGCACGTGATCAACGTCTCTGAGTTGAAGAGTGAGATAAACCTTTCTCTTCCAGACTTGATAATGCTCTCCATCAAACTTTTCTAACTTAAAAAAGTCAGTATTGAGGAGTGAAGCATTAAAGTTTTCCATCGTAGCAATATAGCTTTGAGATTGTTATTGTCGGGGAATAATTTTTTAATGAAAAACTCAGAATTAGAAATAATTGTAAGAACAATGTTCCAACGCAACACTTCTAGGAAGGTTGTGCAAGTATAACGAAGACCTAAAAAGGTCTTGTTATAGTATTACGAGAATCTAAAAAGATTTTGTAATCTACAGCAGCATATGATATACGAGAATCTAAAAAGATTTCGTAATCACAACAACAAAGAAGATGACAGGCGAAAGATGGAAGATGACCTGCTGGGGTGAATGATCACCGTTGCTCAAAGCTATATTCGCCCCACACGAATAGCTTCCAGGAACCAGCAAGTTCGTCGGAGAACTTTGGAACACTTCTGCTCTTCTGACTCCTCGGATCGTACACGGACTCCCGTGCAAAAGCAACGCTGGTGCAAAACTTCTCTTCTCTCTCACAGACTCTATTTACTTGTGTTAAAAAACACTTGTAAACTTTCGTGACTCTCTGAATGTATTTTATACATTCTTCTGCCTGTGAGAGAGAGATCTTATATAGGCCCGAGTAGCAACTGCCTGGTTAGCACAATATTCGGGACGTGGTAATAACCACTCCGAACGTGCAATAACCGGTCAGATCATGTATAGGCACGATCTAAAGCAAGTTGCGCCACTCTGGCATCCTGCGCGCCTTACATACTGTACACTGAGCCACTTGAGCCAACCTGCGCCAATGCACACACTGCGCGACTCGCGCAACGTGTGCCACGCGCGCAACCAGCGCACCCGGCACAACTTTCGCACCCGGCGTAACCTGTGCGCAACGTGGCGCGCACCCTGGTTGCGCTAAGTGCAAAGTACGCCAACAAAATGCCACATTACGCCTTATGAGCCCATGAGCCCGAGTCCGAGTCCGAGTCGCTAAGCCCCTACGGAGCTTAGCTCCCATGGAAATAAATTTCACAAGAGCAAAAAGCATGAATGCTTTCAATTGTTGATTTAGCCTTTTTTTCCATTAGAAAAATAACCCCACATGGCACACCCATGTGCACCTCCACACCACATGTGCATCTCTAAACTAGCAAAGCTAATATATAGAGATACAACTCCTTTGGTCCAGCCGATGTGGGACTAAAAGTCCCTTTGAAAAAGACTAAAACCCAACAGAAAAGCAGCAAACAAAGTTTGGAATAATGAAGTTTACAAAATCATGGGGAGTGTCCATCATGATCATCGTGCTAGAACTGTGCCACCAAGTTGTACGTACATTTTAATTACAAAACTTTATGCTTCTAACAAATTACAAATTAAGCTGGTCAACATTTAAGGACCCAATATTCTTACCTCTGATAACAGGATGGAACATAAGTAGGCTGATGTGCCTCTCCTGGCTGCTTTTTTTTGGTAAATTACAATTTGATACCCTCTACTATTTTAATTTTTTAACTTAATACATTTAACTTTGATAAGTGCTAACTTAATACCCCAAATTTTTTGACAAAATTGTCCCTTCCCTCCACACCCCCTTCCGTCGGCGATCTTTGCCCCCCTCCCCCTTGCCCGCTCGCACCTGCGAACTCCCCTCCATCCCGCACTGTGGGCCGTCCCAGAGTCGCACGGGGTAGCAGGTCGTCGGAGGGGGCAGCAACAGCAGTCGAAGGCCGCATGGGACGGCGGGACATACTGTAGGAGGTGGGCACGGGGGCAGGGGTGCGATGTGGGCTGGCACGGGGGCAGGGGGACGATATGGACTGGCTCGGAGCTACGCAGAGCAGAGGGATCCAGAGCGGGAGAAGCAGCCGGAGGCGGGGACACGGGGCTACGGGATCGGAGGCAGCCGTACGAGACGGCGGGGCGGGGGCACGGGGCCACGGGTGTCACGACCCGCACCCGGGAAAATAATCACTATCGGAATCAAGAAAGCAAGAAAAGAAGGAAATCTTCGACTTAAACTTCAACTCGCGTAAAGGAAGAAAGAAAAGAACTGGAAATGCATAGGATATACTCGATGAAATTATGAATGAAAATCGCAACTACTGGTACAATAGATACATACGGGTACTACTGGCCCACTATCGCTAGACGGAATGACACTCTTATTATACGGAATCACACTAGCACTCTTAGCTCTTTAGCTATTATGCTTGGTAGTAAGGCGAGGAATGATAGCAAGAGTGCTTTATGAGAAAGAACCCTTTACCCTTTTTCTCTTTGACCGACGCGAGCTCGTGAGCAAGCCAGCTACGTATCGAACGGACTCCAGCCCGGCTCGAATACGTAAACGCTGTCAAGGCTATGGTATACTGCCAAATCATGGCAGACAAATCTATATCTCAATCTACAATAAGAATATGAAACATAAATGAACACTATGGGTCGTGGTCTGCAGCCCACTAGCATATATGTCCGATAAGACTCTAAAGAAAGTAACAAGAGTCTAAACTGAATCAGGAAACATGATAAAGTAAGAAAGCACGAAAGGATAACAATGTAATAATGATACCTGAATCCCCCAAGCGGATCATCGCCTCCGAAACCCACAAGAATCGTAAATCCTCCGCCACCCAGAACTACTAGCTAACTCCATACAACCGCTAAACCTGAGGAGATCATCAGGTCCTCAGAGGACATAGCAAGATACATAATATACATGCCTATCTAACAGTTTTATCATGTGTGAGAAAATAAACAAGAAAGAAATAGAAACACGACAAATGACTACGAACACGAACACGAACCCGAACCCGAACACTCGAACACTAGAACAACTACGCGTAAATGAACTGCCGGATGAACGATAATCACGAGATCAATGGAAGAAACCAAATCCTCATCCCGAGTGTGGGCTCACGGGTTTGAACTAAACACTAACTCTCGTCCCTAGTGTGGACTCTCTAGTTAGTACTAACCCTTGTCCCGAGTGTGGACTCTCTGGTTAGTTCACGGCAAGGCACCCTCGTCCCGAGTGTGGACTCTCTGGTGCAAATACTATATCCTCGTCCCGTGTGTGGACTCTCTGATGTAGACACCCTCGTCCCGATCATGGACTCTCTGGTGCAAGTCAAGTCAACTCAAGTCTACACCCTCGTCCCGAGTGTGGACTCTCTGGTGCAATAATCGACATCCTAGTCCCGAGTGTGGACTCACGGATGTAAACAGATCAAGGAAAACACCTTCGTCCCGAGTGTGGACTCTCTGGTGCCAAGGAAACAATATCAAGGATATCAGTTCAATTACACATACTCGTTCTATGACACGACTCAAGCAAGGTACTGACTAGAAACTCCAAGTGTGAACCACAAGACCAACATGGACACGGCTATATGCAATGAAACAACTCAAAAGAATAAAATACGAAAAGCACATGTCCATAAATAATCCAAAAGCTGGGAACTAAAATAAAATGCATGTAATAAAACTGTAGAGGGAGGCAAGGTATACTTGCCTGGAGGTTGCACGCAGAATCAATAAGATACCGTCAACTAGTGAGCCGTAAAGTCCAAATCAGTATAACTGTCTCCGAAAGCTGAAACAGACAATGCCAATAGTCTCAGAATAGTCAAATTAGCTAGGATTGCCTGTCCTTATGTCCAATTCTGGACACAGGACAAAATGGTAATTTCGAGCAAAAACGATGTCCGCCGTTGGACCCGCTTTGTACCGAAAAGCATGCCAGAGTTAATGGTCTCTAAAGTTATCAAACTACATGTCTACGGATTCGTTTTGATGATACGAACCCAACGGTATGTCCAATTTTGGATTCTGAGAGGCCGTGCACAAAATCGCCCTTTGAATCGGACCGTGGGGCCCGCAAAACGACGTTCCGATTCAACCGTCTCAGAATCAGACCAAACTTGGCATACAGGACCAGAAAAATGATACGGTCCTATTGACGTAAGTTTCGTCTCGATCTGACGAGCGTGTACGAAGTAATTGGGAAACTTGCACAGAGGCCGATACGGTGAATTTTGACGGATACGCATCAAATTCGTCGCGCATATGCGACCAATTTGAATTCCGTCAAAGCCCACCCGACCACGAAGCCGATACGCAGCTTTCAATGCTTTCGGTTCGCGACCACATCGCCCGATTTGGCGGGAGGCACGTCGTATCGAACAATTTCTAGTTTTCGAAAACTGTTTTTCCTATTTTTTTCCTTAATTTTTAGAATCAATATCTTCCTGTATAATAAACGAAAAATAGTTCTACAAAAAGCGTTCTAATCTCGTATAGGTTGTCTAAACTTCGGTTCAAGTAGTTTCTCAAATCTGTCGATCGCTCGACAGGAAACAAGCTTCTAAATCGGGTATCGGGACTGTCATATATGTCCTGTTTCGACAGGATTTCGATCGACTTTGGGTCGATTTCCTGGGTAACCTAGGACCTTCAAATAAAAACTAAATAAAGGGGTATAGACTCGTATAGTTTGACTACATACCAGAGGCGACGGTTCGAAAAACGGTACAGCGAGGTGGCGGGGAAGCTGAGGTGAAGTTGGATGTTTGGCTGCTGCGGCTGTCCTTACTGTTGCGGCTTGCTGGTGATGTCGCCTCCGGCCAGCGGCCGGCGGTGTCACTTCCCGTTCCCGGAATATGTGTTCTAAATACATGTACTGCTGGAATATATTTATTTAAAATTTATCATGTATTGTTCTGTATTTAAATCTATTTAATTTCATGTTAATTAATTTCCTGCAATTTTATTTATGCATTTTACTTTCTGCTTTTATACTCTGCTTTAGCTTTGTTTTTGGTTCGGCTTGGATTGGTTTAATTATGTTGGTTCAACATGAACCCAACTCTCCACCTACCACCACTCCTTCATTTAAAAGCCTCATCCCCTTTTCTCTCTCTTCATTATTTCCTCTCATTACTCTTCTTCTTCCTCGTAACTCCCCCACCAACCTAGGAGGGTTAGGCAAGTGCCAACTTGCTTCTTGATGGATTCCTATTTTTGTTGTTCTATTGTCTTTCTCTCAAGATTCTTAGACACTTTAGTACTTAGCATTTTCTATTCCCATGGCTCATTTCATGTAGATCTAAGTTTAATACATTTTCAGAATTTTTAGGTTTTGATCTAGTATACTACACCAAAAAGGTCCTTTTGGAATGCAAAAATTTCATGCCAAATAATTTTAGGCACACCTATATTTTGTGCCTATTTATGGGCTGCCAGATTTGTAGGAACGGAATAAAAGCGTTCCAGTAAACATTTATTGGAACGCTTTTATGGTGTTCCAATATTGGAACACCGATAAAGCGTTCCAATAAAGAGTTCCAACAAAACATTCCAAATTACTTTTTTTAACTTATTGGAATGGCTAAAAAGAGTTCCAATGTTGGAACATTAGAAACGCGTTCCTAAGAAAAATATCCCAGAATACTTTTTGCGCCAAATTTTGGAACACCTAAAAAGGGTTCCAATTTTGGAACACCGAAAAACATCCCATCATCACACGTTCCAAATTACTTTTTTCTATATACTTGTCACCCTCTCATGTTATCATCATGCACTTTGGTACATGATGATCACATGGGGGGAGGGGTGACAACTAGAAACCCCCCAAAGGGTGGCACCTCACCTCCTTTAACCTCTCTCTATATATATATATATATATATATATATATATATATATATATATATATTATATATATATATATAGCCCAACATCATTTGAAATTGCACACATGTAGCTTGAAATAATATATAGCTAGCATAAGTACTATGACTTACAAAACTTGTAGCGCTCCAAGGAATTTTATAAAAAAGAATAACAATTGACACAATCTTGTAATCATCTTAAGAATTTATAAATGTAGAACTCACAAAAATATAAATGAAAGTAACAAACTTCCACCGTACAAGTGCATAGAGACTAGATAATGTTAAAACTACATACACAAAATAGCCAAATGTCTTACATAAACATTGTAAGTTTAATACAATTTGTCTACCACACCAAAAAATAATATCTAAGAGCTGTGAAAATAATGAGACTTTGACACTTGCTGTTCTTGTTAGTGAGTGTAGGCCTTGGAACTATGATAACCGAGGAAGCAAAAAATGTGACGTCCTGTAAACATTTCAAAGATTGTTAAAAACATGATAAAAATAATTTGATCACAATTAAGAACTATTCGACAAGGCACATAAAGAAAAAGAAAACAATGAACAACCATGAAGTGCAATAAAAAAAGGTTTCAGCTTTAGTCTAAACTGAAGTGAAGAAGAGAGGAGAAATACGTTGGTGAATGTGTGTTAGTGAGTTGTGCATTATGTATGTTCGTGTCCAAGGAATACTGTCAAGACTACATAACTCAACCTGCTGAATAAGCAAACATATGCAGATATGTTTGAAAATGGACTCACATTGACATTGCATGTTCTCCTGTTGATATTGGTTAACAGCAGGGATGTTGCAGGGGGATGTAATCAGGAGGTGTTTACAAGGGAAATGTAAAATAGAAGACATTGGTCAGGAGGATATTGGTTAACAGCGGAGATGTTGCAGGGGGTTGTACTCAATAACAAATTAACATTCATAATAACAATTCAAACTAGGTTCAGCTAGTGAATAAAATTTAATCCTAAAATGAGAAGTGTTAGAAGGAGATTGGTCACTGAGTGAACATTGGCACAACTAAAGTTAATGTATTTGTAACCTTGATAAGGCCCTCTTGGAAGAGTATTTCAATCACTTCCTTCAGAATCGGAAGTAGACCAGAATGATGTACACCAATACCGCATTTTAACAAGGGCAACATATTTGAAACCTATGGAAATACAGATGCATAAATACAACTAGATCTCAGTGACTCAGAAAAATACTGATAGAATATAAACAAGGAACCAAAGCTTTTGTGATTTGACTGTGTTTGCCGACAAACCCTTTGAACAAAATATCTTCACAAAAATAACACAATAAAATGTTTAGGGCGGTATCCAGTATGACATTAATAGGATAGTTAAGCTAACCAGAGAGATCCTCCACTACTTTTGGAACCCCTAAGTTCCCAACATCACCTTATCCCATTATCAAGAAATAACGAAGAGTATGTGAACATTATTGATTCCAGTTGTTCAAATATCTGGAACAATTAAATGGAATCCTATACAGCTCCTCACATACTTGATGTAGTCTTCAAAAATTATATCCTGGAGAAATTATTGGTTCCAACTCTCTTCAAATGCTACAAAGAACATATTCAAATTGCAATGTCTCTTCTATATCAATTTAAGCACAAACAAAAAATATAATATTACCCGAGGTTCTCATGCTGCGACAAGCACGCCTCTTCCAGCTCCTACTTCATCAGCAACTTGCTCAAGCAATGATATGGTGTATGAGAACGTTGGCGACTGTTTCAATTTTCCATGAAAAATAAAAGATACGACTAAAAAAAAGTTGATTAGTATAAGTCAAAGTAAAAGGTACACTCGATCGAGATTCATATCAAACAACACCACCCATGAGAACAACAAATAGAGATATATCGAAGAGTTTAATTCCCACAAACACTCACCAACCCATTCATGACCTACATACCGACAAATCTAACCTTGACAAATCCATTGTAAAACAACCTAGCAGAGTAGGGACAGGGTATTGGGCGTACCTAACTATTCTTTATTCTAAAGAATTACCAACCCAGTAGGGTAGGGTATGTTCTGATACCTATAGACTTGAATAGGACAGTAAAGTTCTTAATTTTGGTGATTAATCAAATAAGATAGTACAACTATAAAGTATGTCGTAATCATGGTTCATGATTTAGCATGACCCCAAAACAATCAAGATTCAAGAGATTATTATTTGTGAAATAACCCAACAAATCAATTGTGAGAAGGTGATACTTCCTGTAATTGGATGTATATGATCGAACTACGTAAATGCATGAAATTGAAACTACATGAATTCATAAATTACTAGTCAATAAAAGCAAGCACATGGATTTAACTTCACCGAGTTCCTGAAATTCTAATTCAAGCTGCTGAAGCACATAGAACTCAAATTACATTTCCATGACTGAATCAATTCTTGGAATTGATATTGACGCTAGCAAAGTAGCCTATAAGTTACTCTAATCTTAAAAAAAATTCAACTAGTTCCAATATTGCACGGAGTGTGGTTGGCTTGAACCTTGACAATAATATCTCACCCAACCATCTGTATTATTAATTCAAATAGTACTCTCAAAGTAGTAAGTAAAAACTATGAGAGACTAAATACAATGCAACATTGTAAACAATCTTAAAAGCAGCTAAAAATAAAAAAAAATAAGATCATTGTCTGACCATTTTATCAACCAAATGAAGAACGACCCTCACTAATGAAATTGTAATGTCCTAAAGATACCTTAGTAAAGACAACTTTGCTTTCTTCCTGGTGGCTCGGGTTCGTTGGCCAGCTGTGTACTACCCAGGAGGCGACATTTCAAACAACTCCCTAGTTGCCTAAGAAAATATAGACACAACAAATTCAACTTTGGGGTCATATCCTACTATAGGTTACACACAAACAACAATTTTTAATAGAAAACTTCACATGCCACAATAATATATAACATTATTTCTGTTTTTCAATAATACTAGCAAACTTTACTACACTGAATCAAGAAAATGTAATACTAATCAAAAGGTCACAACAGAATATGGTAAGCAAGATCATGGCATTCTTTTCTTTTATCCACTTGAATACATATAGCCGTGTACTTACTTGCACTGACAGACATCAGCTATACTAAATTATAATATGCTCTTATAATAATAATCAAACTATGGAGATGATGTCCATAATTCGTTGCCCACAAGACTCGCAAGAAAAAGCATAACTGAACTAGATATGATAGATTGTTATATTGGTTAAGGAAAACCATCAAACATGTTATATGCATGAATGTAAATTATATAAAGATGCATGGATTGATCAATCTAAAAATAAACATGAGAAAATGAAAGGTTATTGATCATATTGTAATAAACAACAAGTTCAAAGAACATTCTAATAATTTGATGAGAATTCTAGACCAAATAACACTAAAATATGAATCAATGCCATCAGCGTGAATGAGCAATCGGGGAAAAAAAGGTCATAAAACTCGTCGATTGTTTGAAAAGTTTCAGGAGCAATGGGAACATTTATAATTCAGCATTATCAATCAGAGTTCATGATCGAAGCTCACCCGCCTGCAGCTTGTCGTGAATCTTGATGGAGTGATAGATGACCTAGACGGCGGCAGTGACGATGGTGACGACGGCAGTGACGATGGTGACGACGGCAGTGATGGCTATGACGGCAGCCAACGAACAAAAGCTTCTTTGCTTCAAACCTTCGAAAGAGAGAGAGAGAGAGAGAGAGAGAGAGAGAGAGAGAGCAAGGAAGGACTCAAGAGCCTGTCGACGAAGACCCCGCAGGTGAAGTAGTCCCCGGCTGCCAGCGCATAGGCCCTGGCCGGCGCTCCGGGCGGGATCCTCAGCCCCAAACAGACGATGCCGCAATCGAGGCTTCGATCCCGCAGGCGTGGAACCGGTCCCCGACGACGGAGACTATGGGGTCCATCGGGACCAGGTCAACGTCGCCCCGGCTCATCCTGAGGCTCCTCCTCCAGCAGAAAACCTGGATGTTCTCGAGGACGCCGCAGACGTGGAAGCCGCCGGCGGAGAGGGAGCGGAAGCGAAGGTTCCTCGGGATGAGGGTGATGACGCCGGTGCTGGTCTCGTCACCCCAGCAAAAGGGGGCTGAGTTGCGCTCGAGGATGCCGCAGCTGAAGACGAATCTGGCGGTGAGGGAGGAGACTGGAAGGCGAGGTGGTGGAAGGCGATCATGTTGTAGCCCCAGCAGTCGACGGCGGTGCGCCCTCCCTCCCGCCGGGCTGGGCCTTGAGGGTGCAGAGGTGGTGTTCGCCGGCTTTGATGGAGGAGTAGGCGGCGGCCTGCTCCATAGAGAGAAATTAAGGGAGATAAAGAGAAAGGAAGAAGAGAGAGAGAGAGAGAGACATGGTGGGAAATTAAGTGAGAGAAAGAGAGAGAAAATTGGAAGAAGGGAGGGGGAAGGTCTAGTGTTATTGAATGGAATTTTTCGAACAGGCGCCAATTTATTTTGGCAGCAGCAGTAAACGAAAAACATGGGGGGAAATAAAATGTTAGAAAACATATTTCAAAGTGTTGTCTTTTAGAATGTGAAAAAAAGGTGGGAAATAAAATTTGGGACCCTTTTTAAGTGACTAGTCACATTCACGTGCGTTGCACGTATAAAAAATTAATAACAGTATTAATAATATATATAAAAATTTAAATTATATTAAAATATTTTAAATATAATTTCAATAATTTTAATATGATTTGTTATGATTATTTTTAAAATTATGGATATGTGTTTAATTAGATAATAGTATGTAGTTAGTTTAAACATAAATTTAATTTTAAATATATTATAATATTGGGTGATTTTTAATTTTTTACGTGAGAAGAGAGGGTTTGGCTATCCACACAGAAGATATGTAACGTAGTTAATTTTTAATTTTTTATTAAAAAAATGGTTGATGATATACACAGCTTGGACGGCTCAAGATTGAGCCATTTTGAAGCCACTTTATAATAGTAGAGATGTAGTTAGTATATAATATTATATGACATTTTTAAGTGTCTTGAAAGTGTTGTTGAATTTATATTTACTATATTTTTCAAAAGGTGTCATCGATTATGATAAATATTTAATTACAACGACACGTTTTAGTAAAGTGTCGTCGATTACGATAAATATTTAATTACAACGATACGTTTTAGTAGTGTCGTCACTACAAATAAATTATGACACTTATTTAGAAAATGTCGTAAAAAAGTGTCGTTATTAACCTATTTTTTCTAGTGGATGCACATTATGACATTCACAATTTCAAAGATATTTGGAACACTATAAAAGTGTACCTAAATAAATAATTTTAAAATAAATTAAAATTAATTATATTAGGAACGCTTTTCTGTTCAGGAACACTTTCACTCCGTTTCAGCACCTAGGAAGGCCTAATAAGCGTTCCAAATTAAAAAAGGCCTAGTGTTCCAAAATAGCCATTTTGGTGTAGTGGTAACTTTATTATTTTTCAAGTTTTGATGGTTCCATGTTGTAGGAAATTTGATTCTACCCAATTTTGACTATTGGAAGTCCTGATTTCGACTTATTTTGAGTGATTTTTGGTCTTTTTGGTTCATGGGTTTTCATGGCCATTAGAGGCTGATTGGAGAAGATGAGCAATATATGCTGTCCTGGCGCATGCTGTTTGCTGGCAAAAAGCTGTTGCCATGCTGTTTGCTGGAGCATGCTGTTTGTTAGCGCATACCGTTTTTCGTAGTGCATGCTGTTTGCTGGCAAAGAGCTGTTGCCATGCTGTTTGCTGGCGCATGCTGTTTCCTGACACATGCTATTTTCTGGCGCATGCTGTTTCTGGCGCATGCTGTTTCTGGCACATGATGTTTCTGGCGCATGCTGTTTCTGGCACATGCTGTTTCCTGGCACATGCTGTTTTTTGGCGCATGCTGTTTCTGGCACATGCTGTTATGGCGTATGCTGTTTCCTAGCGCATGTTGTTTCTGGCGTATGCTGTTTTCTGGCGCATGCTGTTTCTGGCGCATGCTGTTTCTGGCGCATGTTGTTTCCTGGCGCATGCTGTTTCTGGCGCATGCTGTTTCCTGGTGCATGCTATTTCTGGCGCATACTGTTTCTGGCACATGTTGTTTTTGGCACATGCTGTTTTCTGGCGCATGCTGTTTCTGGCGCATGCTGTTTCCTGGCACATGCTGTTTTCTGGCGTATGCTGTTTCTGGCGCATGCTGTTTTCTGGCATATGCTGTTTCTTGGCACATGCTGTTTTCTGGCGCATGCTATTTTCTGGCACATGCTGTTTGTTGACTGCTGTTTTCTGTGAGCACATATGCATTCTCAGCCGCATGAACTTTTATAATTTCTCGGCCGCATGAACTCTAGCCCATGATGCCTTTTGACTGATTCTTGTCCCAAATTAACATTGATTGATATTGATTGTGACCTTGACTAATAATTGATCATGCGTTCCTAGTTGGAACTAAGAGACTGGCTAGTCGTCTTATTGAATTGAATGAATGAGACACGTTCATATGAACTATGAACTATTACAATCGACTGGCTGATCCCGAATATTGACATATAGATACATGCAGGTTTTAATTTCTTTATCTATTTTACAAAAGCAGCATGTGTACTTTATGGTCAAGGCATGATTATTCCGTGGCTAGTTTTGATTGTTGCATTACGCTATGTAAGACCTACAACCTAACCGCACGGGTATCGTTGTAGAGATGTGCATATCGTACCCCGTACGAAAGTACTTATTCTGAATGACCATGATCCATGGCATGGGATTTAACTCAACATAGAGGCTATTAAGTTAAATAAAATAACGATTGTACGGAGAGAACGGATTTTCGAGTTCTTACATGGCAGCCCTCTTTGGGACTATTAAGTGCCCGACAGGCCGGCTGGTTCCCACAGATACTGCAAATCTGCCATACGGGCAGGGAGTGGTATCTGCTTATATTATTTATTGTACATTGTATATTAACGACGGGCGTCCCGCTGGGACTCGTCTAAATACATGATTGGCGCAATTGATTGATTATGTAAACTAGCCTTGTTTGCGCATAGTAAGAACTGAGGAATCCTTTATCGCATATTTCTAAGATAACTTGGAACCTACAATTGCAAGCCGTAGTAGTTGCATGGCCGTTTAAATTGATTTGGTTGTGTACTGTACCTACTCTGTAGACTAACTGAGATGATCAGAGTGTCGAGACATGACGGGCCAACTTCTGTCCTTGTTTGGTTGGGAGGTTGGTTCGAAGTGTCGTGACGTTATGTAAATCCCAGTAGCAAGCAGAGATCTATTATTATATTCTTTTATTTACTGGTTTAATTTTCTCATATCGTGCTTCCTTGCGGTACTTGCTATTAGAGGTCTAACCTCTCTGGTTTTGCATGGCCAGATTTAGAGCCGGTTCCCGAGGACTCAGCTTACTTCCACCTCCAAGATGGTCAATACTAGAGAAATGATCGCAGGAGGACTCGAGTGGGTTCCTTACTTCTCCGTTCGTTTTGTTACTTACTTTATATTTTGCCGTTTGGCACGGACATGTTAGTCGGATCATCTTGTACTTACTTTTGTATAATTGTAACTAACTCAGGCTGCAGCTGATAACAATTGTGTATACTTTGCTACATCATCTGGCTATGTTTTGTAAAGCCGGATATCGAGAACATTTTGACTGAGCGTTTGGGACGCCTTACTGCTTTATCTTACATGTTCTATATTTATGTTTCTTATTTGAATGATTGAGACAATAGATGTGAAGTGACCATAGTGAGACTTTCATGTAGTTTCACCCCCTCCTCTTTTAGACATTATTGATCGTATTATACGGTATTCACCTACCCGTAATACGTAGCTGGCTGAGTCATTCCCCTGCTCTCCAGTATTCTGGTTCTGGGGCGTGACAAGGTTTTAGTCGTGGCCCATGCAGGTCTGATTTCAGACTTGTGGGGTGTTTTGATTTATAGGATGTCTCAATCACATATGTTCCCCCTTGATCTCATAATTCGTTGTTCTCAACTCTAGCTTGACATTCCAGTATCCTTTGACTTCATTGATCTTTCCTGTCCGGTCGTTTGATTGTTTTCTTGTCCCTTTTTAGGGGCACTTCGTCCGCATCTGTCAGAGCCGGACAACAGCAACAAGGGCAACATGGACAACCTGACCAGGTCGATCAGCAACAAGGGCCAGTACTACCCCAAGAGGCTATTCAAGAAGAAGTGATAGTGGAAGCAGCAGCTGGATCGCAGTATCCGGAGGTTCCACCACCACCAACAGTTCCACCTACCCCTGTGGAAGTAGACACACCGGCCCTTCTGGAGATCATGAGAGGGATGATGGCTACTCAGCAACACCAGATGTTAGTCCAGCAGCGCATGCACGCTCAGTTGCAAGAGCAGAACGTACTACTCAACCAAGAATTGTAGACAGCTTTGGAAAGAGGGGCAAGGCCAGATTCAGGAGCATCAACCTGATTTTGTAAGTTCAACCCCCGCCGTTTTGAGGGCACGGAGGACGCTATCTCATCAGATGCATGGCTTAAGGAAATTGAGGCTATTCTGACGGTGGCTAAGGTACCGGCAGAAGAACGTGTGGATCAAGTGAAGTTGTTACTTCAAGATCTCGCACGTGATTGGTGGGAATCAGAGGAAGTAGGCATCAGACGTCCTGTTGCTTGGGACGATTTTACTGCAAGGTTCAAGACGAAGTACTATGGAGTTTGGCACAGTTTGAGCTACAACAGAAGTTTATCAACCTCAAGCAGGCCGGCAAGACGGTAGATGCTTATGCAGCGGAGTTCTGCAGATTGAGTAGGTTCGCCCCGGAGATGGTAGCAACAGAGAGCCAGAGGGCTATGAGGTTCCAGCAAGGGTTTCATCTTGAGCTCTTGTAATTAATAGAGTGGCACAATTACCAGACTTTTGATGAGGTATTGACGGTGACTCGAAGGCATGAGATCACCATTCAGAGGATCACAACAAGGGCTGGAGGTCAGAAGAGATCCCACAGTCAGATTGAAGGAGGAGGGGGAGCAGCGCCCCGAATAACAGCACCATCCCTTGGCATTTGTATTCACAATGTGGCAATACGAGGACCAGCACCACCATCAGGCAGTAGCAGCAGCAACAGAGGAATAATCAGCAACCCCCAGTGGGCTGTACTTATTGTGGGAAGGTAGGACACACTAGAGATGTGTGTCGGATATTGAACGGACAGTATTTGATATGTGAAAGCCCAGATCATCGGGTTACTACCTGTCCCATAAATTCGAGGTCAGGAGGACCAGTGCAACAGTTTCCTGCTCTGCCGACACCAGGGGCAGGCCAGTATCGAGGACCAGCAGTGGCAGTGAGACCATTGGCCCAGCGTCCGTTCATGACACAGGATCAGATGTTTCGGCAGCAGGGACCGCCGATGCAGCAACACCAGCATAGACCACCACAGCATCACCAAGGCAGGGGCCAGCAGCCGCACCAGGCTAGGCCGCAACATGGGAACCAACAAGGAGGTCGAGGACAGGCATTCACTCTGTCCTTGGAAGAGACATTAGCATCGGGAGATGTTGTGGCAGGTAACATTCTCGTCGCCTCGTATCCCGCAGTAGCATTGTTTGATTCGGGAGCATCACACTCATTTATATCTGCACAATTTGCAACACGGCTAGGAATGGAATTCGAGGCATTGCCAGGGAGGTTAAATATACTCACTGGCAATGGGCACGTAGGAGTTAGTAGAGTTATTCTAGCGTATAGCGTTGTAGTTTGCGGGAATTCCTTACCCGCCCGATTGATAGAATTTTCTGTTAGAAATTTCGATGTTATCTTAGGCATGGACTGGCTGAAAGACAGTCATGCGACAATAGATTGTCGTAGAGGGAGTGTATCTTTTGTTATTCAGGCATAAAGCGGTTCATCCTAGTCAGATCAGTGGCAACTCAACAAGAACAGAGAGTAGTGACGACAATGGAAGAAGTTCAAGTTCCGAAGGTAGTTGAAGAGTTTCTAGACGTATTTCCCGAAGAACTTCCAGGTCTACCACCGGTTAGAGATATTGAGTTCAGCATAGAATTGGCACATGGAACTAAACCGATATCAGATCGAGTTATAGAATGGCAGATTTAGAGCAGGCCAAGGTATATCAGCACATAGAGGAATTGAAGGAGAAGAAGTTCATCCAAGCTAGCATATCACCATGGGCAGCACCAGTGGTACTTGTGGGGAAGAAGAATGGGTCATCCAGATTGTGTATTGATTACAGAAAACTTAATGCGACAACAGTAAAGAACAAGTACCCACTACCAAGGATCGACGACTTGTTTGATCAGTTGAGCAAGGATAGAGTTTTCTCTAAAATAGATCTTCGTTCAGGGTATCATCAAGTGAGGGATCGGAAGGAAGACATTCCCAAGACAGCATTCAGGTCGAAGTATGGGCATTATGAATTCTTGGTAATGCCGTTTGGTTTGACCAATGCTCCAGCAATATTTATGGATTTGATGAACCGCATCTTTATGCCATACTTAGATCAATTTGTCGTTGTGTTTCTTGACGACATTCTCGTATACTCTGCTAGTGAAGAGGAACATGATGACCACCTCAGGAAAGTGTTGCAGGTTCTGAGAGAGGACCACTTGTATGCCAAGCTCAGCAAGTGTGAGTTCTGGATGGATCATATTTTATTTTTGGGTTGCATCATATCAGGAGCTGGAGTAGCAGTGGATCCCAAGAAGGTAGAAGCAGTAGAGAGTTGGCCAGTACCCATGACCGTAGCAGATGTGCGAAGTTTCTTGGGATTGGCAGGATATTACAGGAGATTCATAGCAGACTTTGCAAGACTTTAAGCACCCATGACCCGCTTGACACGGAAGGATGTACCATTCGTCTGGTCAGCAGAATGTCAGGCATCATTTGAGAATCTGAAGCAGAAGTTGATATCAGCGCCTATTCTTACATTGTCAGTTGGACCCGAAGATTTTACTGTATATTGTGATGCGTCAGGTAAAGGAGTTGGATGTGTCCTTATGCAACATGGGAAGGTAATAGCATATGCATCTAGGCAACTTCGAGACCACAAGAAAAATTACCCAACTCATGACTTAGAGTTGGCGACAGTAGTATTTGCTTTGAAGCTATGGAGGCATTACTTATATGGTGACCAAGTGGACATGTACACAGACCATAAAAGTCTGAAGTACATCTTTACTCAGAAGGAGCTGAACATGAGGCAGAGAAGATGGTTAGAGCTGATCAAGGATTATGACGTGGAGCTTCAGTATCATCCAGGTAAGGCTAATGTGGTAGCAGACGCTCTCAGCAGGAGAGATGACGCATTTATGTTGACAACACAAAAGCATATCTTAGAAGACCTGTAGGAGATGGGCATCGAAGTTATACTTTCTAGTGATGTAGGAATTCTGGCAAGTTTACAAGTTCAATCTGACTTGGTAGACAGGATCAAGGCAGCCCAGGTGCAGGACCCAAGGATTCAGAAGCTTAGGGCAGAATGTGAGTCAGGACTCAGAAAGGAGATGGGAATTCATGAAGATGGTACACTTAGGTTTGGATCGCGCCTATGTGTGCCTAGTGGAGATATCAGACAGGAGGTTATGACAGAAGCTCACAGTTCTCAGTATTCTATACATCCTGGAGGGAGCAAGATGTACCAAGATATCAAACAACACTTCTGGTGGAACGAAATAAAGAGGGAGATAGCTAGATTCGTTTCCCATTGCTTGATATATCAGCAAGTGAAGGCAGAGCAACAAAGGCCAGCTGGGTTATTGCAACCGCTTCCTATTCCGGAATGCAAATGAAAATATATTACAATGGACTTTGTGACCGGTTTACCGAGGTCACCAAGTGGTAAAGATGCCATTTGGGTGATAGTAGATCGGCTTACGAAGGTGGCACACTTTCTTCCTTTCAGAGTAGGGCAATCTACAGAAAAGTTGGCAGAGTTATATATGCAACAGATAGTCAGGCAGTATGGAGTCCCTGTCAGTATTGTGTCAGACAGAGATATACGTTTTACATCACATTTCTGGAAAAGCTTATATCATAGCCTGGGTACCAAGTTAAGATTTAGCATGACTTACCATCCACAGACAGACGGGCAATCAGAAAGAACAATTCAGACTTTAGCGGATATGTTGCGAGCTTGCACTCTAGATTTTGGAGGATCTTGGGAGAGCCACCTGCACTTAGTCGAATTCTCATACAACAACAGTTATCAAGCCAGTATCCAAATGGCGCTATTTGAAGCACTATATGGTAAGAAGTGTAAGTCGCCACTAACATGGGATGATATCGAGGAGAGGAAGATGTTAGGCCTGGAAATGATTGTCCAGACCGTTGAAGTGATTAAGGGAATTAGAGAGCGACTTCGAGTTGCGCAGGATCGACATCGTCATTGGGCGGACCAGCATCGTAGGTCGCTAGAGTTTTCTGTTGGGGACCACGTGTTCTTGCGGATCTCACCTACCCGTGGGGTCATAAGATTTGGCGTTCACGGGAAATTGAGTCTGCGATATGTAGGCCCATTTGCTATCCTTGATAGGATAGGTGATGTTGCTTATCGTTTATCTCTTCCCTCTTCGTTACGAGAGGTGCATGACGTGTTTCATGTATCTCGGTTGCGAAGGTATGTATCAGACCCAAGCCATATCCTTGATCATTCTGAGCTGGTTGTTGGTACCAACTTGTCTTACGAGGAGCAACCTGTGTCCATTTTAGACCGAAGAGAGAAGATACTTAAGAATCGAACAATTAGCCTTGTCCGGGTTGCTTGGGGTTATCACTCTTTAGGGGAGTCAACGTGGGAACGTGAGGATGACATCCGATCACGGTATCCGTACCTGTTTGACTCACAAGGTATATTTCTTTCTGTATACCTTGATTGTCTTAACTCCTCATGCTTGTCACCTTATGAGTAGAATTTCTTGGTGTCGTCGATAGTTAAACATAGATATGTTACTTACTATTGGCATTGTAGAATGATTGCTTACTCAATTGCTTATACTTAGATTAGTTTAGCTCCGATGTTTCTATCATGCTTAGATTTGAAATTTCGAGGACAAAATTTTTCTAAGGAGGGTAGAGATGTCACTTCCCGTTCCCGGAATACGTATTCTAAATACATGTACTGCTGAAATATATTTATTTAATATTTATCATGTATTGTTCTGTATTTAAATTTCTTTAACTTTATGTTAATTAATTTCCTGTAATTTTATTTTTGTATTTTACTTTCTGCTTTTATACTCTGCTTTAGCTTTGTTTTGGGTTCGGCTTGGATTGGTTTAATTATGTTGGTTCAATATGAACCCATCTCCCCACCTACCACCACTCCTTCATTTAAAAGCCTCATCCCCTTTTCTCTCTCTTTATTATTTCCTCTCATTACTCTTCTTCTTCCTCATAACTCCCCCACCAACCTATGAGGGCTAGGCAAGTGCCAACTTGCTTCTTGATGGATTTCCATTTTTGTTGTTCCATTGTCTTCCTCTCAAGATTCTTAGACACTTTAGTACTTAGTATTTTCTATTCCCATGGCTCATTTCATGTAGATCTAAGTTTAATATATTTTTGAAATTTTTAGGTTTTGATCTAGTAACTTTGTTATTTTTAAGTTTTGATGGTTCCATGTTGTAAAAAATTTGATTCTACCCAATTTTGACTATTGGAAGTCCTGCTTTTGACTTATTTTGAATGATTTATGGTCTTTTTGGTTCATGGGTTTTCATGGCCAATAGAGGCTGATTGGAGAAGATGAGTAGTACTTGCTATCCTGGTGCATGCTTTTTGCTGGCAAAAAGCTGTTGCCATGCTGTTTGCTGGCGCATGCTGTCCTGGCACATGCCGTTTTCCGTGGCGCATGCTGTTTGCTGGCAAAGAGTTGTTGCCATGCTGTTTGCTGGCGCATGCTGTTTGCTGGCGCATGCTGTCATGGCACATGCTGTTTCCTGCCACATGTTGTTTTCTGGCGCATGCTGTTTCTGGCGCATGCTGTTTTTGGCGCATGCTGTTTCCTGGTACATGCTGTTTTCTGGCGCATGCTCCGCAGCACAGCGTGGTGACGTAGACGATAAAATCTGCACCTACAATATTTCGACTGATAACAATTTTCAAAAAGTCATTCATGGTATGTTAGAACCATTATATTCTAATGATCCATTAAAATGGTTTGATAAAGCACCACGATATTGCAAGATTGAGCTTTTAGACATACATAAAGAATCAAAAGTTCGTGTTAATAGCATTATGGTTTCTCTTACAGACAAGGAGGAATTTGCTAAACAAATTGATGAACTTCTTCGATTAAAACTAATACAAAAAAGCCATAGTACTCATTCATCTCCAGCTTTTTTAGTTAGAAATTATGCTGAGATCAAAAGAGGAAAGGCTAGAATGGTTATAAATTATCGTAAGCTTAATAGCTATACAAAGTTTGATGGTTATTTTACCCCCTCTGCTGAAAATCTTATTAGGCAGATACAGGGAGCTAAGTTTTATAGTAAGTTTGATGCCAAGTCTGGTTTTTGGCAACTTAAGCTAGCTGATAAAACTTCCATTGAGCTAACTGCATTCAGTTGTCCTCAGGAACATTTTGAATGGCTAGTTATGCCTTTTGGATTAAAGAACGCTCCACAAATATTCCAGAAATGGATGAATTCAATCTTTGGACATTTAGACTTTGTAGTTGTTTATATTGATGATATTCTTGTTTTCTTCAAAACTGCGGAAGAACATAAAGATCATTTTTTGCAAGTAACTAGGCTGTTACTTGAAAATGGTATTATACTTAGCCCTAAAAAAATCAAACTATTCAAGACTGAGATTGATTTCTTAGGAAAAGTAATTAAAAATGGACAGATTGAGTTACAGCAGCATATCTATGCTAAAATAAAAGATTTTCCTGAAGACTTCAAAACTTTGAAGGAACTTCAGAGTTTTCTTGGACTACTTAACTATGGTAGAAAGTTTATTCCTCATCTTTCTGCTAGAGTTGAAAAGTTACAAGATAAACTAGCAACTGAACAAGCTAAGTATAAAACGATGACTGGCGAGCAACCTAGGAAGTGGGATACCAGTAAAATTTCTATCTCTCTCTCATCTTCGGAGAAGGAAGAAATTTCGAAAATCAAAGATCTGGTTAAAGACCAGAAAATCCTTTACTTTCCTTTAGATGACGAGAAAATTGTTTTGCAAAATGATACTTCCGATTATTTTTGGGCAGGAGTATTGATTGCAAAAAATAAAGAAATTGTTGCATATACTTCTGGAAAATTCACTAAAACCCAGATTAAGTATGCGACTTATGATAAAGAATTACTTGCTGTTAAATTGGCTATAAAAAGTTTATGCATATATCTTCTTTACAGAAATTTTATTATTGAAACTGATAATAAATCTGTCGCTCAGTTTCTTAAAAAGAAAACTATTAATAATCCCGAAGAAAATCTTTGAAGGATTAGAATTGCGATATATTTAGAAATTTTTAATTATGAAGTTAATTATATTCCTGGATATACTAATTTTCTTGCTGATACTCTTACCAGGCCGTGATGCTATTATGGATCCGGACGAATACCGAAAAATGAAGGAAATCCACGAGGAGATGAAGAGGCAGGATGCTTTCACTCCTGTTACTGGCCAAAAGATGGCCAAAGCTGGTGCCGGCAACCTGGCATCATCTTCATCCTCTGGAGCGCCCAAGGCGAACAGCCCAGTTCCAGCGGTAGCTGGCCAAGCGAACAGCCAAATGGCCATATCAGCATCCCAGGGCACACAGGCCCAAGTCCAGGTCGCACAGGCCTCCCAAGCCGCACAGGCTCAACAGGGCACACAGGCCCAAGTTATGAAAGACGGACCCAAGAGGCTCGTACCTTTCCAACAGAATAAGACCTTTGCCAGTACTGTCGTCAAGAACTGGTATAACCAAGAATTAGAAAAAAATGACAAGGATTCTTGGGATAAGTTCAATGGCTGCTATCGAGCCATTCAGTCTAATGACACCAAGGGAGCCAATTTTTGGTTATCCCAAATTGAAAAACAATTTCTTGCTGTTCGAGCTAAGTCTGAGCAGCTCAATGCAAAGCTCCATGAAGTCAGACAACAGACTCTTGTGATGATGGCATATAGTGCTACATCAAGATCACCTGTCCTGGACTCCATAGAAAAAGATTTGTTCAGCGGACCTTCCTCTGAACATAAAGAACTCTGCAAGATCCTCGAGCAGATTAACAGTCATGATCTGGTCAATCTTCGAATACCAGACTTACTGAAGCTCTGCTCAACCCTGTCCATTGACGACGAACGAACCCAAAGCATGGATGCTGAAGGTATGGCACAGGGAATGATCACAAGGTACAAACATGGGCTGATTGATGAAGCCCGCCTCCTAACATACTTCAGACGCTTAGATGATTCCAACATCACTAAGTACTTTGAAGGGTTAGAGGTAATATACTCTAGCTACGGGAACATTCACCTGGTATCTTGCTTCCAGGAGATTGTTAATTTGCCCGTACAAATTAAAAAGGGTTTTGTCCATGAGATGTTCATCTGCTCCATGGATGAAAACATCTACAAAACATTGATCCCAGAAATTTGCTGGAAAGGGGCTAAAGCTAGTGCTTCTAGATTCCAGAACATGTTCAGGTTCAAAATTTGGAGTATTTGGGAGAAGAAGCGCTACATCAAATGCTTCCCCTCATATCAGATCTGGGAGCTTCATCGTCTCGCTGGAGATCCAGGACTCCAGTTCTCTCCTTTCAAGAAGGGCAACTTCAACGAAGGGAAGGAACGGTATGGCGCTGCTAGGGAGTTTTTTGCCGAAGCCCGAAAGCTTTCCGGAGGACAGGCGGTCCTCTCCAGCAGCAGTAATATTATTCTGGCAGACTACATTACCGTGAAGCCCGTCAACGATGATGAGAACCTGGCCCTGCTCCAAGATTTTTTTAATAACATGTGTCTTGGTCCAGCAGGTCTACAAGCAAAGGGAGACGACGGCGCTGAGGATGCGATTCTTACCGAGGCTACAATCACGTCTCAGCTTATGCAGCTGTGAAGCTTGGTGGGCTAATTTGTTTTTAATGGCCCAAGAAGTATTGAGTCTGTGGGTTCTTGCCCTTGGCCGGAAGACTTGTCGGACGATCCAGATCTCTGCGGATCAGTCTGTGGATCAATTCCTTCAGAATTTTTTTCTGACACCGATTATGCAGAAGTACAGATGACCGAGTTACATATGATGCCTGTCGATGATGATTCTCCGTCTTACCTCTATGACTGGGATGGATGGAATGAAATTAATGGGGATCCCCAACCTATCTGGGTTGATGATGCGGAGACAATAACTCCAGAATACATCCCTACTGATGACGACAATAACTCTCCACCCACTAGTAGCAGTTCTGATGACTCACCGCCAGCTGGTGGACAGGTGGAAGATTCGTTTCCATCCGAAACGAATAAAGCATTGACAAGACGGCACACCATCTAAAGTGGATGGTGACAGCACACCGAAAGTTGAGGTGACATCTCACCAGCTATTCGGATGAGAAAGGAGGATAAGGAGGAATCTTTCCTCACTTATTGAGGAAAGACGGGTAGACACCGGTAGCCCTCACCGGCTCAACCGGTTAGTACCGTCCCTTATGCCTATATATAGATAGACATTTGTGTGTTGAAGGGTAACGGAGTTTGAGGTGACATCTATTCAGATGAGAAAGGAGGATAAGGAGGAATCTTTCCTCACTTATTGAGGAAAGACGGGTAGACACCGGATTCAACTGATACGTCTTAAAATTTCCATGAATATCAGGGATTTGGACATCAACAAGGGCGCCAAATTCAACTGATATCTGTCTACCCATAAAATCATTTAATCTACAAGGCTTATCTAATTTATGGCGTAAATGTTCAGGTATGAACATGTCTTGTAATAAACTAACTTCAGCTCCTGTGTCAAGGAGTGCGTGGATAGTTAGTTCCTTGTATCCAGGGGTACAAATAGTTAATGGTATATAGATATGTCCCTGGGGATATGTTTTAAGATCAAGGGTTGTCTTGAGCATTATCCAGATTAAGTAATTCTTCCCAATTAAGGTTATTATCAGATAAAATTGATGTATCACCTTCATCACATCTAAGCCAATCGTCGTCGTTGAGTTGGTTGATTTGTTCAAACTCAAAACTAGTTTGTTCTATTGCAGTACTCATAACTTCGAGATCAATATGATCATTCTCAGATAGAGCAATATGATCTTGAATAGACTCTGGATCGGAATCGGAGTCCTCAATCTCATAGATTTGTGGAATACGGGCGAAGGTTACCTTCTTCTTTCGTTTGTTTGAATCAATATGGGTTTTATTTGAATAATTATTATAAGCATAAATATGCTCTCTTAATTTCCTCTTTGTTTGTTCCAAACCTCGCATTACAATAGTCCTGTAATTCGATGTGGAAGCTTCGATTTTAATTATATCTTTAACTTGTTTTACCAAGCATAACATTTTATATGCTTCAGAGATCTGAAGTGAATTGTAACTAATAGATCTGTTAACCTGTATGGTTCTCTTATTAGGTTGTTTGGTCTTCATTAAGATAGATCAGAGTTATTTTCCCTGATGGGGGGTAATGCTGTACTTATGACTAGATTATCTCTTCTGGGTCTTTCTTCCATCAGAAGTCTAGTCCTTCCCTCCATAGGGAGTTCACTGATACTATTTCTATGGGCAGAGATTTCAGGAGAAATAGATATTCTTCCTGTATCCATATGTCCCATGGAATTAGATCGTGAAATTCTTACTGAATTAGAGGATGAAGCCTCACCGTCCTATGACTGGGGTCTTCGTCCACTTAATACAGTAGAGATGGTATTGCCAGAGGCAATAAAGTACTCAGTAGGTACTTCAAGTTTAGGTTTTAAGGATTTGACAAATACTTGCATTTCATTGTCAAGCCTTAAATGCTCTAATTTAACTAACCGGGGTTGTATAGTTTTACCCATACCAACCTCAAAGAGTTTAACTATATGTTTGGGAGTTATTGATTTAAATGTAGGAGTATCGTTAAGAGCCATACAATGCTCCCATTGTATACCTAAAACCTTGGATCCAGGCATAAGTTCAATGCCTTGAAGGTTTATAGATAAAGTGCAGGTTTTTTTCAATATTATCATCATCAAGACTTATAGAAAAGTCGGGATGAATATTAATACCAAATAACCTATTAACTAAGTTCGATTTAGCACCTCCAATAATACTATTAAGAGGGCTGTTAATGATACGTTCATCCATACAAACTACAAGTATGGGAGTATCAATTCCTGTTCGGAATAAACCAGTTATTTTTAACTGAATTAACCCAATGTGTAAATATCTCATTTTAGGATATTTCTTTTTTATTTTTTCAATTTTCTTTTTATCTAAAAGGCATATAGAAGAAAAATCTTCTCCATCACGAAGCTCGATGTTTCCTTGCATTCTTTCGAATACATAGGTATGTTTATTTAAAAATTGAGATTGGAAGGATATAGGTTTATATACTTCCTTTTTATCAGAATGAGGAATAGCTTCTTTAAGCTTTTCCAAATCCTCATCAGTAATTTCGAATTGCTCACCTTTACTTTGTTGTAGGCTAGAATTCAGGCTATAATTCGAAGTTTCTTCTGAAGTTAGCTTATTCATATAGATTCTGAATTCATAGTAATGTTCTCCAGGGTCTCTCCTGTCAGAACTAATACTAGAACTAGAACCTGGTTGAGGAACAGTTTTAGACGGAAGGGATTCTTCCACCATAGATAGATCCTCATATTTATGTATCATAAGTAACCCAATGGGGTCACCACGGTGAATAATATAATTACCCTCATAAACTGTATTCTTAACAGTGATACATACGTTATGTCTTGACACTGGTTCAATAAAACCCTGTGTCAAAAGTATACCTTTATTAGTATGTAAAGGAATACTATGGATAATACCATAATATCCAAGAGGTATAAATATCCTTAGACCAAGACGTATCTCGGCACTTCGGTATCTTTTAATACAAACATCTTCTTTAGCGTATAAAGTATATCCTGCAGAAATCCCTTCTTTAATAGGGAGGATAGCTTTATCGTCTAAAAGAGTGATTCTAATTTGATTATAAGTTTTATTTATTGTATTCATATTTATCTTGAGATGTTCTATAGCATTGCTGAGATCCTCAATTTCAGAAGAATAATCTTCTCCAGAGGATCCATCCATAGACTTAATCTCATAGATAGAAGAAGTAGAAGTATTACTGCTAACTTCATCAATAGTACCAATATGAATACCGAATTCCTCAAGATCAGTTATGATCACACTTTGTATGTTTTCAGGACACTCATTGGCGAAGTGTCCCTCCTTGTTACACTTAAAACATTTACAACCTTTTTAAAACTTTTTCCTCTTAATAAATTTTCTCTTACAAAAATTCTTTTCTGTTTTAAACTTCTTTTTGAAGTTAGGTTTCCATTTCTTTCTAGTAATTTTCTATTTTTTCTTACTAATGGTTTTACCCTTTTTCCATGATTTTTTCCATTTTGGTTGTTTCCAAGTAGGCGGACATCCAAACTGGAAATTGATATCTTCATCGTACTTGTTACAACATCTATAACCAAGTACATAATTCTTAATGAATTTATTCATTTGAGATGCAGCTTTAGCCTGTTCGCAAGTTTCTTCCATGGTTCTCATACATGCTTTTTTGAGCATGCCAGTAGTATGAAGACCATTCATACCACCACGAAAATCGTCATATCTTGCTTTAATAATATTATTCCATGGATAGGGAATTTTAGTAAAGAATCCTTCCATCCAGAATTCTTTTTCCCTATTATCATTTAAATGGAAAATTAATCCAATGTATTTGGATACAAATTCTTCTAGCATGCAAATATCACACAAAATCATCTTATGTAATATCTTATTATAATTTTTTGTAGCTTGGGATACTTCTCCCGTGAAATCTGCTAGAAGTTGCTTAATTAGTTCTTCAAGTGCTGCAAATTTGTCTGGATTTGCTTTTAGTGTTTCTATTTTTTGAGGATTTTGAGTTTCAAAATTTCTCAACCATGCTATTATGTCACCTTGCCAATGGCTAGTGGCATAATGAATGTAACCTTCAGTACATATGTCTGTAGGGAGGAAATATGCCATCCCTTGTATTTTCTGTAACCAATTAGAGAGATATTCTCCAATTTGTTTGTGTGGAACATTTTCAAGGCTTAAGATCAAACCATCAGATAAATATCTTTTATCTTGTTGGTATGATCGTTGGGAAGAATGGAGCTTATTCCAATCTTTACGTCTTTCTTCTCTAAATTTAGAAGTGTAAGGGGAGGGTTCTCCAAGGATAAATTTTGGATCTCTCATTATAACCTCGGGATTAGGAGGTATCGTCGTAGGATTTAGATGTGGTTCTGCTTCGATATTTAAAGTATCATTGCTACTTTGTCCTTCTTCAATGGTGCGAACATAGAGAGGTCGCTATCTGATGAGTCACAATCAGAACTCTCAGCATACTTCCATTTGAAGAAGTCGATTGCTTTAGCATGTTGTTCATAATATGTATATATAGGTTCACTGTCACTATCTCCTGACAGTTCCTGTTGTTGTAACCTTAAAAAGGTTTTATAAAAACTTTCATCAATTTCTTCTGGAGGAATTGTGTTGTTTTCCTTAGAAGAAAGTTTTATCATATTAATATTTGTAGCCCAATGGCTTCTTCGGACCACAAGTTGTTGGCCTGCAGTTCTAGCCGGTTTACTAGTAGCAGTGTCAACATCCATTGGAATTTTTCCTAGACTTTTAAGATCGTTTTTAACTTGAACAACTTCTCGTCCAACATTAATAACATCAGTATGGATAGTATGTATTGTACTAATCATATCAACAACATCCTTTCGGATAGTTTGCATATCTTCATGCATATTCCTATTTTTAGTTACCAAGGTATCCACGATAAAGTTGTATATACCATTGTCATGGTTATCGTGGGAAGGAAGATGAACAAGATGTTCATACCCCTTCAGGTTGTAAGGACAGCGATGGTCATTCGCTGAAACCCGAAATTCGGCTTTCGCCTCAATAGAGTCTCCCATGGTGAGGAGTTGTTCTTGAGTATATGAGCTATGGTAGGCTCTAGTATGTTTTAACAAAAATATTCTAAGATCTCTACTATTGCTCGTTTTGACCCATAATTCTGCGTCTTGACATAGTTCCCCTTCGCTCCTTGATAACTCTGATCAAGGAACTACCGTTGCTTTCTGGCAGGGTTTGGCCTTTTCCAAATCCTCATCAGTAATTTCGAATTGCTCACCTTCACTTTGTTGTAGGCTAGAATTCGAAGTTTCTTCTGAAGTTAGCTTATTTATATAGATTCTGAATTCATAGTAATGTTCTTCAGGTCTCTCCTGTCAGAACTATCTCAGCCGCATGAACTTTTATAATTTCTCGACCGCATGAACTCTAGCCTATGATGCATTTTTACTGATTCTTGTCCCGAATTAACATTGATTGATATTGATTGTGATCTTGACTAATAATTGATCATGCGTTCCTAGTTGGAACTAAGAGACTGGCTAGTCGTCTTATTGAATTGAATGAATGAGACACGTTCATATGAACTATGAACTATTGCAATCGACTGGCTGATCCCGAATATTGACATATAGATACATGCATGTTTTAATTTCTTTATCTATTTTACAATAGCAGCATGTGTACTTTATGGTCAAGGTATGATTATTCCGTGGCTAGTTTTGATTGTTGCATTACGCTATGTAAGACCTACAACCAAACCGCACGGATATCATTGTAGAGATGTACATATCGTACCCCGTACGAAAGTACTCATTCTGAATGACCATGATCCACGGCATAGGATTTCACTCAACATAGAGGCTATAAAGTTAAATAAATAATGATTGTACGGAGAGAACGGATTCCCGAGTTCTTACATGACAGCCCTCTTTGGGACTACTAAGTGCCCGACAGGCCGGCTAGTTTCCACAGATACTGCAAATCAGCCACACGGGCAGGGAGTGGTATCTGTTTATATTATTTATTGTACATTGTATATTAGCGACGGGCGTCCCGCTGGGACTCGTCTAAATACATGATTGACGCAATTGATTGATTGGGTAAACTAGCCTTGTTTGCGCATAGTAAGAACTGAGGAATCCTTTATCGCAGAATTCCAAGATAACTTGGAACCCACAATAGCAAGCCGTAGTAGTTGCATGGCCGTTTAAATTGATTTGGTTGTGTACTGTACCTACTCTGTTGACTAACTGAGATGATCAGAGTGTCGAGACATGACGGGCCAACTTCTGTCCTTGTTTGGTTGGGAGGTTGGTTCGAAGTGTCATGACGTTATGTGAATCCCAGTAGCAAGCAGAGATATATTATTATATTCTTTTATTTACTGGTTTAATTTTCTTATATCGTGCTTTCTTGCGGTACTTGCTATTAGAGGTCTAACCTCTCTGGTTTTGCATGGCCAGATTTAGAGCCGGTTCCCGAGGACTCAGCTTACTTCCACCTCCAAGATGGTCAATACTAGAGGGATGATCGCAGGAGGACTCGAGTGGGTTCCTTACTTCCTTGCTCGTTTTGTTACTTACTTTATATTTTGCCGTTTGGCACCGACATGTTAGTCGGATCGTCTTGTACTTACTTTTACATAATTGTAACTAAGTCAGGCTGCAGCTGATAACAATTGCGTATACTTTGCTATATTATCTGGCTATGTTTTGTAAACCAGATATCGAAAACATTTTGAATGAGCATTTGGGACGCCTTACTGCTTTATCTTACATGTTCTCTATTTATGTTTCTTATTTGAATGATTGAGACAATAGATGTGAAGTGACCATAGTGAGACTTTCATGTAGTATGCACCCCCTCGTCTTTTAGACAACATTGATCGTATTATACAGTATTCACCTACCCGTAAGTGGGTGGCGGCGCGGGAGTCGAGCATTCATCTAGGGTTTTTCGAGTTTGCTCACATTCTCCCCCTCTCGATTTCCTTTCTGTATGCTTATATCTATTTGTGTAACCATCACTTCGGGTGGGGCTTGCTGGTTCGTAGGGGGGAACCGAGTTTGCTCGGCTGGGGGATGTTTGACCTCAGCGCACGGGCTGGGCTGGGCCTGGTTTTATTTTTTTTTTCTTTTTCTATTTTATTAAGTCTAATATATATATATATATATATATATTTTATATATATATATATATATTTTTTTTTTATATATATATATATATATATACACACACATATACGTAAATATATGATATATATTTATATATAAATACCTAAATATACATAAATACCTTTGTACTTATATATACATATATATATATATATATATATATATATATATATATATATATATATATATATATATATATATATATATATACCCACATACACATATGTATAATATATTTTGTATAGATACACATATACACACATATTATATATATATATATATTTTTTTTTATTATATACACATATTATTATACACACATATTATATATATAAATATATATATATATATATATATATATATATATATATATATATATATATATATATATATATATATATATTATATATATATATATATATATATATATATATATATATATATATATATATATATATAAAATATATATATATATATATATATAATTACACACATATATTATATATTTATATATACATACACACATGTATACATATTTATATATACACAAACATACACATCTATATATAAACATATATATATATATATATATATATATCTATGTTAGAGAATAAAATAATAATAACTATTAATAATAAATAATTTATTTATTTAACAACCACAATATTAACATTAGCAATAATAATAACCCTAATAATACTGTAATTAAACCAATAATATATTTTTGTGAACTCATCAAACACACCATTTATTTGGCTCCAGAAATTCGTACAATTATTCTAAAACAACATTTAAATAAACTATTAAATATTTAGAAAGTATTTGTCAAGTCCTAAAATAAATAAGAAAATATTTGTACACACATAAAATGTCTACATGGTCGTCCTTGGTCTCACTACATCCCTACAAAGGTTTGGATTCGGTTCGGGCCCAGTTCGGGCTAAGTTGGTACAATCGGGTCATCTAAATCAATATATCTAATTAATAAATACATAATTCATCGGTGGGGGTTAAGTCGCAACTTGGCCTGGTTTTCCTAGTTAGGATGTCACTATGGCTCGGCCTTCCCTACTAGGACTAATACACTAGTCAAAGCACGCCACTGCACTATCCATGCCATGATCCCTAGCCTTCTGGTACTTCAAAACTCCACCCTGGTTAAAATCATCTACCATAATAATTTAACTAAATAATTATTTATAAAATCTGAAAATCCCCATTTAAATTAAAATAAAAATATTTTCAAAAAAAATTTCCGGGAAGGGGAGCTACAACGGGATCGGGGGTAGCCGCATTGGGTGGCGGGGCTCAGGGGTGGGGGCATAGGGGCTATTGTAGGGGTCGGTTACGGAGGGGTACGACGTCCGGAGGGGGGTGCTACTGGAGAATGAGGGAGGAGGGGGTGTTGTAGGTTAGGTAGTGAGGAATAATTTTGTCATTTTTTAATTTTTGGGTTATAAACATAAAAATTATTATATAGTTTAGGGTATCAAGTTGTAACCTATCAAAGTTGAGGGTATCAAGTTAAACATTTTTGATAGGTGAGGATATCAAGTTATAATTTAGCCTTTTTTTTATAGAAACAACTCAACTCCTACTAATTATTTCCATATTCACGAGAAAGTGTGATTTTGCCTATTTTTCATACAATAATTCTAAAATTACAACCAAAAGACTTACGACTTTTTGAAGTATGTGTCACTAGAAAGGTGATTCTGCCTATTTTTTATGCAAAATTTCTAAGATTACAACCAAAAGCCTTACGACCTTCTTACAATCGCCTAGGTGACAGTTGCTAATTGGACCCCATCTTCCTTTTTCCAATTGGTAACTATCACCTAGGCGGTTGTAAGAAGAGTATAAGACTTTTGGTTGTAATCCTAGCATTCTTTTTCATGTTTTAGAAATTACTCATTAATGTAAACAAAATACTTTTTTCATCTCAAGCTCGGACCAGTAATTTTTTTAGAGCAAGTCCTCAAAACTTAGGTAAATAATTTTTGGGATATTTTAGTAAATGTCCTCATTCAAAATATAGAAACTAGTATATATCCCTACTATTTTAAAAAACTAGCAATGCCACATTCCTTTGTAAATCAAATTTATTGGGTGTATATCTTAAAATTTTATTTGTTCCATACAAAGGAACGTGAGCATTTGCTAATTTTTTTTTAAAAAGTGGAGGTATATGGTAGTTTGTATATTTTGAACGAGGACATTTGCTAAAATATTCCATAATTTAATTTTTTGATATCAAGCTCGGGTAGGAATTTTCACAGGAATGGGAGAGAAATGTATAGATTTCACATAAATATCAGTGAAATCTAAAAATTCACATCTTGCAGGCCAATTTGAAAGATCTCAAACAATAAACATTTCAAAGTGGAAATTTCTAAGATCTGTACTTACAAACCTAAAATCACACAATGGCAGTGTAGCAACATCAATATTTCTGAGTAATCATGACAAAACAGCATATTTTGAGAATTTTTTAAGAAAAGAAAATAGTAAAAATAATTAGAGAAATTTTTTCGTTTAGGAAAGGGAGGGAGGAGGAGGAGGAGGAGGAGGAGGTGACCAGAGAACGGAAGGCTTCCATTTGAAGTTATTTTTTACATGCGACCGCGGAAACTCCGACAGCAAAATTCCACACCTTGACCGAGTTCCTCTTTCTTTCTTTCTTTCTGCTACAACTTAGAAATGAGAAAATGAGAAGGACAAGAACTTTTTTCTGGCAGAATAGAATCACTTTCAATGTACTTGCAACGACAAGTCAAACCTAAATTGTTTACACTTGGAAAAAGATATACTTTCAATGAACTTTCAACGATCCAAACAAACTTTAAGTTAACCCTCATATAAGTCACAAAGCCTTTTTAAATAACTAATGCAGCACCAATTGGTCCGCACATGATGACCTTCAATTGGTTCGGATACCACATGACGATCATCCATTGGCTCTCTGGTTCGAATTTTAAGAAAGTGAATCCGGACACTAGCAGAGGGCCAATAAGTTGTTGTCATGTGGACGTACAGTCCAATTGGCGGTCACTTCCCGCAGGCCAAAAGGCATTTTAGTTGCTTAAAAAAAAGGCATTCTCGTTAGATGTAATATAGGCCAATATTCCAGTTGTGACGAGGGTTAAAGTTGAATTTACGTGCAGTATAATTTTCTTAAATCCACTAAATATGTGTGCTAAAAGATCCAAATGTTAAAGTGATGAGGATTAAAATTTAAATATTTATATTATTCTAGTACTTTTTCCCATTTAAGACAAGCAAACCTCAAAATTCATGCTAACATGCTTTTCCAACTTCAACCCTTCTTCTTTTTTTTGTCTCCTCCTCCTCTCTCTTATCATCAACTACTCTTCCCTTCTCTCTCAACAGAGTTACCATCTTCGACGTCAATCTTTTTCTCTAACCACATTCAAAAAATGAATCCACACAAAGTAACCGTGTAAATTTCCACTTTGCTGTGCGTGCGTGCGTACGCGTGCGTGCGTGCGTACGCGCGCGCACACACACACACACACACACACACACACACACACACACACACACATATATATATATATATATATATATATATATATATATATATATATTGGAACATGTAATTATGTTACAGATTCCTAGTTCGAAGGCCTATCAAACTCGGCCCGAAGGTCCGCACCCATATTTGTATCTCACTGCATCAAACTCGACCCGAAGACCCGCACCAGCACTACTCACATTTATTCCTCCACATAGAATTAAATGTGCTTCTCCTGTTGCTCGAACCTGCAACCTCTTAGGAGGATATATCTCACTCTAACCACTTGAACAAGAGGTCATTGATATATATATATATATATATATATATATATATATATATATATATATATATATATATATATATATAGAGAGAGAGAGAGAGAGAGAGAGGAGTGAGGTGAGGTGCCACCTCACAGTGAGGTGCCACCTCACAGTGAGGTGGTTATGTGTCATCTCCCATGCTATCATCATACTCTTGCACAACTTTTTGAAACATGATGATAGCATGGAGGAGTGACACATAGCCACCACCCATAAGGTCAGAGATGGAGCATATGGTGGACTGTATGTCACGCCCCGCTTCCGTATGAGCGATCGTCCTCGCTAAGACGTGATGCTGCACGAGCCTAAATTGCGCTCGTGCAAGGCAGTTTCATAACGGCTGATTACATCGGCAGCGACGGGGTCGTCGCACAGAAGTCCTAAGCAGAAATATTGAATCGTGCAACAAAAATTTAGAACAAGCACACATGAACACAAGTCATTCAAAGAAGCTCTTTATTGATATTGAACACAAGATTACATTTGTGGGCGCAAGAACAATTTACAAGTCACTCGTGCTCACTTTTTTCTCATTTTTACAATTCACTCTGCTCTCTCTCATCTCTCGATACAATGCTTGAATCCGGCGGAAGCTTCGGAAGGCTATGTCCATACATTATGTCCTGTATAAGTCTTCAATTCGCACGGCCGCACGCTTCGAGTCGCCAAGGAACTCCGTGCCTCGACGCATCCAAGCGAGCTCCGCGCCATGAGCTTCTACCTGTGCCTGCACATGAACACTGTGTGGGTGTCAGTACTTAACTGTACTGGTGGAGTGAGCTTCTCGTCCACCCATACATAACCGACACATTCATTTACTTTGTGCAGTTTAAAACCCTTTCGATTGTCTTTCTAGTCTTGCCTTAGGATTTATTTTAGGAGGAGGACGTCCGACCAAACCGAGGTGCCAAGACATGTTCGTGCTATAATCCCAACGTGTGTTTCGATCGAGGCAGTGCCTCATCGCCTAGGTACTTGACCAAACTTGTAACTCGGAACGGCAGGGTCATGCCGTACTCTATTCGCGACTTAGACATATCCGAGACGGTGCTACGCCGAGGAGCAACTTACACGGACTCGGTCGTGCCAAGACCTTTACTTGAACTCAAGTGCCTCAAGCCTATTCTCGTGCCAACAACGTCAAGGGGATGACTCGTACATGTCGTGCCGCTAGACTTGATTTGTGCCTTAGGACCTTGCTTAGACTTGTATATACTTCAAGATTGAGGCCGCGCCTCGCAACTTATCAAGACTTTATCCATGCTACCGCCTAGCGGTCTTTCTATTCGACTCATGAACCAACTTAGATAAGACTTGCCAAACCTAGTATCGATTTCTTATGGACATCCCGATGCCAGGTATCGTGCTAAGCACGGTGCCTATGCTGCAGCCCAATCTTAGGCCCAGACATTGTGTTACCGAATAGACATGATTCCAGTTCTAAACCCAATCCAAAGGCATACACGCGGAGTGTCGCTATTGCCGACACATATACATGAGTGGTCACTAGCAATGTTAAGCTATCTCGGACACGGCTCGTGGGATATCGGCTCGTCCCTACACGGGTATCTAGCCCGGAGGCGCCGAAGTCTCCCATGCGGTTATCCAGCATCCTACTTTGAGCTGCACTCGCTTCCCCTGGGCCGAATGATCCCGGCGCCCCGGCAATCATTCGAGAAGACTACACCTTGTCGACAAGTTGTCCAATGACCATGCAAGTCTCAACTCGATCTAACCAATCCTTCCTTAACATGACCATGCATTCCTTCTTTCTTTCGAGACTTAACGAGGCTCCCAAGCTGCGGGACCGATCTCGTGTGCGGGACTTATCAAGACTTAGCGAGACACCCAAGCCGCGGGACCGATCTCGTGACAACCAGTCGCGTGGACTTCCTTTGATCGTGGCAAGCTTTTTACTAAACTGACCGCAGCTTGCGCCTTAGACAGACCTGGTTCTCTAGGCGATGCTAACACTCAAGTCATATACTTTTATACGACGAGCCTTGTTATCAAGGGATTACGTGACTTGACAACCGCAGATAGAGCGGGACAGTGCTAGAAATGGCTCCGATAGCCCAGCACAACTCTTGTCTAACTTATTCGGGCAACGACTCGACGAGCAAAGGCTACGCCAAGCTACGCATCGAGGGAACGTGCCGTGCACGCGTTCGACTTGAATAACTAAGTTCTTGGGTGCCTAGACTTAAGCCAACAAGCCGTGCAAGACGACTTAACTTGCGGGACGTGCGAAGGCTATGCCAAGCCTTGCGGGACATGACCGTGTATGCTTTATTAAGCATTCATGCGGGCGATGCCTGTGACTTAGGCTGATTCGAGTGTTGGGGCAAAACGACGGGACCGTGCATGCTTTATCAAGCATTCACACAGACGACGCCTAGGACTCAGGCTATTTCAAGTGTCGGGACAACTTAGCAACTTAAGCCAACTTCCTTCTTCCAAGCCACGGGATCGAAGGATCGAGTGTCATTTGAAAGCACGCTGAGCCGACTTCTATGAAGACCGTGGGACCATTTTCCATGTTCTAAGACATTCCGACGGGTCGGAATTATTCCCTTAGCTATGTGCGTTTGTAGCTTTTATATTAGCCTACTAGTGCAAGTTGAAAACATGCGCGTTATTAAGTGAAGGCTAAGATGAGGCAAGTTCACCGAAACTATCCCACCTGAGCGAGGGGTCGCCTCGACCGAGCGAGCCTTTAAGTAGCCGTTGCAAGGCTAAGTTCCAACGCCGTCGGCGTTTCGATTTCTCCGATTGACTTTGCGGGACGGGACACTACAACATACACCACTCAGAACAAGTCTCGTCCTCGAGACTTTCCTGAAGGCAAGCCATCCTACTATTTCTATGGACAAGACTTAATCGTTCCTAGACACGGAACTATAACAGTCGTGCGGGATACGCCTACGCATTTCCTTGAGTCCGAGCCATGCTCGCACTATTATCATTCTTTCCTTTAACACAAATTCAAGTTCTCGATATTCTTCCATTCCCCAAGTCTCATTTGAATTAACGTATCGCTTGGTTGGATCGTACACGTATTTCAGGCGTCCCCAGAATACATACATTCACCAAGCCGCATGATAGAGAATTCGTCATTCTCACTCGAGTCGTATCGTGTACATACTACGGCGTCCCTGAATTATATGCATGTAAGCCGAATCTCGTGAGGGGTTTTCCTATATTCGTGATTCACACTATCTATCCATGTCAATCCTCAAGTTCGATCTTTTGATTGCTAACACTTGCAACAGGGGCGTCTCGCCTAACCGCTAGGCCAATCTTTGCGAGGCTAAGTCAATATCAGGATTGGAATCATAGTTCCCCAACAATAATGCCAACACTGACCCAAATCATAGGGTCAAACCAAAGTCGGTAGTACGGAGTTTTCTACCCAAGCTCGCGTCACTCAGATTTCTAAACATCGAGCACGATCACCTATTTGCATCAATGCATGCGTTGTACATATTCAATTTTATCCAAATCACCAACTCTAACCAATTCGTGCATTCGATCACGAGGTTATCTAGCTCGACAATACGTTGCGTTCCAATCTCACGTGAGTCCGATTATCCACGACGGTTCATGAATCACCATGCAACGCTTCCGCGGAATAATCATTCTCATCGGGGCGTAACTCTTGTTTGAGTCCAGACTCATTCATTCTCGATACGCGGATTGGACCTACGCAATCCTTAAATTCAATCATCAAGCATACTGAGTCGTTCTCGAGTTCACCTTCGCGTCAAACCATAAGTCGAAACACACAAATTGCCACGCCATGCTAGTTCAATCACCCCCGCTGTATGAATCACTATACCAGCGCTCACGCGGAGTGATCGCCCTAATCGACAAGATGCATGTGCGAGGCTGGAGTTGCGCTCGCGACAAAAATGTTAATGTTGTGGTTATCGACGAAGTAAAACCAAACATATCATTTTTATCCAATCTAAGTTCGATAGTCCGACCGTCATTCATTCAACTAGAAAATCCTCGAGCCAAGTTTATCTTTTCCTCGACACGTTTCAATATCTCGAGTATAGCATCCATCGAAACAATGACATTTGCACGATCGTCATTCGCCGAGTCAGAGTACCCCCGAGTTATCGCATATCGATCTTTGATACGCCTCAATACCATCGACGATATGCATAACCTGATGATCTTCCTTTGCAACCAATTCGAGTCGTACGACTGATGCTAATGTTCGAACTGGATATTCCATAATTTCTCAATATTTAAGATCAAGTTTGATCGCTATTCCTCAAGCTCGTTTCAAGATCGTGATCGAAACTCAAGTCACATTTTATTTGAATCAATCCGATATCGTACGCGCGATCATCTAAGTTTCCTCGATCAAGACCATTCATTTTCATTCATCGTTCCGAATCATTTTCTAACACGTATTTCCCGTTCCCAAGTTGTCCGAACGAGATTCTCGTTCGGAATATTCGAAGTCACGATCTACTAAGCGTGACGCGTTCTAAGGCTTCGTGCGATCGCATCGCCTCGCCGACGTACTCGTTATTATTTCTAATCCTCAATATTTGCTCGAATGATTTAAATCCATACACCACTCGGATTCGAGCCATCTGATCGAGCCTACAATCACGTTTGCGTCATTCGCTAAAACATCCTTCGGATTCGTTCGACGAATCCCTAGCGTAATCGCTTACGTCGCATCGATACTAAGTCGTTCGCACTATTCCTCAATTTTTAAGTCAATCTTCCATGTACGCCTAAGCGTTAACTCGATAGCGTTCCTATCGATAGACACTCTAAGTGTAGCTTCGCTCCGACCGAGTGGTACTTGATATCACTCGTAACTCGTTTGCACCAAAAGTCGAGGTGCGCGATACGCGACGCAACTTAGCCAAAAGGCCGTGCGCATGACTATCCCATGCGGACTATATTTGGGTTTGCACGTCAATTGCTAGGGTCAACATGACTAGTTAGGCACGCACGCGATATGTTAACTTAGCACATGTTTTCTATCAAGACAAGTTTGACACCGTTCGGCACAAAGGCCTACCGATGCATTCGGCGATTGCCTACCGATGCGTTCGAGTGAACGCTTGTACGAGCTTTTAAAAATATTTAGACTTATTGTATGGACATGCCGAGGGACATTCGAGAGAGAGTACACACTTATTTTTCCAATGAACGAGCTTTCAAAACTGAAAAATTCGACGTGAAGTCCAAGGATGTAAAGCCGTCCTCTGATACCATTATGTCACGCCCGCTCCCGTAGGAGCGATCGTCCTCGCTAAGGCGTGATGCCGCACGAGCCTAGATTGCGCTCTTGCAAGGCAGTTTCATAACGGCCGATTACATCGGCGGCGACGGGATCGTCGTACAGAAGTCCCAAGCAGAAACATTGAATCGTGCAACGGAAATTTAGAACAAGCACACATGAACACAAGTCATTCAAAAGAAGCTCTTTATTGATATTGAACACAAGATTACATTTATGGGCACAAAGCCAATTTACAAGTCACTTGTGCTCACTTTTCTCTTTTTTTACAATTTACTCTCTCTCTCTCATCTCTCGATACAATGCTTGAATCCAGCGGAAGCTTCGGAAGGCGATGTCCAAACATTATGTCCTGTATAAGTCTTCAATTCGCGGCCGCACGCTTTGAGTCACCAAGGAACTCCGTGCCTCGACGCATCCAAGCGAGCTCCGTGCCACGAGCTTCTACCTGTGCCTGCACATGAACACTGTATGGGTGTCAGTACTCAACTGTACTGGTGGAGTGAGCTTCTCGCCCACCCATATAACCGACACGTTCATTTACTTTGTGCAGTTTAAAACCCTTTCGATTGTCTTTCTAGTCTCGCCTTAGGATTTATTTTAGGACGAGGACGTCCGACCAAACCGAGGTGCCAAGGCATGTTCGTGCTATAATCCCAACGCGTGTTTCGATCTAGGTAGTACCTCATCGCCTAGGTACTTGACCAAACTTGCAACTCGGAACGGCAGGGTCGTGTCGTGCTCTATTCGCGACTTAGACATATCCGAGACGGTGCTACGTCGAGGAGCAACTTACACGGACTCGACCGTGCCAAGACCTTTACTTAACTCAAGTGCCTCAAGCCTATTCTCGTGCCAACGACGTCAAGGGACGACTCGTGCAGGTCGTGACGCTAGACTTGATTTGTGCTTAAGACCTTGCTTAGACTTGTATATACTTCAAGATTGAGGCCGTGCCTCGCAACTTATCAAGACTTTATCCATGCTACCGCCTAGCGGTCTTTCTATTCGACTCATGAACCAACTTAGACAAGACTTGCCAAACCTAGTATCGATTTCTTATGGACATCCCGACGCCAGGTATCGTGCTAAGCACGGTACCTATGTTGCAGCCCAATCTTAGGCCCAGACATTGTGTTACCGACTAGACATGATTCCAGTTCTAAACCTAATCCAAAGGCATACACGTAGTGTGCCGCTATTGCCGACACATCTACATGAGTGGTCACTAGCATTGTCAGCTATCTCGGACATGGCTCATGGGATATCGGCTCGTCCCTACACAGGTAGCTAGC
>JANAVB010027999.1:10835881-11031374 GCA_029216955.1 Iris pallida | reverse complement strand
GGTGAAACCTCAATGTAAGGCCTTGAAATGAAGCTTCTCTCCTACTTGCAATATCCCAAGCCCCCGAATCCTTGCTAGCTGTCCACTATTGGTATCCTCAACTGTAGGGAGTCCAACACAATTGATTTGGTCCATTTGGTAGAAAAAAGAGGAATCTAGGGTGATTTGGGAAAGAACACTATTAGGGTTTTGTGTAGGGATGAAAAGAGGCTAGGTATTTATGAAGAGATGATTAAATAGGAAGATGATGGCTTGATGGCTATTGGAATAGTTAGGGTTAGGGTTTTAGTTGAGTGGCTAAGGTTTCTCCACCAATTTCTAGCTCAATCAAGGGCTCTCATCAAAGTAGGTTTCTAACATAATATCTAACCAAAATATCTCCTAACATAATGTCTAGATATTAATTTAACTTAGTTATTAAGTCTCCAACCTTCTAACTAAACTTCCATGAACATCATTAACATCTAGGTTAGGTCAAACTAGGTTAGTCTTTAATAAAATATTAGCACCACAATAATCAATCAAAATTCATTTTCATTAAAAAGTCCAAAGACCAAAATATCCCTAGGCTAAAAGTCATAATTAGTCATCCTAATCACTTAGTTAGGTCTCCTTGGTCATGGTTAGTCTCTAGGTCATGCAGTCTCTAGGGTTGCACTAGCAAAACCAAAATCATAAGTCATAGTTTTAATAATTTTAAATTGATTAAAAAATTACCATAAATCATATCATGATTTAAATAACATTATAAATAATTAAAAAATACAAAAGTTCAAAATTACTCTCATTTTAGAAACTGGGTGCTACAAGTCTACCCTCATTTGAAAAATTTCGTCCTCGAAATTAAAATGGTCGTACTCCTTCTAGGTCAAACACCCCAACAATCATAGTCATAAACACAGTTCGATAATCTTATGCGTCTGTCCAAAATTATGAGACTCAGAACCTCCATCATAC
Organism: Iris pallida; assembly: GCA_029216955.1. NCBI lineage: Eukaryota > Viridiplantae > Streptophyta > Magnoliopsida > Asparagales > Iridaceae > Iris > Iris pallida. The sequence goes on along the minus strand of JANAVB010027999.1, from coordinate 11,030,417 downwards.
TAGTGGGTAAGGCTACGATATCACAGAGTCCTTGACTAAGGTACACCTCTAGAATCATGGTATTTAAAATTTTTGTATTGTCGCAAGCTTGGCCGCGAAAACCTTAAATTCCCACACCCGAGAAGTACATCCAAATCTGACTATATTCCTCACTATGCCAGCTAACATGACTATAGAAGACTCTAGATCCCATAACTGAGACGACCTAGCCCATACGACTTATCTCAAAAGAAATCGAATCACAACGAAACATCAGAACAAAATTCATCAACTAACAGGAACATATAATCGAATTTCAACATTTATTAGGAGGCAAATACGAAAATAGAATCGAAAAGATTGGAAACTACAATCACTCTCCTTCTGCTTGTGCATCCTCGACTGCCATGGTGAAAGCTCGCCCTTGCTGGCCTCCCTGGCCTGCTGCTGATGCTGGACAAACCTCTGCTGCTGAGTCTGCAATGGTGGTCCCTGCTGCTGCCCTGCTAGCTTCTGCGCCCTGTCGGAGACCTAGCTTCTGCTGCTGCTGCCTAAGCTAATCATGCCGAGTTCTTGGGACTCCCTCAACTGATGCTCTGCTGAACCACAAAGTAAATACAGGCCCTGCCTCTTCCCGCAGTCGTCCCACCTGTGACCTTGCTTCTTGCAGAAGTTACATATATGTGCTGACACTGCCTGGGGCCTGCTGGTAAGTATATGTCCCTGGCCCTGAAATGGCTGCTGAACTGGCCTCTGCTGAATGTGATGGCGCTTGGCCGGCCTTGCACTAGAACTAGCCCCTAAGGCATCACTGCCCCTCTTCGGCCTCAGACCGTAGTCCTCCTCTGCAATCTGAGCATCCATCAGAATATACTCAAATGTCGCATCACACGTCTAGAAGTACGAGAGCGCACTGCGTAATCAGGCCCCTCCTGAACTTATGGGCCTTCTCTCCCTCATCCTGAATCATCCCTGGCGCGAATCGACTCAGGCGAAAGAACTCTGCCGCATACTCGTCCACAGACGAGTTCCCCTATACTATCCTGCAAACTGGTTCTGCAGCGCGCTAAAAGCTACATCCGGATAGAGATTCTCCATGTCAATCCTCTAACTGATGACGAGGATCCATATGTTTGATGGAAGTGGGGATTCCCAGGACCCTTCTTTGGTGTACGTATTGATCGATAGAAAGTTAACAGATCTAATACGTGTTCTAACTCTCTTCATAGGCAAAACTAGGGTTCACGAATTATACCTGCGGCGGAAAGAAACAAGTAATTCCTGGCAATCTCGAGCGGACGACCCCAAGATCTTCTGTACTATTCCTTCCTCAATTTGGATGTTGTGTGGGACGATCTGCCAACCTTTTCTTCTCATTGGCAGCCCTCTCTTTCTCTCCTTACGTGAATCACGAATTTAGAAAAAGTTTTAGATTTCTGATCAGTAATCTGGCGGCCAGAGAATAGAGGATATATATATATATGCTATACTACGGCAGGGACCATGAGGAGAAATTAGGGTTAGGTCTCCTAACGGATCTGGATATCCTGTGTTCAGTCCGAACACACTATCCAGGCCCATTGACAATAGCTCGCTCGATCCACTAATGAGCTATTGTTGCACTACCTCCCTAATTCCAAATTATATTTGTGGGCTCCTTTTATTATATGCGTTTGGCTCCCCATGTTAAGATATCGTATGTCCATCGATCAAATTAAGTTACTGACAACTATATTGATTCGACATCTTTTATCAAGTAGTACCGCTCAACTTTATTTGTCATGTCGGATATAATCCACCTGCAGGGTTTACATGACAATCCTTATGAGCTCTTAAGGGACATCATCAACCCGATGTATCTGAACATGAATTCCATTTATAATCAACAACCCATCATACATACAATGTTATTATCCAATTCATAGAGGTTGTTGATCCATAATGAATCTTACTCTTTTATGAGTCAAAGTAATGCATACTGCATATACATATCCGTTATTATATCGAATTAAGAGCATAAGCATCCATAATAACAGAGGTGTTTGTTCTCTTATGTAGTCAGTACAAAGAGAACAATCTCAAGTGGTCATGTTCAATACACATAAATGTACTAGTGTAAACCTATAGTCAAGATAGACTAATACCATATTACACTATAACCTTTCCAATAGATTGTCCAAGTCCATCTAGGTTGTGAACTATTTATATACTCTATAGGAAACTGATAATATGATCTTCTGTGTGACGCCACACACCATATTATCTACAATATAGAATATCAGACATTTGCATTAACACTGCAACAAATACAATATGCAACATTTGCCCATATAATTCTCATTCAAAATTTAAGGAAATAAGGTTAATACAAAAATGATGCTTTTAGTATATAACCCTAACATGCGGTACCATGTCAAAGCGATATCAAAGAACTGACTAGCCGCGGCTGACACCCACAGCCTCTTCGGAAGCTCTGCTAGATCCAAACTCTGCTCGACGTCCTCTAGCCAGTCGTCGGCTAAAGAATGCCCTCAGTCCCCTTGAACTCCCGGGGTACCATCTTCTTAAATTAATACTGATCCAGGCCTCGGTTGCTGCTGATGCGGCTCCTGGCCCTGAGCTTCCTGAACCGGAGCTGCAACAACCTTCTCGACAGCTGCTAGTACAAGCTGATGAGCATTCTCATGCTCTGCCTCATAGTCTCAGACTGTCGCTGAGACGCCTCCGCCTGCGTTCACTGAGTCTCCATCATCTGCTGAGGAGCACAAACATCTGCAACGCATCTCGTGTATCGAAGTGGCGGCGGAAGAGTCTCTGGAATAACGATAGAAGGTCTCTCAACTAGAGGTGGAAGACCTCCTGATGCTGCTGCTACTACTCCACCTGGATGAAGAGCAGTAGGGGCAGCAGAGACAGCCATCTGGACCTCCCCCTCCTCCGAACAGTAGACCTAGATGGACTGGACCTCTTCGGAGCAGTACTAGATCCAGCTGCCTGAGCTCGAGTCACTGTTATCCTGGAGACAGATCAAACAAGAAAATCAATACTGAGAAAGAAGCGATATAATCAAAGGAGGACGGTTTATTTCAAGGAAACAATTTTCAACAAGAATTTAGAAGGCAGGAATTCAGTTAAGAGTTTTTTTCTAGATATGATTGAGTACCTCAAATATATCATAATCCTACTACAGGCTGTAGTGATACTCTAGTTCGAATACCACTACAAAACTCGACCTGCATGGGCCACCACTAAAAATGTGTCACGACCCGCACCCTGTTTAGGAGCACGAGAACGTGGGTACGTCCAGCCTACGCCGCAGTATCGGCGTAGAACGCTGTATAGGTCATCTATAACATCTAACATCTAACACAATATATAAACCTGTCATCACCGCACGGAGGTATATATAACATCTCAACTCTATCTCAATCACAAGTCTAGGAAGATAGAGCACGATATGAAATCAGATAAAAGGAAGAAACTAAATATAAATAGAGTTATCACACCACACAAAATAGATGTTCAACACAAATAAATACAAGTCCTGAATATAACTAAGTCTCAACTAACCATCGGAACAATCCGATACAAACAGAAAACTATAAATACTAGACTAAACTAGGCACCCTCTACTGAGCTAGATGCTCCTCAGTCTCCTGAATGTCACCCTCATATGCCCTATAGAAGGTAGGGCAGTCACCATCATCATCTGTAATATTTTTAACAGGTCCAGTCAGGACAGAAACGAGCACAATACATTTCACGCAGTTCATATCATGTTAGAATTTAAATATAAAGCATACAAAAGAGTAAGATACATGGACTGTAAAGAAATATATATGAAAATAAGAGAGATTTGATAACTGAAAATATCTATATACATGATAAGTAAGAACTGTAAGTAACCTATTATTTAGAGCATGAGATGGTTATATAAACGGGTTAGGACAATGCAAGGATAACTCCATCATACGTGAGTGTACAATGGACATATATATGATTTTCACAAGATTTCACAAGATGGTATTTTAATCACATAACCATTTCCTACTCACCCTTCCCAATCAATACACAAGGATCCAGTCAAGTTACGTTACCTTGTACAAGAGATTTTTATCATATTTGTTTACGTGATCATGAGAGTACAAGATTGCACAAGAGTATACATGAATAGCGGTGTACATGAAATACAAGATGTTCATGAAAAGCACATGACAACTATATCTGATGCACCCCAAGGGGGATAATATCGCATGACAAGATCCATATAGTACCAATCCGTGATAATAACGTGACATCATCATATAAAGTAATCTAGAGCAAGAATATAAATCCTAGCAAGTATGAAACGGTCAGAGAATGTACTCGCCTGTCACCCTGAATGACTGATATAAATAGTTGTCCAAACCTGATGTCACAGAGTCCTATTTAGAGTAAAATAGGTTATTTAAGTACTCAAATTGTAATAATGGAAATCTGTAATACAAACTACATGATTCTAAGTCAAACTAGGTCAAGTCAACTCTTGGTCAACTTTGGTTAACTGTCTAGGTCAAACTAGGTCACACTTGGTCTACTTAGTCAAACTAGGTCACACTTGGTCTACTCTAGTCAAACTAGGTCACACTTGGTCTACTCTAGTCAAACTTAAGTCCACAAGACCAATTAGGCCTATATTGGTCAAATATTGGTCAACTTAGCTATTCTAGGTCCAAGCTAGTCTAACAAGCCTAACTAGGCCTAACCAAGTTAGCCTAGGCAATCAAGGCTAGACATAAGCAAAGCAAAACAATGTGAACCCCACCAAGGCATATATATATATATATATATATATATATATATATATATATATATATATATATATATATATATATACCACACATAGGGTTATTGCCTATAATTAGTAATAAATATATACATTATATATATAGGAAAGCCATATATTTACATATACAAGCATCAAACTTACATATATATATTTAAATACTACATTATATACATTACACTATACCTTACATTATATACATGCATATTTATATATAGAAAAGGAAAGAAAAGAAAGGGAGAGGGGACTGATTTTGTATGGCAACATGGGCTGCACTCTCTCATTACCTGCTGTTACAACAGTGGCAAGCCCCTCCTATCACACTCTCAAGGACAACACTCAACTCCCTAACAAATATACATAGAAATATATAGGGAAACTATATATGTGAACTTACATATATATATATATATATATATATATATATATATATATATATATATATATATATATATATTAAAGAAAACCCGCTCGATTTATTAATGACGGCTCAAAAGACCGCAGACAAAATCCGTATACAAGGCACAAAATGCCGAAGCCTATACAGTTATACCACAAAAAGAAGGAGGGAGAAAGGCGAAACAATCGCCTGGGGCTACAGGGGTAGCACCGACCAAAATGCTCTCGAACTGTGGGAACACAGGGAGCTCCGCTTATGGCATTGTCGAGCAATTTCTCGAATGAGCTGGTATGTCGAGTATGGGTGACCTTCGTATCTCGTTTTGTTGCGATTCTTCCAAATGACCCAAGTAGCCGCCGCTGTGATGATCAGATGGCCGTGGGAAACAGAACCCCAGGAAGCCATAAGATCGTGGAAGCATCCACCGCCTTGCTCCATGCTGAAAAGCTGGTTAAGGGTAGTCCAAGTCCTGTCCGGCAGTGCCACCTGTCGGAATATATGATCGATAGTCTCCGTCTGGCGTTCGGAACAGCAGGAGCAAGCTGATGCTAAGCTAATCCCGATGGTGTTAAGGATGTCGTCTGTCGGCAGCTTCTTTCTGAGGACTCTCCATAATATGAAGGACCACTTCTTGGGGATGCAGGAATGCCAGTAGTTGGCCATTGTGAGGTACCACCGACCGGCGCCCCGGATAGCGGTTCTTGCCGACTTCACTGAGAATGCCCCCGACGCCTCGAGGGTTCATATTAACACATCCGCCTCGCCGTCGATGCATAATCCTCGCTCATGGATGATGTCCGCCGCTTCGTTACCGGACCACTCACGAATCTGGTTCCAGTGCCAGTCATCGGTAGGGTGGTTCCACAGGTCTCTGATCCTACAATCTCCCGGGGTCTCAGTAAGACTCGGGATCATGCTGTCTTCGATCCATCTCTCAAGGAATGGGTTCGAATTGCCTGCTCCCAGCTGGAGTCTCATCGCAGGCTCGACAAGGTCGCGACCGATAAGGATGCGACGCCAGGCCGCTGAGGATCTGCAGTTGGAAATGGCCATCGAGGGGTGGATATGTTTGAAGTATCTAGCTTTCAAAAACCTGCTCCATAAGTTGTTGCTCGTACGGAGGTTCCACCATAGTTTCATCGAGAAAGCTTTAACAATGTGGGTGAGTTTGGTGAATCCCAGTCCCCCTTCGCCAGTCGGGTGAGCCATAGTTTTCCAGCTGGCCCAATGATGCTTATCTTGGCCGTTGCTATACCCCCAAAAGAAATTACAAAAGATCTGTTCGATCATAGAAAGAACCTTAATGGGCGGCGAACACGCAGCTATGGTGTGGATGGGGATGGAGGAAAGCACGTGATTGATGAGGATCATCTTGCCACCTGGGGATAAGGTGGCATTATGCCACCCTTCCAGTTTCTTCCTGATTCTGGTGGTCAAGTCCTCGAAGATGCTGACGTTGGACTTCCCGTACACTAAAGGGCACCCGAGATAGGTGAACGGGGGCTTAGCAACCGTAAAGGATGTTAAGTTGGAGAGGTTGTTGGCGTGCTCTCTGTTGGTGTTGTGGTGGGCGTAGATAACGCTCTTGGAATGATTGATCTTCTGGCCGAAACATCTGGAGTACCTCATCAGGGTGTTGTGAACCACCTCTATCGCGCCTTCATCCCCGGAAGAGAAGATGAGTAAGTCATCTGCAAAAGCCAGGTGGGTGATTATAGGACAGCTACTGGATGTATAATAGTGCTAAAAGTTGGGGGTGTTGACCATATTGTTAAGGTTCCTACTCAGGGCGTCCGCTGCTATAATAAAATAGTAGAGGATAGGGGGTCGCCCTGTCTCACCCCATGGTAGGATTTAAAAAATCCTTCTGCATGGCCATTGATGACCATGGAGAACCACGAGTTGCTGATGGATCTCCAGACGATATTGGTCCAAGTTTTCGAGAATCCGAAAGCTCTGAAAACCTAGATCATGAATTGCCAATCCAGTATATCATAAGCTTTCTCCATGTCGATTTTAATAACAATGTTGCTTCCCCTCACTGGAAATTCCATGCAGGTTATTAACTCTTGGGCCAGCATAATATTGTCCTGGATGTTCCTTCCGCGAACGAACCCGCTTTGCTCCTCCGAGATGATCTTGGAAAGAAGACCAGCCATTCTGGTAGCAATAATCTTGGATATGATCTTGTTGGTGAAGTTACAAAGACTAATGGCTCGAAAGTCGCAAAATGACTCCGGGTTGTCTTTTTAGGGATAAGGATCAGGTTGGCGCTCGAGATGGCTTTGGGGTATATAGTACCTTCGAAGAAGGCGATTGTCGCTTCGGTGATGTCTTGCTTGATAATATCCCATCTAGTACAGAAAAATACCCCCGAAAACCCGTCCGGGCCTGGCGCACTATGCTCGTTCAGGGCCCACACTGCATCTTTTATTTCCTGAGCTGAGGGAGGGCGGTTCAACTGGGCGTTGTCTGTGTCATTAATGAGGAGGGGGATTTGATCTAGGAATGATCTATCTTTGTGGACAGTATCTTTGGAGAATAGTTTAGAATAAAATTTTGTTGTTGCCTCTTGGATGCTCTTTTGGTCGGTAATGATGTTCCCATTGTCATCGATAGTCCTGTGAATCGAGAGCTTCTGTATGCGCTCGTTAACGCAGGCATGAAAGTGCTTCAAGTTTTTGTTCCCCTCGCTGTCCTATTTCAACCTCGCTTTCTGTTTCCAGAAATCGATCTCCACTTTGATTCTGAATTTAAGCATAGCCTTAGTGAGGCTGAGGGCTCTTCTAGCCGCTAACGATCGATCCGTGACGACTAGGGCTTCGGCACGGGTGACATCGTCCTCAGCTACTCGAACGGCTTGAAAGATGTCTCCGTAGGCAAGCTTGCTCCAAGCAGACAGGGCTTTCCTGGTGGCTTTAAGCTTGTTGCTTACTCGGACAAGGGGGTTGGGGGAGTCCTCGTGGTTCCATGCTTCCGCAACGATGCCCAGAAACTGGGGGTGCCCGGTCCAGAAGTCGAGGAATTGGAAATTCTTTTTGGATGAAGTAGTCTTGTTTTTTATCTCAATCAACAGGGGGTTGTGGTCTGATTCTGTGGAGTTGAGGTGGGACAGATTGGTGGTGATCCCCATATCGTGCCAAAAGGCATTCGTGAGGGCCCTGTCTAGCCTGGAGTATTGACGACGGTCGCCATCCTGTATGTTGCACCAGGTGAATGCATTGCAGTGAACTTGAGAGAGGTTAAGTGGGCATTGAAGATGAAGTTGTTGAAGTCAAGCATGGCCGGGACGGGGGGGGGAGGGAGGGCGACCTCCAGTTTTCTCTACGTTGCAGGTGATCGCATTAAAGTCCCCAATGCAAAGCCAAGGGGAGTTGGTGTGAAGGTGATGGATGTCAAGGAGGTCATTCCAGAGTTGTTTCCTTTCCGTAACATCGTAGTTGTCATAGACTGTTGAAAGGATAGCGCGATCGGAAAGTCTTGGGTGATCAAACCAATAGGAGAGGGCCTGTCGGGAGTCCTGGATGACTCATAATTTGACGTCCTTCGTGCCGAGGATCCAAATATCGTGTCTGCCAGCTATGGCCATGGGAAGGCCTAGTTGCAGTTGGATGGACTTTAATCTTTTGGAGGGATTTTAGGTTCGATAATGATGATGATGTCTATCTTGTGGATTTTCTGCAGATTGGTTATTCTCCTTAACGTCGGTTTGTTCGCCAGACCGCAAATATTTCAGGATAGGATGTTAAGCATTAAGGGAGTTATTGGAGGGGGGTTTGTTCCGCTTGGCGATGGATCTGGTTTGGATGGTGGCAATTTTGGTAGGCCCGTGGTTGGCATTGGCCTTACTCGAGGTAGAAGGTCCTGCCTCAGTTGAGGGAGGGTGATTAATATATGATTGCTTTTTCGTGGCCGGTTGCTGAATGACTGATTCTCCGGCTGAGTCTAGGATACGATTCTCTGGTGGGATGATTATGGAGTCACTGGTGCTCTCTGTCAGGAGATTAGATTACTGAAAAGGGAAACCCGCGACTTGGACTTGGAGCCCTCTCCGAACTAGGTCTGGACCTAGAATAGCTAAGGCCTCAACCATGGGGACTTCGGTGGTGAGTAGCTGATTAGCTTCGGTTACGTCGGTGTACTGTTTATGCCTTCCGGAATGGAGGTTCTCGGTGAGCGCAACGATCGACTAGGGGAGCGATTGTCTCCTCTGGGTCTTCCGCGTCCTTCGAATCAAGAGCATCGAATTGATTGGATACGGTGAGAGCTTGGGTGCTGTGGGGAATCAATGCTTTGCAAGGAGATTCGCTCCTGTCAGATGTGTCGTCCCCGGAGCCGAATCGAGTGTGCAAATTTGGGCGAGGAAGGATAGGTGGCATGGGTGTCCTTCCCTCAGTTGGCTTGCTGACTTTTCGGGGTGGTTTCTTCTTTAGTTCTGGATGAAGTCGGTGGTAGTGCTTTGGGAGGTGACCTCTTAAGTGGCAGTAGTTACAGAACATGATGTGGTTATCATAGAGAATTTGTTGGGTGTGGGTCCGGTTGCCCAGCTCGATATTGATGAAGTTGGGTGGTTCGGTGGTGAGGTCGAGTTCCTTGCAGATTTTGGCGTAGTGGGCTTTGGTGAGGTTGTTGGTCTCAGGGGATGAGGCCACATACGTGCCTAAGGAGTTGGCGATACGCCTGAGAGCCGCTGGGATGAAGGCAGAGTAATCCAGGCGGTGACTGTCGCTGAGTCTTCTTTTGTACTAAAGCTAGCTGACCACTTGATGATCTTCATCTGGTGGGAATCAATCCTGCATGTGCCTTTGGACCAGACTGTCTTATGGTCGAATTTGAAAGAGAGGTGAAGAAGGATGTGTTTGGGATCAAGGGGGCTACACGGTAATCCACTGAGAGTCTCCAGCTGGCTATCGTCTCCTGCACCCGTGAGAGCTTGGGACATCCGGATGAAAATTTGAGAATGAACGTATGGGGGAATGAGTTCGATAGTGAGGACATCTCCTTGTTAGAGAATGGAACCGAGGGCACCGATGAATCCTGAGAGTACTCAATATCCGAAAGAATGATGTCGGGGACGAGAGGTGCCTTGGCTGGCGCCAGATCCGGGTGCAGCTTGTCAGTGTAGGTCGTCGGAGGGGGGGCTGCCGGAGAAGGGGTCGTAGAAAAACCATACGAATGAGGGGGAGCAGTCGAGGAGGGGATCTGCTCGGGATGGAGGGTGTTGACTGAAGGGGCTGCCTGGGGATGCACAGAGGTTGGAGGGCGGCTGGTAGGGACCTCCCAAGGACTGGGCTTTGCCCGCTCGCTGTGGGTGGCGCCACCGACGGACCAACGACAATTAGAAGGAGTGCGTCCGGAGCGACCTCAACGGGGCCTCCTGGCTCGGTCGAGCTAGGGGCAAGAAAGATGGGATCCGGGATACGGGATACGGAAGGGGATACCACCGCGGGAGGGGGGTGGTGAGGAAACGGGGGGAGGGTTCGGGCAGGTGCCGTAGAAAGGGCGGGAGTCTCGCCCACCAACGCGGCTGTGGAGGGTGGCGGAGGGGGACCTCCGGGGGGGGGAAGGGTGGTAGAAGCCCAAAGAGGGGGGCAGGAGCCGACCCTTCAGGCGGAGCTGCTGAACTATGCTGCCAAGCAGAGTGTGTTGGGGTGGCAACGGCAGGCGGGGTAGCATCGATCCGGGCATACGCGAAAGGGTAGGGAGAGGCGTACCGGGCATACGCAAAAGGGGTGGCACCTCCCAAGGATGACGCGGAGTGAGCTGGCACGTAGAGGACCTGAGAAGAGGGGGCTTGAGGTGGCGCGTAATAGCCATAGGAAGGGCGGGCCCCACCGAAATGAGTGGGGGCGAAGTGAGCTGGCACGTAGAGGACCTGAGAAGAGGGGGCTTGAGGTGGCACATAAAAGCCAAAGAAGGGCGGGCCCCATCGAAATGAATGGAGGCATAGAAGTCTTGAGATGGGATGGCCTGCTCTTCGTGTAAAAACCCTAGGAAGGGCGTGACCCACCGACGGAAACCTCGGACCGAGGGATATTACGCGTAACGGGGATTGGAATATGCTGGTCCACCACGTGGGTTGGGGCGGCATGTCCATCCACGTAGGGCAGTTGAAAAGTATGGTCCACCAAATGGGTAGGGGCGGCAAGGCCGTCCACGTGGGGCCAAGATAATGGCGCCCAAGGACCTGCACTGCAGGTGGGCAAACATTCCGAGGAACTGGCAGGCCTGTTCGAATTTTGAACAGGGGGGGGAGGAGCACATGGATGGGGGTTTGGAGAAGAGTGGGGAGGCCCCCTACCGCGGGAGGCCCGGCCAAGACGGAGCCTTGATCCACGAACACGGGAGGAGAGGCGGGAGGAAGGTGGGAGGGCTGAGGGCCGAAGGGGGGCTGAGCCGGAATAGGGGGACGGAGGGAGGGAGCTCGAGAGGGGGCTGAGGTGAATGGGGGAGGGGCGGTCGGACGGGCAAATGACTGGGGTTGGGGGAAAAATCGGAAGACTGGAACAACGAGGAAGAGGGGAGGGGGAGTGGGATGATGGAGGAGATGGGGGAAAGGATATGGCTGATGATCTCCAAGCAGTCGGCCGGCCATGGGTTGGCCATCGGCAGACTCAGAATCACCACTGGAGGGGCGCAGGGGAAGCCCTAGGGACTTCCCGCATCTTATATATATATATATATTATATATATTATATATATATATAATTAATATATATTAAATATCTATATATATATAATATATATAATATATATATATTATATTATATCTATAGAATAATAAATATATTATATATAGATATATATTATATATATATAATATTATTTTTATATATATATCTATATATATAATATATATATAGATATTTAGATATATATATAATATATATATATATAATATATATATATATTATATATTATATATATATAATATTTTATATATATATAGATATAATATATATAATTATATAATATATATATATATTTATATCTATATATATTATATATATATATATATATATATATATATATTATATATATATATTAATATAATATATATATATATATATAATATATAAATATATATATATATATAGATTATATATATATATATAATATATAATATCTATATATAATAATATATATATATATATTATTATAATATATAATATATGAAAGAGACATCTTTTTATATCTATATAATATATATATCTATTATATATATAAAATATGGAAGAGAGGGCAAAATAGATATGGATTTTAGTTTTTAAACTTAGTTATACATGTATTCAGTTCATGTATTAACATATCATGCAATCATACATGCATTCATTAAATCTCAGCAAAAATGGAAAATAGAGACTAAACTAGATGCATTCTCAGGTTCTCTGTAAGAGCCACAACTCCTCATTCACATTCGAAAATCCATACTACAAGCCTAATCTTGCATATATATGAACCTAGCTATGTAAACTCATATCTCAGACATGTTAATCATGTATTAACATTATAATTAGCATTTAATTATCAAATAATTTGTATTTTAAAAAACTCAGAATTGGGTATACTGACACAGGTATCAGAAAATAAGGGAAACCCTATAATTCGAATTCAAAATCCAACAAAACATCAAATTAAGGGTCGGTATTGTGTTATGCACATGTGTAGGTGTCACACAGGGTATATCGTGTCCAAATAATAGGACACGACGTGTCCAAACACCGAAAAACAACACAGTAACACGTGCGGCCGCAGGCAGCCCCGTGCGCATTTGCCAATCGATCTAGGACACGACACACGACATGAGATGCCTCGTGCACGTGTCCATGTATCAAGGGGGTCAAGGGCAACTTGTACATGTGTCTACATCATGTCCAAGTGAGCCGTATCGCATGAACGAGACGCATATCAGTGTCGAAATATCAACTGTACACAGTTAGTGTAAAATCAGTACGCGTGTCCGTGCTCCCTCGACACGACACAAATTCGTGTCAAACTCGAGGGGTGTCATGACAGAGGGTGCCCCTACTCTCGTGTCAAGTGGCACGAGTCTACGTGTCCAAATACGTAAGAAATCAGTACGTGTCATCAGGCCACTGTGCCGCAGTGTTGTGCACAGGTTCGTATCCAAATTTGGACACGAAATGGACACAAAATTGTGCTCAGTCCCTAGGGAATTCAAAGTACACATATAGGGCTACACATCTGTGAAATTTGTTTTAGAAATTATTAATAAAAGTTTCTTTGTGGCATTTCATCCAACATTGGTTTATAGGGACTGATACGTGTCCGATTCGGACACTAAATGGACACGGTTTCTTACCAAACTTAGACTACACCTAGGAGAACCGTAAATGGATGCATCTATGGAAAGAAATTGGGAATTTAAAGGTGTTTGATAGATTTTATCTATTGAGGGTGAAACCTCAATGTAAAGGCCTTGAAATGAGAGCTTCTCTCCAACTTGTAATGATCCCAAGCCCCCGAATCCTTGCTAGCTGTCCTCTATTGATATCCTCTACTGTAGGGGAGTCCAACGTAATTGATTTGGTCCAATTTGGTGGAGAAATGAGGAATCTAGGATGATTTGGGGAAGAACACTATTAGGGTTTTGTGTAGGGATGAAAAGAGGCTAGGTATTTATGAAGATATGATTAAATAGGGGAAAGATGGACTTGATGGCTGTTGGAATAGTTAGGGTTAGGGTTTTAGATGAGTGTCTAAGGTTTCTCTACCAATTTCTAGCTTAATCAAGGGCTCTCATCAAAAGTAGGTTTTTAACATAATATCTAACCAAAATATCTCCTAACATAATGTCTAGATATTAATCTAACTTAGTTATTAAGTCTCCAAACTTCTAACTAAACTTCCATGAACATCGTTAACATCTAGGTTAGGTCAAAACTAGGTTAGTCTTTAATAAAAGATTAGCACCACAATAATCAATCAAAATTCATTTTCATTAAAAAGTCCAAAATGACCAAAATACTCCTAGGCTAAAAGTCACAATTAGTCATCCTAATCACTTGATTAGGTCTCCATGGTCATGGTTAGTCTTTAGGTCATGCAGTCTCTAGGGTTGCACTAGCAAAACATTAAAATCACAAGTCATGGTTTTAAATAGTTTTAAATAGTTTTTAATTGATTAAAAATTACCATAAATTACCCTCATTTTAGAAACTGGGTGCTACAAAAAACCCTAGCTACTACATTAACAAATTTCGGGTTAGCTATCAAAATTGGGTTAATATCGGCGTTAACGAATTTTGAATAATTTACGAATACCAAAAACCTTGGCTACTACATTGTGTCCGTATCCGTATCCGTGTCCGTGTCCACACCATTTCTATGAGTATCGATATCGAAGTCGGTAATATTGACCATTCCTATGAGTATCGATATTGAAATCGGTATCAGACCATTCATAGGAGTATCAATATCAAAATCGGTAATATCAAAATCGGAATAATATCGGCCTTATCGAAACAAATTCAATATCTTAATGTACGTATCGGGTTAGTATCGGCCTATCGGAATAGTATCGCCCTATCGAATTGGAATTGGATATCCTTATATCATAATCGAATATCGAAACTGGAATCATACCATTCCTATGAGTATCGATATCAAAATCGGGTTAGTATCAGCTTTATCGAAATCAGATTCAAAAACCCTAGCTACTACATTAACGAATTTTGGGTTAGCTATTGAAATCGGGTTAGTATCAGCCTTAACGAATTTTAAATAATTTACGAATACCAAAAACCCTAGCTACTACATTGTGTCCGTGTCCGTATCCGTGTCCAAAACCCTAGCTACTATATTTTGTCATAATTTTTGTGTCTGAGAAGCATATCGTGTCTGTGTCAACAAAAATTATTAGAGAAAAATTAGGTCATTACCTGAGGAGTGGGGGTTGCCCTGTCGCCGGAGAGGAGCCGAGGAGGGGGGCGGACGAAGGGGGCAGAGGTGGGAGGGGGACGAAGAGGGAAAAGGGTGGCAGAAGGGGGGGCAGAGGGGGCAGAGGGAGGGCGGAGATGGGGGCAGAGGGAGGGCAGAGAGGGGGGCACAAGGAGGGGCGGCGGAGAGGGGGTCTGAGAGAGGGCCGGAGGGGAGCAAAGGGGGAGGGGGTCGTCGGAGAGGGGTCGGAGATGGGGCGGAGATGGGGGTCGGAGAGAGGGGCGGAGATGGGGGTCGCCGGAGAGGGGTCGCCGGAGATGAGCGAGGGAGTCGAGGGAGCGGGAGGAGGGATGTTGGGGGAAAATAAAATTTTGGGAACATTTTTAGAATTAGTATGGGGGGATACTTTTACAGAAGCTCAGCGACGAAAAAGTCCGTCGCTGAGGCGTCGGAAGAAAACTAGCGACGGACTAGCAACGGATTCAGTGACGTCCAATTGAATTATTTTTTACGTAAATTATCCGTCACAAGTCAGTCACAAGTACGTCGCTAATTAGCGACGGATTTACTGCCGTCGGTGACGTCCGTCGGTAATTAACCGTATTTTTGTAGTAATATATATATATATATATATATATATATATATATATATATATATATATATATATATATAAAAAAAAATTATATATATATATATATATTATATATATATATATATATATATATATATATATCCAATGATCTGTAGCTCACGTAAATTTACTAGTTATTATAATACGACTTGAAAATTGCTAAAAAATAAGTTGTGAACATATGAAAAATTATAAACACATTTAATATTTAATTATATTTAAACTAAGTAAACTGTATTACCTAATTTAGACACATATCCAAATTCTAAAAACAAATATATAATAAATCCTAACTAAAATATATTCAAATCATATTTAAAATATTTTAATACATTTAAAATTTTATCTCATTTTTTAACAACATCATAGAATTTTCTTTTTGTAAGCAACACACATGAACTAGGAGAGGTACTAGAAAATAGTTCGAAATGGGCCGTATAATATAAAAGTAATTTTTTACATATCTATGACAATTTGAGTTATTTGTATTTACTCCATTCTCTCTATTTGCTAAAGCAAAAAGAGTTATCCTCAATTTTAAATTTACTCGCAATATCTTCTCATTTAGTGTTAAATATAGGGGGGAACAAATAATACTTGCTAATTATATGAAATGGAAACTGCTACTAATAAATTTTAAGGTGGGAGTAACTACATTTGCATTAGCAAATAGGAGAGTAAACATAAATAACTAGAAACAAATTCTAATTGAAATATAAATACATCTACAATAAATTTTAATTTGAACATATTATATCTATGAAATTTTCATCTAGAGTAAATTTTTTTACCTAATTTATAAAAAAAGTAAGAAGTTCATTATGGGTAACGAAGCGACAATACGAATGACCCGCGGTGGGTTTGTAGGGGGGCCAGAAGGAACGTGCCAGTTGTCACTTCCCGTTCCCAGAATACATATTTTTAGTACATGTACTGCCTTAATATATTTATTTAATATTTATCATGTATTGTTCTGTAATTAAACCCCTTTAATTTTATGTTAATTAATTTCCTGCAATTTATTTCTGCATTTTATTTTCTGCTTTTATACTCTGCTTTAGCTATGCTTTGGGTTCGGCTTGGATTGGATTAATTATGTTGGTTCATCATGAACCGAAACAAACCCCCACCACCTCTTCATTTAAAGTCCCAAACCCTTTCTCTCTCTTCATTACTCTCCTTCACCATTACTCCTCTTCTTCCTCATAAACTTTCCTCACCTACCAGCCGCCTAGGCAAGTGCCAACTTGCTTCTTGATGAATCTCCATTTTTGTTGTTCTATTATCTTTCTCTCAGGATTTTTAGATACTTTAGTACTTAGCATTTTTAATTTCCATGGCTCATTTCTTGTAAATCTAAGTTTAATGCATTTTCAGATTTCTTAGATTTTGATCTAGTAAATTTGTTACTTTTCAAGTTTTGATGGTTCCATGTTGTAGAAAATTTCGTTCTACCCCATTTTGACCTATGGAAGTCTAGTTTTGGGCTTATAATGAAGGAATTAGGGAGCTCGAAAGCAATGGCTTCTCATGGTTCTCCTTCTCAGAAAGTGGAGAAGAAGAACAGTGCTTGACCGCGTGAGTTTTCATGCGGCAAGTCTCTCTTGGCCGCATGAGCTTAGTTAGCCGCATGGGCTTAGTTAGCCACATGAGCTTAGATAGCCGCATGGGCTTAGTTAGCCGCATGGGCTTAGTCAGTCGCATGAGACTTATCTGCCGCATGAGTTTTAGCTAGCCGCATATCCATTCAGTTCCACATCCGCATGGCGTTACATGACTTCTCAGCCGCATATAGGCTTGCAC
The DNA here is from genome assembly GCA_029216955.1 of Iris pallida. Taxonomy (NCBI): domain Eukaryota; kingdom Viridiplantae; phylum Streptophyta; class Magnoliopsida; order Asparagales; family Iridaceae; genus Iris; species Iris pallida. Next base: position 11,012,878 of record JANAVB010027999.1, on the reverse strand, counting down.
CTATTCAGCCGCATGGAATTTCCTCTGGTCGCAGGGGTGCAAGTCATCCGTAGTCGCATGATATATTTCTCAGCCGCATGGACACGCGTTTCTTGCAGCCGCATAAATTTAAAACCCGAGCTGCATTAGGCCAGTCATCCGCAGCGGCATGAACTCCCATTGCATGTTAGCCGCATAAAGCTTATTTGCATCCAGCCGCATAGGCTTGTTCTTTGAGCCCCATATGAATTGTTATTCCCAGGCCGCATAGATGGAGCCTGACTTACCTAGCCACATAAATAGGCATCTGCCTATGGCTGCCCATAATGCCCTTTTGGCTATTTCTGTCCCGAGTTGGCATTAATTAAACATAAATTATTATTTTGGCATTGATTGACACTTATCACCATTGATTGATTGACTTGGCATTTATTAACATTAATTATTGTCTTGACATTAATAAACATGGATTGTTATCTTAATTTAGTAAATTGATCATGCGTTCCTAGTTGGAACCAAAAGGCTGGCTAGTCGTCTTATTGAATTAAACAAATAAGATACGAACTATTGTAATCGACTGGCTGATCCCGAATATTGGCCTACAGGCACATGCAGGCTTCAATTTATTTATTTATTTATTTATCTTACAAAAGCAGTATGTGTACTTTATGGTCAAGGCATGATTATTCCGTGGTTAGTTTTGATTGTTGTATTACGCTATGTAAGACCTACAACCTAACCGCACGGGTATCGTTGTAGAGTTGTGCATATTGTACCCTGTACGAAAGTACTCATTTGAATGACCATGATCCACGGCATGGGACTTCACTCAACGTAGAGACTATTAAGTAAAATAAAATAATGATTGCATGGAGAGAATATATTCCTGAGTTCTTACATGGCAGCCCTCTTGGGACTATTAAGTGTCCGATAGGCCGGTTGGTTCCCACATATACTGCAAATCTGCCACACGGGCAGGGAGCGGTATCTGCTTATATTATTTAATTGTACATGGTATACTAACGACGGGCGTCCCGCTGGGACTCGTCTAATTCATGATTGCGCAATTGATTGATTGGATAACTAGCCTTACTTGCACATAGTAAGAACTGAGGGATCCTTTATTGCATAATTCTATGATAACTTGGAACTCATAGTAGCAAGCCGTAGTAGTTGTATGGCCGTTTAAATTGATTTGTTTGTGTACTGTACCTACTCTGTCACCTAACTGAGATGATCAGAATGTCAGGACATGACGAGCCAACTTCTGTCCTTGTTTGGTTGGGAGGTTGGTTCGAAGTGTCATGATGTTATGTGAATCCTAGTAGATAGCAGAGATCTATTATCATATTCTTTTCTTACTGGCTTCATTCCTCATATCGTGTTTCCTTGCGGTACTTGCTATTAGAGGTCTAACCTCTCTGGTTTTGCATGGCCAGATTTAGAGCCGATTCCCGAGGATCCAGCTTACTTCTACCTCCAAGATGGTCAATACTAGAGGGATGATCGCAGGAGGACTCGAGTGGGTTCCTTACTTTCCCGCTCGTTTTGTTAAATACTTTATACTTTGCCGTTTGGCACCAACATGTTAGTCGGATTGTCTTGTACCTACTTTTGTATAATTATAACTAAGTCAGGCTGCAGCTGATAACAATTGTGTATACTTACTACATCATCTGGCTGTGTTTTGTAAAGCAGGATATCCAGAACATTTTGACTGAGCGTTTGGGATACCTTACTGCTTTATCTCACATGTTCTCTTTTTCTGTTTCTTGTTTGAATGATTGAGATAATAGATGTGAAGTGACCATAGCGAGACTTTTATGTAGTATGCACCCCCTCGTCTTATTAGACAAAATTGATCATATTATACGGTATCCATCTACCCGTAATACGTAGCTGGCTGAGTCATTCCCCCGCTCTCCAGTATTCTGGTTCTGGGGCGTGACAAGGTTTTAGTGGTGGCCCATGCAGGTCTGATTTCAGACTTGTGGGGTGTTTTAATAGGATGTCTCAATTACACCTGTTCCCCCTTGATCTCATGATTCGTTGATTCTCAACTCCAGCTTAATATTCCAGTATCCCTTGACTTCGTTGATCCTTCGTGTCCGGTCGTTTGATTGTTCTCTTGTCCCTTTTTTTAGGGGCACTTCGTCCACACCTGTCAGAGCTGGACAGCAACAACATGGACAGCATGGACAACATGACCATGTTGGTCAGCAACAAGGGCCAGTACTACCCCAAGAGGATATTCAAGAAGAAGTGATAGTAGAAGCAGCAGCTGGATCGCAGTATCCGGAGGTTCCACCACCACCAACAGTTTCATCTACCCCCGTGGTAGTGGGCACACCGGCCCTTCCGGAGATCATGAGAGGGATGATGGCCACTCAGAAACACCAGATGTTAGTCCAGCAGCGCATGCATGCTCAGTTGCAAGAGCAAAATGTACTACTCAACCAAGGGTTGCAGACAGCTTTGGAAAGAGGGGCAAGGCCAGATTCAGGAGCATCAACCAGGTTTTGCAAGTTCAACCCCCGCCATTTCGAGGGCACGGAGGATGCCATCTCAGCAGATGCATGACTTAAGGATATTAAGGCTATTTTGACAGCAGCTAAGGTGCCGGCAGAAGAACGTGTGGATCAGGTGAAGTTGCTACTTCAGGATCTCGCACGTGATTGGTGGAAATCAGAGAAAGTAGGTATCAGACGTCCCGTTGCTTGGGACGATTTCATAGCAAGGTTCAAGACAAAGTACTATAGAGTTATGGCGCAATTTGAGCTACAACAAAAGTTTATCAACCTCAAGCAGGCCGACAAGACAGTAGATGCCTATGCAGCGGAGTTCTGCAGATTGAGTAGGTTCACCCCAGAGATGGTAGCAACGGAGAGCCAGAGGGCTATGAGATTTCAGCAAGGGTTTCACCTTGAGCTCTTGCAATTGATAGAGGGACACAATTACCGGACTTTTGATGAGATATTGACGGCAACCCGAAGGCATGAGATCACCATTCAAAGGATCACAGCAAGGACTGGAGGTCAGAAGAGATCCCACAGTCAGATTGAAGGAGAAGGAGGAGTAGCACCCAGAACAATAGTACCATCCCTTGGCATTCGCATTCATAATGTGGCAATGCGAGGGCCAGCACCACCACCCAGGCAGCAGCAACAACAACAGAAAAAGAACCAGCAACCCCCAGCGGGCTGCACTTATTGTGGAAAGGTAGGGCACACTAGAGATGTGTGTCGGACATTGAACGGACTGTGTTTGATATATGGAAATCTATATCATCGGGTTACCACCTGTCCCATTAATTCGAGGTCAGGAGGACCCATACAACAGTTTTCTGCTCTGTCAGCACCAGGGGCAGGCCAGCATCGAAGACCAGCAGTGGCAGTGAGACTATTGGCCCAGCGTCCGTTGATGTCACAGGCTCAGATGTTTCGGCAGCAGGGACCGCCGATGCAGCAACACCAGCATAGACCACCCCAGATCATCAAGGCAGGGGCCAGCAGCAGTACCAGGCTAGGCCACAGCATGGGAACCAGCAAGGAGGTCGAGGGCAGACATTCACACTGTCCATGGAGGAGGCATTAGCATCGGGAGATGTTATGGCAGGTAATATTCTCGTCGCCTCATATCCCACAGTAGCATTGTTTGATTCGAGAGCATCACATTTATTTATATCTGCACAATTTATGACACGGTTAGGAATAGAATTCGAGGCATTGCCAGGGAGGTTAAATATACTCACTGGTAACGGGCTCGTAGGAGTTAGTAGAGTTACTCTAGCGTGTAGCGTTGTAGTTTGCGGGCATTTCTTACCTGCCCAGTTGATAGAATTTTCTGTTAGAAATTTTGACGTTATCTTAGGCATGGACTGGCTGAAAGACAGTCATGCGATAATAGATTGTCGTAGTGGGAGTGTATCTTTTGATATTCCAGGCATGAAGAGATTCACCTTAGTCAGATCAGTGGCAACTCAGCAAGAGCAGGGAGCAGTAACGGCAATGGAAGAAGTTTAAGTTCCGAAGGTAGTTGAAGAGTTTCTAGACGTGTTTCACGCGGAACTTCCCGGTCTACCACCGGTTAGAGATATTGAGTTCTGTATAGAATTGGCACCTGGAACTAAACCGATGTCAGATCGAGTTTATAGAATGACGAATTCAGAGCAGGCCAAGGTATATCAGCACATAGAGGAACTGAAGGAGAAAAAGTTCATCCAAGCTAGCATATCACCATGGGCAGCACCAGTGGTACTTGTGGGTAAGAAGGATGGGTCATCCAGATTGTGCATCGATTACAGGAAGCTTAACGCGGCGACAGTAAAGAACAAGTACCCACTACCAAGGATCGATGACTTGTTTGATCGGTTGAGCAGAGCTAGAGTTTTCTCCAAGATAGATCTTCGATCAGGGTATAATCAAGTGAGGGTTCGGAAGGAGGATATTTCTAAGACAGCATTCAGGTCAAAGTATGGGCATTATGAATTCTTAGTAATGCCGTTTGGTTTGACCAATGCTCCAGCAATATTTATGGATTTGATGAACCGCATCTTTATGCCATACTTAGATCAGTTTGTCGTTGTGTTTCTTGACGACATTCTCGTATACTTTGCTAGTGAAGAGGAGCATGAAGACTACCTCAGAAAAGTGTTACAGGTTCTGAGAGTGAACCAGTTGTATGCCAAGCTCAGCAAGTGTGAGTTCTGGATGGACCATATTTCATTTTTGGGTCACATCATATCAGGAGCTGGAGTAGCAGTGGATCCCAAGAAGATAGAAGCAGTAGAGAGTTAGCCAGTACCTAAGACCGTAGCTGATGTGCAAAGTTTCTTGGGATTGGCAGGATATTACATGAGATTCGTATCAGAGTTTGCAAGACTTTCAGCACCCATGACCTGCTTGACATGGAAGGATGTGCCATTCGTTTGGTCGGCAGAATGTCAGGCATCATTTGAGAATCTGAAGCAGAAGTTGATATCAGCGCCCATTCTTATATTGCCAGTTGGACCCGGAGGTTTTACTGTCTATTGTGATGCGTCAGGTAAAGGACTTGGGTGTATCCTCATGCAACATGGGAAGGTAATAGCATATGCATCTAGGCAACTTTGAGGCTACGAGAAGAATTACCCAACTCATGATTTGGAGTTGGCAGCAGTAGTATTTGCTTTGAAGCTATGGAGGCATTACTTATATGGTGATCGAGTGGACATGTACACAGACCATAAAAGTCTGAAGTACATCTTTACTCAGAAGGAGCTGAACATGAGGCAGAGAAGATGGTTGGAGCTGATAAAGGATTATGACGTAGAGCTTCAATATCATCCAGGCAAGGCTAATGTGGTAGCAGACGCTCTTAGCAGGAGAGGCGGCGCATTTATGTTAACAACCCAGAAGCATATCTTAAAAGACCTTTAGGAGATGGGTATCGAAGTTATACTTCCTAGTGATGAAGGAGTTCTAACAAGTCTACAAGTTCAATCTGACTTGGTAGACAGGATCAAGACAGCTCAGGCACAGGACCCAAGAATTCAGAAGCTTAGAGCAGAATGTGAGTCAGGACTCAGAAAGGAGATATAAATTCATGAAGATGGTACCCTTAGTTTTGGATCGCGCCTATGTGTGCCTAGTGGAGATATCAGACAGAAAGTTATGGCAGAAGCTCACAGTTCTCAGTATTCTATACACCCTGGAGGGACCAAGATGTACCAAGATATCAAACAACACTTCTGGTGGAATGGAATGAAGAGGGTGATAGCTAGATTTTTTTCCCGTTGCTTGGTATGTCAGCAAGTGAAGGCAGAACAACAGAGGCCAACTGGGTTATTGCAACCACTTCTTATTCCGGAATAGAAGTGGGAACACATCACAATGGACTTTGTGACCGGTTTACCGATGTCACAAAGTGGTAAAGATGCCATTTGGGTGATAGTGGATCGGCTTACAAAGGTAGCACACTTTTTTCCTTTCAGAGTAGGGCAATCTACAGAAAAGTTGGTAGAGTTATATATGCAACAGATAGTCAGGCAGCATGAATTCCCTGTCAGTATTGTGTCAGACAGAGATACCCGTTTTATATCACATTTCTGGAAGAGCTTACATCATAGTCTGGGTACCAAGTTAAGATTTAGCACGACTTACCATCCACAGACGGACGGGAAATCAGAAAGGACAATTCAGACTTTGGAAGATAAGTTACGAGCTTGCACCCTAGATTTTGGAGGATCTTGGGAGAGCCACCTGCACTTAGTTGAGTTTTCATAGAACAATAGTTATCAAACCAGTATCCAGATGGCGCCATTCGAAGCCCTATATGGTAAGAAGTGTAGGTCACCACTAGCATGGGATGATATCGAGGAGAGGAAGATGTTAGGCCCGGAAATGATTGTCCAGACAGTTGAATTGGTTAAGGAAATTAGGGAGCGACTCCGATTTGCGCAAGATTGGCATCGTCATTGGGCGAACCAGCATCGTAGGTCGCTAGAGTTTTCTGTTGGGGGCCACGTGTTTCTACGGATCTCACCTACCCGTGGGGTCATTAGATTTGGCGTTCGTGGAAAGTTGAGTCCGCGATACGTAGGACCATTCGTTATCCTTGATAGGGTAGGCGATGTTGCTTATCGTTTATCCCTTCCACCTTCGTTACGAGAGGTGCATGACGTGTTTTATGTATCTCAGTTGCGAAGGTATGTATCGGATCCAAGCCATATCCTTGATCATTCTGAGCTGGTTGTTGGTACCAACTTGTCTTACGAGGAGCAGCCTGTGTCTATTTTGGACCGAAGAGAGAAGATACTCAAGAACCAAACAATTAGCCTTGTCCGGGTTGCTTGGGGTCATCACTCTTTAGGGGAGTCAACGTGGGAACGTGAGGATGACATCCGATCACGGTATCCGCACCTGTTTGACTCACAAGGTATATCTCTTTCTGTATACCTTGATTGTCTTAACTCCTCATGCTCATCACCGTATGAGTAGAATTGCTTGGTGTTGTCGATAGTTAAATATAGATATGTTACTTGCTATTGGCATTGTAGAATGATTGCTTACTCAATTGCTTATACTTAGATTAGTTTAGCCCCGATGTTTCTATCCTGCTTGGATTTGAAATTCCGAGGACGAAATTTTTCTAAGGAGGGTAGAGATGTCACTTCCCGTTCCCAAAATACGTATTTTTAGTACATGTACTGCCTTAATATATTTATTTAATATTTATCATGTATTGTTCTGTAATTAAAATCCTTTAATTTTATGTTAATTAATTTCCTGTAATTTATTTCTGTATTTTATTTTCTGCTTTTATACTCTGCTTTAGCTATGCTTTGGGTTCGGCTTGGATTGGATTAATTATGTTGGTTCATCATGAACCGAAACAAACCCCCACCACCTCTTCATTTAAAGCCCCAAACCCTTTCTCTCTCTTCATTACTCTCCTTCACCATTACTCCACTTCTTCCTCATAAACTTTCCCCACCTACCAGCCGCCTAGGCAAGTGCCAACTTGTTTCTTGATGAATCTCCATTTTTGTTGTTCCATTATCTTTCTCTCAGGATTTTTAGATACTTTAGTACTTAGCATTTTCAATTTCCATGGCTCATTTCTTGTAAATCTAAGTTTAATGTATTTTCGAATTTTTTAGGTTTTGATCTAGTAACTTTGTTACTTTTCAAGTTTTGATGGTTCCATATTGTAGAGAATTTTGTTCTACCCTATTTTGACCTATGGAAGTCCAGTTTTGGGCTTGGAATGAAGGAATTAGGGAGCTCGGAAGCAATGGCTTCTCATGGTTCTCCTTCTCAGAAAGTGGAGAAGAAGAACAGTGCTTGACCGCGTGAGTTTTCATGCGGCAAGTCTCCCTTGGCCGTATGAGCTTAGTTAGCCGCATGGGCTTAGTTAGCCGCATGAGCTTAGATAGCCGCATGGTCTTAGATAGCCGCATGGTCTTAGTTAGCCGCATGGGCTTAGTCAGCCGCATGAGACTTATCTGCCGCATAAGTTTTAGCTAGCCGCATATGCATTCAGTCCCACAGCCGCATGGCGCTGCATGACTTCTCAGCCGCATATAGGCTTGCACCTATTCAGCCTCATGAAATTTTCTCTGGCCGCAGGGACGCAAGTCATCCATAGCCGCATGAGATATTTCTCAGCCGCATGGGCGCGCGTTGCTTGTAGCCGCATAAATTTGAAACCCGAGCCGCATGAGGCCAGTCATCCGCAGCCGCATGAACTCCCATTGCATCTTAGCCGCATAAAGCTTATTTGCATCCAGCCGCATAGGCTTGTTCTTTGAGCCCCATATGAATTGTTATTCCCAGGTCGCATAGATGGAGCCTGACTTGCCTAGCCGCATAAATAGGCATCTGCCTATGGCTGTCCATAATGCCCTTTTGGCTGATTCTGTCCCGAGTTGGCATTAATTAAACATAAATTATTATTTTGGCATTGATTGACATTTTTTTACCTTTGATTGATTGACTTGGCATTTATTAACATTAATTATTGTCTTGACATTAATAAACAGGGATTGTTATCTTGATTTAGTAAATTGATCATGCGTTCCTAGTTGGAACTAATAGGCTGGCTAGCCGCCTTATTGAATTAAACAAATGAGACACGAACTATTGTAGTCGACTAGCTGATCCCGAATATTGGCCTACAGACACATGCAGGCTTTAATTTATTTATTTATTTATTTATTTATTTATTTATCTTACAATAGCAGCATGTGTACTTTATGGTCAAGGCATGATTATTCCGTGGTTAGTTTTGATTGTTGTATTACGCTATGTAAGACATACAACCTAACCGTACGGATATCGTTGTAGAGTTGTACATATTGTACCCCGTACGAAAGTACTCATTTGAATGACCATGATCCACGGCATGGGACTTCACTCAACGTAGAGACTATTAAGTTAAATAAAATAATGATTGCATGGAGAGAATGGATTCCCGAGTTCTTACATGGCAGCCCTCTTGGGACTATTAAGTGCCCGACAGGCCGGCTGGTTCCCACAGATACTGCAAATCTGCCACACGGGCAGGGAGCGGTATCTGCTTATATTATTTAATTGTACATGGTATACTAACGACGGGCGTCCCGCTGGGACTCGTCTAATTCATGATTGGCACAATTGATTGACTGGATATACTAGCCTTACTTGCACATAGTAAAAACTGAGGGATCCTTTATTGCATAATTCCAGGATAACTTGGAACTCATAGTAGCAAGCCGTAGTAGTTGCATGGCCGTTTAAATTGATTTGTTGTGTACTGTACCTACTTTGTCACCTAACTGAGATGATCAGAATGTCAGGACATGACGGGCCAACTTTTGTCCTTGTTTGGTTGGGAGGTTGGTTCGAAGTGTCGTGGTGTTATGTGAATCCTAGTAGATAGCAGAGATCTATTATCATATTCTCTTCTTACTGGCTTCATTCCTCATGTCGTGCTTCCTTGCGGTACTTTCTATTAGAGGTCTAATCTCTCTGGTTTTGCATGGCCAGATTTAGAGCAGGTTTCCGAGGATCCAGCTTACTTCTACCTCCAAGATGGTCAATACTAGAGGGATGATCGCAGGAGGACTCGAGTGGGTTCCTTACTTCCCCGCTCGTTTTGTTAAATACTTTATACTTTGCCGTTTAGTACCGACATGTTAGTCGGATTGTCTTGTACCTACTTTTGCATAATTGTAACTAAGTCAGGCTGCAGCTGATAACAATTGTGTATACTTACTACATCATCTGGCTGTATTTTGTAAAGCCGGATATCCAGAACATTTTGACTGAGCGTTTGGGACGCCTTACTGCTTTATCTTACATGTTTTCTATTTCTGTTTCTTGTTTGAATGATTGAGACAATAGATGTGAAGTGACCATAGCGAGACTTTTATGTAGTATGCACCCCCTCGTCTTATTAGACAGCATTGATCGTATTATACGGTATCCATCTACCCGTAATACGTAGCTGGCTGAGTCATTCCCCCTCCCCCGCTCTCCAGTATTCTGGTTCTGGGGCGTGACACCAGTCCCCATGGCGCGTGCAGCAGAACGCGACAACGTCCATGGCGTGCGTGGTGGGGCACGCCATCGCCCATGGCGCATGGCAGCAGGGGGGGTCCATGGGCGCTCCATCTCTCATGGCTCGTTGCCAATATATATATATATATATATATATATATATATATATATATATTACATAGAATGGCGCGTGGCCATCACCCATGGCGCCCAGCATCCATGGGCACTCCATCGCCCATGGCGCGTGGCCCCCCTACAAACCCAGGCTGTTTGGTTTAGTCACTCCATCCTGAGTAATTTTACTGACATGTGAACTAAGCTCCTTTAGTTTAGTCCACTTCGAAATTCCTTATACGTGTGAACATGTCCCTGAGGTGGGTCCCACAAGCGATCTGATAACCAAAAAAAAAGGCAAAAATTCCAATTTGCTGCAAAACTTAGTGCCAAGAGTAATAGTATTGTGTCGGTGGTTTGTGTTGTGCAATCGAATTTGCTCGGGAATCAAAATAATCTAAATCCAATAAGTCAAATTTAAAAATGGACGATGGCCACGCACCATTCTATATATATATATATATATATATATATATATATATATATATATTGGCAACGAGCCATGGGCGATGGAGCGTCCATGGACCCCCCCTACTGGACACCATGGGCGATGGCCACGTGCACATTTGTGCAAAAAAAAAAAAAAAATTGCCACTCGCCATGGGGGATGGCGTGCCCCACCACGCACGCCATGGGCGCTGGCGCGTTCTGCTGCACGTGCCATAGGGTGGTGCGTCCCTTCTGCCCCGCCTACAAATTTACCGTGCGTCATTCGTATTGTCGTTTCGTTACCCATATTGCAATTATACTAAACTTCTTATTTTTTTATAAATTAGATAAATTTTTTTAGGGATTTTTTGACTTTCATCCCACTTACTAATATGAATTTGTACTTACATCCCAATTTTTAATTTTATTTGACTTACGTCCCACTTTTCGTCACGAAAAGTATTTATTTTGTCACGAAAATTATTTATTTTGTCACGAAAAGTATTTTCGTGACGAAAAGTGGGACGTAAGTCAAATAAAATTAAAAAGTGGGATGTAAGTACAAATTCATATTAGTAAGTGGGATGAAAGTCAAAAAATCCCATTTTTTTACTATAGATGAAAACTTCTATAAATTTTAATTTAAACTATTTTTTTATCAATACGAGAGAAGGATTAGCTATATATAAACGATGTTGAAAATCCATGAACTCAATAAAAGTACATAAACCTATAACTTTTTCCTGTCCTGGTAGTACAACGCACGTGCATTTGCATTGGTCGGCTCAATTATATTTAATATGTAGAGACAAGAAAGCGAGGAGCTCGTGATTTTTGTATAGGCACGCAAAAGATAAAAATCTAGTATTTTAAAAAGTGCTTCTACACATTATGACTAGAAAAAACCGATGGACAAATCGTGTGTCACGTATCGATTTTTTATGCGATATTTTAACAAATGTTCTCATTTGAAATGTTAAAACTAATATATACCTCCACTATTTTTTTTTAATTAGTAAATACCTCCACTCCCATGTAAACAGCAAAAAAGGAAAAAAAAAAGTGAGGGTACATCTTAAATTTTGGCTGTTCCGTATCTCAAATGAGAATATTTGCTAGATAAAAATAATAATAGGGGTATATACTAGTTTTAATATTTCAAATGGGGGCATTTGTTAAAATATCCCATTTTTTTTGGTAAGTATTAGAGCATCATTAGTAAGGCCCATCCCATTTTTTAGATTCTAGATTTAGAATGTAGCAGCTCATTTTGTAGAATAATAAGTCTCATTCCTAGTCCCAATTTCTACAATTTCGGTTCCAACCCATCCATGGGTGCTAAGGGTTGGGCCTCCCAATTTCTAGATTCTAGATTGTAGAAACTCATTTTGTAGAATAGTAAGTTCCAATTTGGAGCCCAATTTTCTATATTCTAAACTTTATATTATTTTTTTCTGGAAATTGCTGAGAAACCCAATTTCGGGATGGGCTTTTATGAAATGCCCATCCGCTGGATGAGTTTTATGAAATGCCCAGAATTAAGTATTTTCACGTTAAATATTCCAAGATTCTCTTTTAGATGCCACCCGCTGGAAACTGCTATTTTTATAATACCGAAACTACCCCTCCGCGCGAATTGGTCATCTATATGTATTTGAATTCAAAAAACTCAGATCTGGATTGCGATTTTTGTCTTCTTCTTCTTCACGGAAAATCTGAATTCCATTGCTCTCATCCATTACTCTCATCTTCAGCAGAGATCGCAAAGATCGTTCGTAGTTCGGTGTGCTTTTCTTCGGTCGAACTCAGATCATCGCTCGTCATCATCATCACCATCATCATCATCTTCATCTTCATCGACGTTAATTGTGGAGAGAAGATCTTTCTTCTTCTTTTCCATAAGAATTATCATCGCTTTGAAAGAAGAACGAAACTCTTTATTCCTGAAAAAACTAAATTATACAGAGAATGGCCATTCTCCTACGTTTTAACACTGGAAATGACCATTCTCCGTGTAAATTAACACGGAGAATGCCATTCTCCGTTTTATTTAAAACGGAGAATGACATTCTCCGTGTTTCTAACACGAAGAATGGCCATTCTCCTGCGTTTTAACACTGAAATGACCATTCTCCCTGCTAAATTACACGGAGAATGACCATTCTCCGTTTTATTTAACACGGAGAATGACCATTCTCCGTGTAAATTAACACGGAGAATGCCATTCTCCGTTTTATTTAAAACGGAGAATGACATTCTCCATGTTTCTAATACGGAGAATGGCCATTCTCCTGCGTTTTAACACTGAAATGATCATTCTCTGTGCTAAATTACACGGAGAATGACCATTCTCCGTTTTATTTAACACGGAGAATGACCATTCTCCGTTTTATTTAACACGGAGAACGTCATTCTCCGTTTTATTTAAAACGAAGAATGCCATTCTTCTGCGTTTTAACACTGAAATAACCATTCTCCGTGCTAAATTACACAGAGAATGCTATTCTCCGTTTTATTTAACACGGAGAATAACATTCTCCATTTTATTTAACACGGAGAATGGCATTCTCCGTGTTTCTAACACGGAGAATGGAGAATGGTCATTCTCCTGTGTTTTAACACTGGAATGACCATTCTCCGTGATAAACTACACGGAGAATGGCATTCTCCGTGTAAATTAAGACGGAGAATAGTCATTCTCCGTGTAATTTAGCACGGAGAATGGTCATTCTCCGTGTAAATTAAGACGGAGAATGCCATTCTCCGTGTTAGTAACACGGAGAATGTCATTCTCCGTGTAAATTAAGACGGAGAATGACATTCTTCGTGTTACTAACACGGAGAATGACCACCCTCGTGCGAAATTAACATTTTTTGTGGTCAGCTGAAACTTTGGAGAGCCATAACTTTTGACTGGGAGGTCGAAACGAGGTCCCGTTTGTCGCAAAATGAGCATATCGTCGAGGAGACTGAAAGTAACGGTTTTATCATTAGACGGCCTTCCAAAATTTTAGAATCACAAAAAAATGATGTTTGGACCTCCGTTTTAGCACTTTTGCCGTTTGGCCCGGTCTTTCCAAAATTTTCCGACGAGTTTTTGAAGATTTTTGAGGAGAAAACCTAGATTCGAAAGTGAGCAGCGTATGGAAGAAGATGAAGTATCGAAACGTTTTTTTTTAAGAGCAGTTTCGTGGGTGTTTTTAATAAATTAAAAGGAAGGGCAAAATGGTCATTTGTAAACCGCTTTGGATAAGTTTCTCTAATTCTGGGCACGCGATGAAAGTTTTTTTAGCGGTGGGTTTTACATAAAACTTTTTTAGTTTTTGGGCATTTCATAAATCCTCCCTATTTTTTTCCTACATTAAATTTTGACCACACAATTTTTGGGACCGGAGCTCACTTTATCATTTTTTACTATTCTCATACAAATTCAACCCATTCTACATTTACCTTTTTTTTTTGAAATTTTGAGCTCCAAATTGCATTGGAGAGTCCCAACGACTAATGATGCTCTTACAAACATTTGGTAGAAATAAATGGATCAATGAAGACCAACACATGGCATCGGTTTTTGCGTCGGTTCCTTCCTTCGATTCGTTTAGAGTTTCGATATTTTAAAATCCATTAACATGCAATCATATAAGTTCATAAAGATTATGTTTTCTAATGGCTGATCATTGAGCATGGAAACATACTCTAATATGAGAATATGAAAACACGTTTGTCATGTTTTCCATCCCCTTTTATGTCGGTTGATCATTTATGGATAGGGTTGAGTATTCGGTTTATTCGGTTCCAACTCAAGGTGTTCGTGGACCGGGCTGGACCGGCCCGTGGTCCGGAAACCGACGGTTCAGATCGGACTCGGGTTGGGTCCGAACCGGACCGAGCAACCAAGCGGGTCGGACCTGGTCTAGCCCGGTTTGATATGGATGGGCCCAGCCCGGCCCAGTGAACCGGACCAGAGGGTGGTCGGGCCGGTTCAGCCGGGCAGAACTAGGCCGGCTCGGTTCATTTTTTTTTAATTTCTATTGTTTTTGTTTATGTTTTTTTTGGTTAAATTATTTTGAAAAAATGTTTGTAATGTAATTTTGAAAGAAACGTTTGTAAGAGTTGAAAATATATATATTTCTCACTCTTCCTTTATCCGGGCTTGGGACCGGCAATGCTTGCTTGGCATAGGCGGAGTTAGAAAATATATTTTTTAATTTTAAAGTAAAAATTAGTTTTTGAAATTTAAAATTTTGAAAGTATAATTTAAATTTTTGTAAGTTATAATTTAAAAATGTAATTTTGAAAGTATAAGTTAAAAATTTAAAAGTATAAGTTAAAAATTTAAAAATTTGTAATTTATAATTTAAAAATTTAAATTTTGAAAGTATAAGTTAAAAATTAAAAAGTATAAGTTAAAATTTTGAAATTTATAAATTTATAAAAAAAATTGTAAAAAATTAAATGTACATGCCTTGCACCGTAGCCTCATTCTTGTTCGCCTTCATGCACCGAAAGCGATTCCAAGTCCAGCTCGTTGACATCAAGACCTTCATCTATCTGGTTTTGGGTTCTTCTCTCGGCTTTAATTCAATCTTGTACGCACACTATTGCTTCCAAGATATCGGACTTCAAGCGGCCCCTCTTTCTGCTCAACATCCTTGATCCTGCACTAAAACAGGACTCCGATGCTACCGTAGACACCGGGACCATTAGTAGATCACGTGCTATAGTAGAAAGAACAGGAAATCTCTTGTCGTGTCTTTTCCACCATTCTAAAACGGCGAAGTGATCTGGAGTCTCTTCTTCGTCTTCATAAGAACTAAGGTACAGAGACAACTCTTGAGTACATTGGAAAGATTGCTTTTGTTTCTTCCTTTGTAGTATGCGACCGGCTGTTGATAGCTTAGATGTCAAGCCGGAGCTACTACTAGCCCCTCCGGAGTTGGTCGGGTCGACGCTGCTCTTTCTTCGTACAGTATAACTAACCTGTCCAACGCAAGTTTAACTTCTACTTTCATGTCAGTAACATCTATATCCATATATTCTCCAAATCCATCTAATAAAGCCTCTACGCCATCCAATTTGATTGTAGGATCAAATATGGAAGCCAAACAATATAAAAGAGGTACTTCACCCCAATATTTCTTGAATTTGGCTTCCATATTTCTCACCACATATTCAAAATTTGGAAGATCTCTATATCTAGAAAATAAATAAGAAATGTTACAAAGTTTACGTAAAGCTAAGCAAGATGTGGGATAATAAACACCAGAAAGAATACATGTAGCATTGTAAAAAATTTCTAAAAATTTACAAACACTTTCAGCTACTACCCAATCATCAGCAGTAACTTGAAAGTCAAAGGTGAGATCCGCATTATAATAATACGTAATAGCATCCTTAAAAGGAATTACAGATTTCAATATCAAGTAGGTGGAGTTTCACCTATGTGGTATATCCTTCACAAATCTTCTAAAAGTAATACCAAAATGTGTGCATGTGCATGCAAAACTTTGTTGTCTACTTGGAGACGTGTTCAAAGTGTGCAAGTATTGTCGCAGAGTGTCTAAATGGCGACCAAAAAATTCTAAACATTCTTTAACAACTAAGTTAATAATATGGCAAGCACACCTAACATGCAAAAGTCTACCTTCTAAAATAGGCTGAAAAATCAATGACAAAGAAGATATACCAGCATTATTGTTTGAAGCATTATCCAAAGAGACAAAAAAAATTTTGTGGTGAATATCATATTCACGCACGTGTTTTGAAATGGCACTTGAAATTACAGCGCCCATGTGTGGATATTCTATAATTTTAAGACAGATGATGCATTTTTGCAACATCCATTGTGCATCTATATAGTGTGCAGTAATACAAATGTAAGCATAACTTTGCTTACTAGGCCAAATATCAGAAGTAATAGACAACTTACTAATATTTTGTAAAACCGCTTTCAAAGCGGCTCTCTGCTCCTTAAAGAGACGAATAGCCTCATTTCGAGCTTGTTGTCTACTAACTCTAGTAAAGAAGGGATTTAGAGACAATGTTGTATAATCGCGTAAAGATTCACTTTCATCCGAAGTGAAAGGAAGTTCATCATGAATAATATATTTAGTTAATTCCGTTTTATGACGCGTAGCTGAGTAAGTAAAGTTATCCATTGAAGAACCGGTGACACCTCCAAAGCTTATTTGGGTTTGGGACGTTTGAAGTGTGTCCTTCCCGTAGCAAGTGTCGTAGTGTCTGGATATGGTCCCGGTGCCACCGCCCTTCTTCCATGCGTACTGGTTCAAACATTTCTTGCATTGCGCCTTGTACGGTATTAATTCACCCTTGGTATCTAAAACAAGCGAACCATCAAGATTAGTTTCATAAATCAAAGTAAAAAATTCCAATACTTAGACTTTTTTCTCTTTTCAGGAAGTTGTGTAGAACTAGCGACTTCCGGAGGAGATGGAAGGCACCCCTCCGGATTAGTTGCTATTTGCTCAGGTGGATTTTGAGTTCCCTCAAAAAAAGAATTAAAAATTTCGTAAGTCTGTCCAGCAAGATTAGGTGGGTTTGAACATTCACCAGCCATTTATAAAAAAAAGTACAAATTTAGAAAATAAAATAAATTAAAACTTTGTTAGAAGAAAGGAAGGGATTGGGAGGAAGATCGGGAAGCCGTAGAGCGCCGGAATAGGGTTGAGAGGGAGATCGGGAAGCCGTAGAGCATCGGGGAGGCTTGAAGAAAATTTTCTTAGATTGCTTAGAAGTAGAGAATTGTAGAGAAATGTTTAGAATGAGTTGTGTTTGAGAAATGAGATTTTTTGCCTATTTATAGGAATTTTCTTGGGTTATTTTGGTCATTTTGGTCCAAAAATGACCAAAATGCCCCTCCCAACGTATATATAACGGATACATTTAGGGGCATTTTGGTAAAAGACCCCCCTAACGTTCAGATTTAAAAAAAAAGAAAGTTGAACCGGCTGGTTTCGGGCCGGTCCAACCGGACCGGGCCACGGACCGGGCCAGCGGGCCGATTTTTAAAAAAAATTCACTAGGCCGGGCCGGTCTCGGGCTGGGCGGGGGAGGCCCGACCCTAACCGTGTGGGGTGGGGGGCCGACTGCCTGTGGCCGGGCTTCCATACGGGCCGGACCGGGCTTCGTGCCACCCGGCCCACAATGCACCTTGAGTTCCAACCGAACCGAAAAACCGAAAATCGAATTGGACCGAAACCGAATAAGCAAAACCGAAACCGAACCGAATTGGTCAACAACCGAACCGAACCGAACTGAACCGAATTAAATCGGTTCGGTTTTCGGTTTATTCGGTTTTGGGGTTTATTTATGTTTTTTTATTAATATATTAATAACTAAATATACCTAGATATATTTATTATATACCTATAATATATATATATATATATATATATATATATATATATATATATATATATATATATATATAACTAAATTTTCTTATTCGGTTTTCGGTTTTGGACCGAAACCGAAACCCAAAACCGAAACCGAAACCGAATAAGAAAATTTAGTATTTTCAAAACCGAAACCGAACCGATTTGTTTTAAAATCGAACCGAATCTATTTTTCGGTTCGGTTCGGTTCGATTTTCGGTTCAAAACTGAATAATGCTCACCCCTATTTATGGAGGCCTACATAATTCAACCTTGGCTTATACGAAGGAAAATGTTAAGAAAATTATAAAAATTAGGATGATTTAGTAATGTGGTCTCATATAATAGTGAATATTAGAATTTGAATTTCGAAGATGATTGATGTTAGAATTGGGTCTCCAAATTATTGTTTACATAGGCAAATGAACAGTGATTTGGAGATCCAAACTCTAACGTCGGTCATTTTCGAAATCCAAACCCAAATTTGAACTATTATATGAGACACTATTACTAAAAAAACCCTAAAATTTATTAGAGACCGACATACTTTTGTCAGTTCTAGGACTACCAAAATTTACTATCCAGAATTGTCAAAATTTGTTAGTTATAAGGACTTCCATTTTTTATCTATCCCTGTGCATATCCAGGATGGTCAAAATTTTGGTTGTCCATATAAAATTAGTGTTGGCCCATTCCATGGTCACACCCGATTTCGATAATCAACTTATACTTTAGTCCATACACAAAATATAGAAAATGCTGCTAACTATTTCAGGATACATGAAATCTTATTCAACGGACGATGTACTGCATAAATCCAAGCGTCAAAGTCATCAAAAATTCTGAAGACTCTTTTCTACTTTTATTCTGTATTTTTACACTTTATTGAGTCTAGGAATTTCCTTGTAAAATCAAGTATGGTATTACTGGCTTAGGGTTAAAATTATTCTCCTTCTCTAAACCTATTTTTACCCTTCATATTTTTGATTACAAATATTTCAAAAATATATTTCGAAAATATTCCTTTTCAAATGATTTTACAAATTACCAAAAACATGTTTGTAAACTGTTTTTACAAAAGAATTTTATTATATCTCCTGACAGAACTCCAAGCCGAGTTCGGCCCGAACTCTGACCGAGTTCGGTCAGTTTGTATTCAAACTTCAGTTGCCTCCAAATCTGTGAGCAACGTCTATTTTGCGAGATATTTGCATCCGAACTCTGTCCGAGTTCTGCCCGAGTTCGGTTGGTGAAAACACCTATAAATAGAGAAGAACTTTTCATTTCAAAACATCAATTCATTCTTCATTCTCTTCTCTATTCATCTCAAGTGTTTTCTAGTGATCTAAAAATTTCAAATCTCACCTATACTTCTCTTAGCCAAAAGCCAGTACTATCAGATTTGATTTAGAAGTCTTTTGGTTATTCAGAGTTGTAAAGAGGTCGTCAAGTTTCAACAACAAATTCTCGTTGTGGAGCTGGTCGTGCGCTCGTCACCAAGCACGGTGTGTGTTGGAGTTGGTCGTGCACTCGTCAACAAGCACGGTGGTGTAAGAGTTGCAAGCACTCAGTTAAAGCTTGTGCCTTTAGTGGATTAACATCGAGCAAAAGTACTCGAGACTGGATTAGTCCTCTCAGAGGGATACCAGTATACATCGCTGTGTCACTGAGTTTGATTCTCCTATCTTTATTTACTGCTCTTACATCATTGCCATAGTTTAATTTTTAATTGGTGATTTTATTTTCGCTGCACACACGCACTCTATTCACCCTCCCTCTAGAAGTGCTCAACGATCCTACAATTGGTATCAGAGCAGGTTATATTCTTATATAACATATCCTAGAGAGTATATATATGGCAGCCGTGAAATCTATATTCAACGGTGAAGGGCAATCCACAAATAGACCTCCCCTATTTGATGGAACAAACTATACATACTGGAAAACACGTATGACTTTCTTTTTAAAGTCTCTAGATTTTGATTTATGGTCAATAGTCATTGATGGGTATAAGAAACCACCACCTATAGTGGTTGAAGGTATTCTTATGGAAAAGACGCATGACAAGTACACCGATGCTGAAAAAGCAAAGGCTAGTCTTGATGCTCGAGCCATCAATGCACTATTCTGTGCAATTGACAAAACCGAGTTCAATAGAGTTTCTACCTGCAAGACGTCTCATAAAATTTGGAAACTCCTTGAGGTAACCCATGAAGGGACTTCCCAAGTCAAGGAATCCAAAATCAGTAGACTGACTCAGGAATATGAATCTTTTAAAATGAAACCTGGTGAGTCAATTACACAGATGTTTACTCGTTTCCTTGATATAACTAATCCCCTTCAATCTCTTGGTAAAGATTACAGCAACCATGAGAAAATCAGGAAAGTACTGAGGGCTCTAACAAAGAACTGGAATCCAAAAGCCACAGCAATCATTGAAGGAAACGATCTCACCACGATGACTCTAGAAACACTGATGGGCAAATTGATGACTCATGAGCTCGACTTGCAAGACTTTGAAGAGGCCACACCAAAAGAAAAGACTATCGCCTTCAAAGCTCAAGCAAGAAAATCAACATGCAATGACTCAGATGAAGAATCATCAAGTGGTGATGAACGTGCCTTACTTGTGAAGAACTTCAAGAAATATCTAAAGTTCACAAGCAGAAAGAAGAAAGACATCCAAGAAAGCAATGAAGACGAGACAATATGCTTCGGATGCAAGAAATCATGGCACATGAAGAAGGACTGTCCAGCTACCAAGAAGAGCAGTCCATATGATCGGTCAAGATCAAACAGAAGATCCACATCTGGCCGAAAGTATACCAACACAAGCATCTGGCACGAGAGTGATGCCAGTGACTCAGAAGAAGAAGACAGACCTTGCAGCAATGCAAATATTTGTCTTATGGCATTCGAAAAGGTATCATCTAATCCTCTGTTTGATGATTTTACTTTTGATGAACTAGAGACTGCCTTTAGCGATTTACTTGAAGATCACAAAACTGTGCTCGACAAGTATAAGCAATCTCGAAAAGAGATTAAGGCACACACAGCCGAGATAGCTAGATTGTCTAATTTACTTGAAGACATTAAAGAGACATCTACTACCGGTAACACGGAAGAGATAGCCAAACTTAAAGTAGACTATCAAGAGGCTATCCTCAACATTGAAAAGAAAGAAAAAGACTATGTCAAAATACACAAACTTTATGACATAGAGAAGAAGTTGCACCTAGTAACTGAACAAAGACTCCTTGATATGACTGCAAGATACGAAGAGTCTGTAGCGATTTCTAAAAAGTTAGAAATCAAGTTGGGCAAACAGGCAATACCTGTGACACAGCCCAAGATTAGTCCTAATGCAAAGCATACACCAAAAAGGACTAAAAACAAGAAAGCACAGAAGAAACACGAATATCATCATGCTTTCACTTATAGGTTCTCCAAGAAACCAAACAAGCATGTGAACTCAGTTTCAACCACATCTGGTTCTAAACTGACTTGCACTTACTGTGGTACACACGGACACATATCACAGTATTGTCTTGCAAGAAAACTTGTTAATAACCATACTTTAGTCTGGAGACCTAAAGCTAATCAGCATGGACCCTTCAGAAAATAGGTACCAAAGGATTCATCTACTTATTTTGTAGGTGGACCCTCAATCCTCTCATGCTAGAAGCAAATGGATCCTCGATAGCGGATGTTCGCGACACATGACTGGTGATGCATCTTTATTCGCTACGCTATCGATGAAGAAAGAAGGATACGTCTCCTTCGGAAATAACTTGAGAGGTGATATTATAGGTAATGGTACTGTAGGTATGTCTCCTTATCCAATAATAAAAGATGTTTGTCTAATAACCGAATTGAAGAATAACCTATTGAGCATAAGTCATTTGGCAGATAATGGTTATGGTATCAATTTTGTGAAAGATAAATGTACTATATATGATATGTCATCTGGTGATCCCATATATAAAGGGATTAGAGAAGACAATATATATGTTTTCTTTTTGGAGAATACTAATAATACAGGAAGGTGTCTAGTAGCCAATCAAAATGAAAGCTGGCTATGGCACATGAGACTAGGACATGCAAACATGGATACTATCTCACGTCTGAACACAAAGAAGTTGGTAAAAGGACTCCCAGAAATTCCTTTCAAGAGAGACATGGTATGTGCTGACTGTGAAAAGAACAAAGCACATAGGTCTTCTTTTAAATCCATCAACGCTGTAAGTACTTCGAGAACTTTGCAGTTGATTCATATGGATTTATTTGGTCCTAGTAGAGTCGCTAGTCTTGGCGGTAAACTCTATGCTTTTGTCATTGTTGATGATTTCTCTCGTTTTACATGGGTTTACTTTTTATCAAACAAAAGTGATGCATTTTTTGAATTTCAGATATTTTGTAAAAAGGTTCAAAACGAAAAAGGCTTCATGATTACTCGTATTCGAAGTGATCATGGTGGCGAATTCGAAAATACTGATTTCAAAAAGTTTTGTGATGATAGTGGATACTACCACAAATTTTCTTGTCCTAGAACTCCCCAACAGAATGGTGTTGTGGAGCGGAAGAACCGTACTCTAAGCGAAATGGCTAGAGTTATGCTTAATCAGCATAATCTTCCTAAATATTTTTGGGCAGAAGCTGTTAGTACAGCCTGTCATATTTTAAATAGGGTGTTAATTCGACCTATATCGAAGAAAATACCATATGAGCTTTGGTTTGGAAGAATTCCAAACATATCTTATTTTAAAGTTTTTGGTTGTCGCTGTTTCATCCTGAACACCAAGGATAACTTGGGTAAGTTCGACTCGAAAGCAGATGACGGGATATTTCTCGGATATGCTGCTAAGAGTAAAGGATATAGAATTTTTAATAAAAGATCTTTGATTGTTGAAGAAAGTATTAATGTTACCTTTGATGAGTTGAATAGTCATAGATCTAGCGACAGTGATGATGAAGATGCACCTACAAAGACAAAGAAGAGTTCTGAGAAAGATCCTACCCAAGAGGCAAGAACTGATAAAAGTTCCGAAGATGCAGGAACTGAGAAGAGCCTTGTGAAAGGAATGGCCCAAAGATTCGAATCATTAAGATTCAAACCGGATCATCCAGAAACTCTCATAATAGGTGATGTATCCAAAGGTGTAAGTACTCGTTCATCTCTTAGAGATTCTGAAGTAGCAGCTAATGTAGCATTTATTTCTCAAATAGAACCTAAGAATATTGATGAGGCTTTTTCTGATGAATTTTGGATTTCTGCCATGCAAGAGGAACTTAATCAATTTGAGAGAAACCAAGTTTGGGAACTCGTTCCTAAACCTATTGGTCAATTGATAATTGGTACCAAATGGGTGTTCCGAAATAAACTTAGTGAAGATGGTCAAGTTCTACGCAACAAAGCACGTCTAGTTGCACAAGGTTATAATCAAGAAGAAGGAATTGATTATGATGAGACCTATGCTCCTGTTGCTAGACTAGAAGCCATTCGCATGTTTTGCGCTTTTGCTTGTTTTAATGATTTCAAACTTTTTCAAATGGACGTGAAAAGCGCATTTCTAAATGGATTTTTGAAAGAAGAAGTTTTTGTGAAACAACCCCCTGGTTTTGAAGATTTTCAAAAACCTGATCACGTCTTCAAGCTTAAGAAAGCACTTTATGGACTCAAACAAGCACCTCGTGCTTGGTATGAACGCCTAAGCGCCTTCTTACTTGATAATGGTTTTTCAAAAGGCAAGATTGATACTACTCTTTTTATTAAATCTATGAATAATGATATACTTCTAGTACAAATTTATGTAGATGACATCATCTTTGGTTCTACTAATGAACAACTCTGTCAAGAATTTGCCAAGTGTATGCAGAGTGAATTTGAAATGAGCATGATGGGAGAGCTGAACTTCTTCCTAGGATTGCAAATCAAACAACACTCAAACGGAACATTCATCAACCAAGCCAAGTACACGAAGGACATACTAAAGAAGTACGACTTCGAGAATGTGAAGCCAATTGGGACTCCTATGGCTACATCTACAAAGCTTGATGCTGATGAAAGTGGCAAACCTGTTGATCAGCGTAAGTATCGAGGTATGATTGGTAGTTTATTATATTTAACTGCTAGTCGTCCTGATATTATGTTTAGTGTTTGCATATGTGCACGATATCAGGCAAACCCTAAGGAATCACATCTTAGTGCCGTTAAGCGTATCTTCCGATACCTTAAAGGAACTTCTACAGTTGGCTTATGGTATCCCAAAACCAAATCCTTTGACCTCATAGGTTACTCGGATGCGGATTTTGCTGGATGCAAAGTGGACCGTAAAAGTACCAGTGGTATATGTTATTTCTTGGGAAAGGCCCTAGTCTCTTGGTTTAGCAAGAAACAAAATTCAGTAGCATTATCAACAACTGAGGCTGAGTATATCGCCGCAAGACGTTGTTGTGCTCAAATTTTGTGAATGAAGCAAACCTTAGAGGACTACAATCTGCACTATACAAATGTTCCTATATATTGTGATAACACTAGTGCAATTAATTTAACTAAGAACCCTATCTGTCATTCACGCACAAAGCACATAGAAGTTAGACATCATTTTTTACGTGATCATCAACAACACGGGGATATTTGCTTAAAATTTATTGATACTGAACATCAACTAGCAGATATTTTCACTAAACCATTGGCTGAAGACCGTTTTAACATCTTGAGGCGTGAGCTCGGCATTCTTGAATTCTCGGATTCTTAAAACATATGGTAATTAAATACTGTATTTATGACTTGATAATTTATTATCTAATGAAAATTATTTTTGGGGACAAACTTACAAAGGATATGTCTGTCACCACGGCTACGGTCGAAGAGAAGCGGTACTTAAGAGTTCCCCGGTGAACCACCGTTAGCTGGGACAATCCCTACAGTTAACCTAAAAATAACAGCAATTAGTTAATAAACCAGTCAAACATCATTTATTACAATCTTTACTTACCTGACTGCTTTAACTATCTCGGGAATGCAAGTGGCCGAACTCGGCCCGAACTCTGACCGAGTTCGGACCGAATTCGGACCGAGTTCGGTCGGCGCTGTGATGGCTCCAGAACCGAACAGCCGGCCCTAGCACCTATAAATCCCATCCTTTCTTCCACTATTTCTCCACACCAAAACGTGAAATAGTTCCACCTCCTTCCAGAAGACTTTCCTCCTCCTTCTTTGCAAGGCATCGACGATCTTCCTCCATCTCTTCATGGCTCCGAAGCGTCAACGAGGAAATTCTTCTCAGGGTGCTTCCTCCTCATCCGACTACACTCCGGCTAGTCTCTTCAGTCCAGCCAAACCTAGAGATCCCGAGGAATATGATGGCACTCTATTTCCCGACAGAGACTTCTCCAATCTCTGGTTTGATTCCTTTTCTTTACGTCGTATTTGTACTGGAGCCTTTGTCAACTTTACAACCTTCTTTGAATCTGCTCCTGTTTTTGATCAACTTGGATTTCGCAACTTTTTCGAGGTCCAAGATAGTATTTTCGACAATGCTGTCCGTATGTTCTGCTGCAATTTACAAGTACAACAAAACGGAAATTTCTATTCCTGCGTTGCTGGACAGTAACTAGAATTTAGTGCCACCGATATCAGTGAATATTTTTACGTTCCTGATCTTGGTGATGCTCTTGTTGACATCCACCATATTCAGTTCCCTGCCGATGTCACTTTAGCTTCTTTTAGGGAATTGATTTGTCACCCTACTCCTCCTCCTCGGAGAATATTTTCTAGACATCTTAACCAGAATTTTTACGAACTTCATCGTATGATTTTCTCGGCCCTTCTTCCGAAGAAAGGCTCTACCGATGAGATCACATTTTTGGAACTCTCTGCTATGTATCACATTCATTTTGGAATTCCTTTCTCCATTCCAAAAACCATGATGTCTTGGATGCTCAACTGCAAGAATGCAGGTAGGAACCTTGTTTTTCCTATGCACCTGGCGAGTATTTTTCGCCGTTTCGAGATTGATCTTGAAACGTGTGCTATTTCTTCTCCACCTGTTGAGTTGACCCGCTCTCGTCGGTATCCTCAACCTCCCGGTGCTGCTCCTGCTGACCCAGTAGCTGATGCTGAGGCCCCTCCAGCAGATGCTCCTCCTGCTCCGGCCCCTGCCCCTGGACTCGATCAGGCATTCTACCAGCGGTTTGATGATTTCGTTGCCGTATCCACGCAACGTTATCAAGACTCCGAGTTCCGGCATATTTCTCAGGCCCAGGTGCTGAGAAACAGCATTGCCGATCTCCATTACAGCCTGGTGCATGATCCAGTTCATCCACTCACTATCCTTCCACATCCTGCTTTCCCTGGTCCTCGTTTTACTGATGAGACTACTTTTCAGTACTTCGACCCGACCACTGCCTATTTCCCTCATGATCCTCCCGGTGCAGACGACGCAGAGATGTGATGTGGATTCAGCCATAGGATAGTGGATTTAGTTTTGTTTAGTTTTGATGCTGTTCATGTAGTACTTTTTACTTTCATGTCTAAACTCTTTCAGTTAGCCATTTATCAGTTGTACTAGTTGACTTTCTAGTGGAAAATTTATGATATTTCAGTTTATTGCATTTCACTTATCTATGCTGTGATTACTATTTTTTCTTTCACTTTGTCTTGTCTTTTCTATTGTTGGCTTCATGATTTACGGGGGAGCCGATTCATTTTACTACTTGACAAAGGGGGAGAAAATGAGTATACAAAAATATCACAAATGCAAGGCTAGAACAAATTTTTTTTCAGGTATTTTGATATGTTGTTTTATTTTTTATAAATATATTTTGGTATAGACTCAAGTTTGTCAATTATCAAAATGGGGGAGATTGTTGGCCCATTCCATGGTCACACCCGATTTCGATAATCAACTTATACTTTAGTCCATACACAAAATATAGAAAATGCTGCTAACTATTTCAGGATACATGAAATCTTATTCAACGGACGATGTACTGCATAAATCCAAGCGTCAAAGTCATCAAAAATTCTGAAGACTCTTTTCTACTTTTATTCTGTATTTTTACACTTTATTGAGTCTAGGAATTTCCTTGTAAAATCAAGTATGGTATTACTGGCTTAGGGTTAAAATTATTCTCCTTCTCTAAACCTATTTTTACCCTTCATATTTTCGATTACAAATATTTCAAAAATATATTTCAAAAATATTCCTTTTCAAATGATTTTACAAATTACCAAAAACATGTTTGTAAACTGTTTTTACAAAAGAATTTTATTATATCTCCTGACAGAACTCCAAGCCGAGTTCGGCCCGAGTTCGGCCCGAACTCTGACCGAGTTCGGTCAGTTTGTATTCAAACTTCAGTTGCCTCCAAATCTGCGAGCAACGTCTATTTTGCGAGATATTTGCATCCGAACTCTGTCCGAGTTCTGCCCGAGTTCGGTTGGTGAAAACACCTATAAATAGAGAAGAACTTTTCATTTCAAAACATCAATTCATTCTTCATTCTCTTCTCTATTCATCTCAAGTGTTTTCTAGTGATCTAAAAATTTCAAATCTCACCTATACTTCTCTTAGCCAAAAGCCAGTACTATCAGATTTGATTTAGAAGTCTTTTGGTTATTCAGAGTTGTAAAGAGGTCGTCAAGTTTCAACAACAAATTCTCGTTGTGGAGCTGGTCGTGCGCTCGTCACCAAGCACGGTGTGTGTTGGAGTTGGTCGTGCACTCGTCAACAAGCACGGTGGTGTAAGAGTTGCAAGCACTCAGTTAAAGCTTGTGCCTTTAGTGGATTAACATCGAGCAAGAGTACTCGAGACTGGATTAGTCCTCTCAGAGGGATACCAGTATACATCGCTGTGTCACTGAGTTTGATTCTCCTATCTTTATTTACTGCTCTTACATCATTGCCATAGTTTAATTTTTAATTGGTGATTTTATTTCCGCTGCACACACGCACTCTATTCACCCCCCCTCTAGAAGTGCTCAACGATCCTACAATTAGAATTGTAACAATTCTAAATAGGACTACAAAAAAAAAGTTTGACAGCCATTAATGTGTACAGAACTGTAGAAATATATTGTCTCATAGTAATTTTTGTAGTGTTCTTAATATTTGTTAAAATTTATTTTTAGCTGTTACCACTTACCATAACATGTTCTTATATGGTTAATTTATAACTTGTGAAGTTAAATATAAAAATACGTATTGTTTAGCAACAGTCCCCTCAACTAGGCGGTGGTTAATTTATAAAACGTACTCTTTTATAACATGGCATGAAGAAAAATTATGCTCCTAAAACACTTGGTAGCAAAACTTTATGTTTCATTCAACAAATTATTTTTCTTATTGTTGTTTTATTTTTTATTCTTAAATTTTATAACACAACAATATTTGCAATATTGCTCTGTGTAAGGAAACATAAAACTTGTTCTGCGGGTTTCAATTCATAAGATCGATACCCTTCCATTATTAGATAAATTCTAAGGGCACTCAAACTTTTACTTGGGGACAACCTTTACTTCAGGACAGTCCAGTTTGGAGGAACTTTTATTCAAGACAACTCTAAATTTTTTTGGGATTGTCCAACCGCCAAGTTTACTGAGGACAGTCCCAAACTCTCCAACGGCGGATGTCGGAGGGGGGGAGGGGGGGCGGGGTCGGATGTCGGTGGGGACACGGACGCCGGCGGGGTGCGGACGCCGACAGGGGCGTGGTGGCGCGGACGTCGACGAGTGTCACGTCCCAGAACCAAAATACTGGAGAGCGGAAGACAGACACATCCAGCTACGTACATTGAAGTGCAACCCACCTCGCAATATGGTCACGGCTGTTTAGATGCATGAGCGTTTTTCTACAAGCCATCAGTCTCTTATGGTCAAGAACAAGGCCTAGTGTCTCAATCTCAAGCAAGCAAATAATTGTTACAAGATGTTAGATCATCAGACGTACAAGGTAAGACGTCCCAAACATCACATATTCAGATGATCATGAAGTTAGTCATACAAAATGCGAGACTAACAAGAATTAAGTCATACATGATCAACCCTAGGATTTGTCAACCATGTTACAGCCCTTAGGCAAACATAAATAAAGTTTCAACACGAGCTAACACGTGCTCGACGGCTAAACGCCTCAAAAAATAAGTTACATTAGAGTGGGAGGGCAAAATAAGAAAACCCACTCATTGCCAAGGTTACGTCTGGTGTTCACCATCTGGCTGAAAGACAGGTAGATCCTCGGGTATACTCCAAAATCTGGCCATATAAAACCAGCTGGGTCAGACCCCAGAAAGAGCAAGTGCCACAAGGGAGGCTCCACTTAGGAACTAAAACCAGCATAAAATGAATAGAAGAACTGATAAATGAACATAATTAATTAACATGAAGGACATAGCTAAAGAATAAGCTAGCTTGCATTAGAAAAACAAGAGGTGGAATATAATTCTCATGTTAATCATGAGACAGTCAATCAGGCATGACCAATCAAGTCCTACGGCTTGCTATCATTAGCTAACTCGGGCTATCACATGCCTAGTTACTAACAAGATGCAGTGAGATATTCCCGCAGTCACAAGTCATACAGACTATCCTGGTTATCCAGGCGAGGTTACAAGAGTTTATCAAGAATTACAAGAGTTACAAGATTACTAGTGTACTTTAGTACTTATAATTCAAGAAGTACAACACATGACAGTGTGCTGGAAATGTGCCCTACTCGTCGACAGGCTACAAGTCAACAGGTGTTGCTGGGATAACGAGATCGTCTGTAACTAGGAAATCTCTCTATATGAACTATTTGATCAATCTAGTCATTAATATAGTCAGATTCATTATGAATCCCTGACCGTGGTAACCCGGAATCCATGTCCTAGACATGATGCAAGACGAGACATGTAGCTTATACAAGCACAATCAACCACAGAGTCAAGGCAAGAGTTACACTAGAAAGACCGGAATAGCTGTCGCAACAGTAATCAAGATTATAAATATCATGTCAGGTTTACTTGTCATGTAAAGAGTACTTGTCAAGAGTGCGCCACGACGGGCCACTATCAAGATTATACAAGACGGGTTCATGTTATCATGTTCAAGTCAAGTCAATATTCAGTTCAAATCTCATCAAGCTCAAGTTCTTTCATGCGTAGTATTAACAAGTTATCAAGTCGGGATTGTATTGTCATGTCGTATTCAGGTAAGGTTCCGGTTAAAGTCAGGTACAATCATACTCAAGTTACTGGTTCCATGGTGGTTAGTAGTTAAGTCGGGTCGTCACAAGATAGGCCAAGTATAGGGTACATGCATATAACAAAATATTACAAGAGAACAAGCATGAAGATACATTGGTTATTAGGTGCACGACAAGTGGCACGTACGAAGAGAATGGCGTACGGTGCTAAAGAGCGCACGGTTCTAGGTGGTGCTCAGCTAGAAGAGCAGGGTGGCGCACGGCAAGTGGCGCTCGGCCAAGTGGTGCACTAACGAAGAGCGCGGTGCTAAAGAGAGCACAACGCTCGCGCAGAAAGTGGCGCTGGGCCGTGGAGCACGACCGAAGAGCGCGGCGCTAAAGAGCACGCGACGCTAGGTAGCGCTCGGCCAGAAGCGCGGGGTGGCGCTGGGCCAAGTGGCGCACGACCGAAGAGCACGGCGCTAAAGAGCGCACGACGCTAGGTGGCGTTCGGCTAGAAGCGCGGGATGGCACGCGGCAAGTGGCGCTGGGCCAAGTGGCCCGCGACCGAAGAGCGCAGCGTGCGACGCTAGGTGGTGCTCGGCCAGAAGCGCGGGGTGGTGTGCGGCAAGTGGCACTGGGCCAAGTGGCGCATGACCGAAGAGTGTGGCGCTAAAGAGCGCGTGACCAAAATAGTACGTCACTAAGGAGCACACGTGCAACAAGATGGCACGGCGCTAAAGTGCGCCCGTGCACTGTTCATCTTCTCCAACCAGCACAGAATGCTTAGTGGAACCCATAAACTTCGAAATATCATAACTCCTCCAAAAAGGGTCGAAATCAAGCTTTTCAAAGATCAAAATTGGGTAAAACAAAATTTCCTACAACATGGAGCAACTGGTTTTCGAAAAGATCAAGTTTTAATAGATCAAAACTAAAGAAAATAAGAAAATCTTAAGACTTAGATCTTCAAAAATTTATCCATCAAAACCAAAAATGCCAATTCCTAAAGAAGCTTAGAATCATACAAGGAAGAGAATGGAACAATAAAACTTGAGATCCATCATAAAACAAGTTGCACTTGCCTAGGGCTTGATAGGTGGGAGGAGTAAATTAAGAAGAAGATGAGATAAATGAGAAGTAATGGAGGAGAGAGAGAGATAGAGAGAGAGAGAGAGAGAGAGGAGATGACTTATACATCAACTTCTCCATCTCAACCCAAACCAAACCAAACCAAGAAAAGCCAAGCCAAGTCGAACCAAAATAAACCAAGTCAAAGCTAAGCAAGACAAGTCAAAACACGGATCACCTGTCAAACATCAGAATTCCATACATGTATACTAAAAATAAGTATAACGAAAAACAGAAGTGACAACTCTACCCACCTTAAAAGAATTCCATCCTCAAAATTTAATCAAGAGGCTAGAGGTGTCGGGATAAGCTATACTAACTACAAGCAATCTATGACTAGCAGTTAATCAAGCAATCATTCATGCAAGTAACGATTTAAATGCATAAGATATAATGAAGACATTATACCTTATGAGTCAAACATGTGTGGATATCGCGATCGAATATCATCCTCACGTTCCCATGTCGACTTACCCAAAGAGTGATAACCCCAAGCAACATAGACTGAACTAATTGTCTTGTTCTTAAGTACCTTCTCTCTTCGGTCCAATATGGATACGGGCCTTTCCTCATACGAAAGATTGGTACCAATAACCAATTTCGAATGGTCAAAGATATGGCTCGAATTCGAAATGTACTGTCACAATTGGGATACATAGAATATGTCATGTACCTTATGTAACGATAGTAGAAGAACGAGACGATAGGACACATTACCTACTCGCTCGAGAATATCAAACGACCCTATATACCTAGGACTAAGCTTTCTCCGTACGCCGAATTGAATGACGCCACGGGTAGACGAGATCCTAAGAAATATATGGTCGCCGATAGAAAACTCAAGAGGACGCTGATGAGAATCGGTCCAATGGCGTTGACGATCTTGTGCAACTCGAAGATGATATCTAACTTGTCTGACCCCCTCGATAGTCTGAGTAACTATTTCTGGACCAAGCATCTGCCTCTCGTCTACATCATCCCAGTCTAAAGATGATCAGCACTTTCTGCCATACAGTGTCTCAAATGGTGCCATCTAGATACTGGCTTAAAAACTGTTATTATAGGAGAACTCTACTAGATGTTGGTGATCTTACCAGAACCACCGAAGTCAAGTGTACATGATTGTAACATATCTTCAAGAGTTTAAATCATGCGCTCTGACTGACCATCTGTCTACGAATGATAAGCTAAACTAAACTTGAGACAAGTTCCCAAACTCTCTTGAAGACTACGCCAAACTTGCGATGTAAATCTTAAATCTTGGTTCGATACTGACTGGCACTCCATACAACCTGACTATCTGTCTGAGGTACATCTCTGCTAGCTGATCTGTCGACTGACCAATTCTGAAAGGAAGAAAATGAGCTACCTTTGTGAGTCGGTCAACTATAACCCATATAACATCTCTTCCTGCTAGGGGTTTAGGTAACCTAGTTATGAAATCCATGGTAATATGCTCACATTTCCATTTTGGAATCGGTAAAGGTTGAAGAAGTCCAGCTGGTATCTGATGTTCAGCTTTAACTTGTTGGCAAACTAAATAACGAGAGACAAAACGAGCTATTTCCCTCTTCATTTCATTCCATCAGAAATGCTGATGGATATCATGATATCTTCGTGCTACCAGGATGAATTGAATACTGCGAATGCATAACTCTGCTCTCTATCCCGCTTCACAGTCTGTCCTAAGCTACTGAAACTTAGAATCCGATAACTGAGCTATCTTGATTCTCTCAACTATACTGGACTAAACTTGTATGTTAGCCATCAATGCCATATTGGTAGGAAGAACTACCTATATTCCCATCTTCTGTAGATCCACTAATAACTATGGCTGTGCAGTTAGAAAATAAGCTCCTGCTCTTCTACTCAACGTATTTGCAACTACGTTGGCCTTTCCAGGATGATACTGTAGGTTGATGTCATAATCTACCAATAGCTCTAGATACCTCCTCTGACGTATGTTGAGATCCTTCTAGGTAAATACATACTTAAGACTCTTATGGTCGGTAAAAATCTCTACCCGATCTCCATACAAATAATGCCTTCAAAGCTTAAGTGCAAAAACCACCGCTGCTAACTCCAAGTAATGGGTCGGATAATTTCTCTCATGATCACGAAGCTGACGTGATGCATAAGCTACTACCTTGCCATGTTGCATTAAGATGCATCCTAATCCTCTGCCTAAAGCGTCACAATAAACTAAAAATCCTCCAATCCTATCTGGAAGCGTGAGAATGGGTGCCGTCATTAATCCTTGCTTCAACTTCTTGAATGAAATCTGACACTCTGCTCTCCAAGAAAACTGCACATTCTTTCGGGTCAACTGCATCAATGGTACTGAAATCCGAGCAAAGTCTGATACAAATTACCGGTAATAGCCTGCAAATCCTAGAAAATTGCGAACTTCTGCGACGGTGCTGAGTGCTGGCTATGTCTCTATAGCTACTATATTCTGGGGGTCTACTTCCACTCCACCTCTGGTGATGATGTGACCTAAGTACGAAATACGATAAAGCCAAAATTCATACTTACTGAACTTTGCGTATAACTGGTGCTCTATGAGAATTTGAAGGACTACTCGGAGATGCTGCTCATGTTCTGCTTCACACTTGCTATAGACAAATATATCGTCTATAAACACTATCACAAACTGATCCATATAAGACATGAATATGAGATTCATGAGATCCATGAATATTGCTGGCGCATTGGTCGCTCCGAATGGCATAACGAGAAACTTTCAATGCCCATATCTAGATCTGAATGCCGTCTTCGGGATGTCTTGTTCTATGATTCTGATCTGATGGTACCCGGACCGCAAGTCAATCTTCTAGAATACTGTCGCTCCACTGAGTTGATTAAATAAATCATCTATCCTTGGGAGGGGATATATGTTCTTGATTGTTACAGAATTCAAGGTACGATAATCAACACATAATCTTGACATACCATCATTCTTTTTTATAAGAAGCATCGAGGCTCCTCAAGGTGATCCACTAACATGAATGAATCCTTTGGTTCTGAGTTCTTCAATCATCTTGTACAGGATCTCTAATTCTGATGGTGCCATTCTGTAGACTCTCTCTGATACTGGTGTCGTTCCTGGAATAAAATCAATAGTGAACTTTCTCTCTCTGGCGGCTTACTTGGAAGCTCTTCGGAAAATATGTTAGGAAATTCTTCTACTACTCTGGGAAACTGAACTGCTCCTGCTACTGCCATCCGCAAGACTGGTAGAGAAGGTTCTACTTCGCCTTTGGAAAATAAAAACTCTTCTTCGCCGAGGATACCAAAAATAATCCTGCCAACATGATAGTCTATTCTTGCATATGATCCTTCAACCAATCCATTCCTAGGACCATATCATAGTCGGCCATCGAAAATTCTACCAATCTAGCAGAAAACTCTCTACCGCTAACTACGATCGACACGAGAAAAAGACTCTATCTACGCCCACAAGACCGTTACCAGTAAGTATATGGAGCCTTACTGATAATGACTCGGACTCCAGTCTTATCCGTGTTGTAAATTGTACAGACATAAATGAATGCGATGCACCCGAATCAAATAATACTGATGCTGGAAAAGAGTTGACAAGAATGGTACTTGCCACCACCTCATCTGATGCCAATTCTTTTGGCTCGGTCAGAGCCATAGCTTGACCCTGTCCCCTTGGTGCTGGTCCTCTCTGCTGGTGACCTCTCTGTATGTTCTGAATCTGAGCTTGGGTCTGAACATACTGTTGCGGCCTCTGTTGCTGAAAGGCTTGTGCCTGAGGCAGCAATGGCCTCGGAGGCTGGAACTGCTGCTGCTGTACTGGTGCTGGTCCCCTAACCGATGGATGGGTTAGGGTTAATGAAGATAAACTGGCTCTATACGGTTAGGACCCTATCATGTGGCCTGATGCCCTATACGCCAAGCACAACTGCTGTGCTCTGCGACATTCTGAAACTACGTGCCCTGACTTCCCATAATAAGAGCAGTCCATTGTAGAAAATTACTTCTGCTTCTGTTGCTGAGGATATGTCAGAGTCTAGTGCTGAACCGACGAAACTGTGGTCGCCCTCCTAGGAGCTCCAATGGTCAAAGCCCTAGCTGCCGGGGCTGGTGCTGATAACTGAGATAACTGTCCATGAGGCCTCTTCTATCCTCCAGTTTGATCTACTATACTCTGAGAAATATATCCAGGCCACCTTGCTGCTCGTAAAACAACATCGAATGTCTGGTGCTCAAACTGCTCTACTGCTATAATGATCTTTAGGTGGATTCCCTGCTGGAATTGCTGCGTTCGGCCCAATTCGGTCTCCACCAAGGTGAAAGAAAACCGACTAAGACTAGAAAACTTGGCCGTATATCCATCGACTGTCCTTCCCATCTGCTTGAGATTGCTAAACCTTGTCTGCAAATTATACCGAACTACTGCATCAAAGTATTTCGTCTGGAATTTTTTACTGAATACCATCCACAAGACAGGCATCACCAATCCAACTGCTAGCATCGTCCACCAGCTGCGTGCTAAATCCACTAACTACAGGCGCACAACGACCACCTTCTCTTCCTCTGAAATTCGAACTGCTTCCAGAATAACCTTTATATCCTGAAGCCAAGCATCAACAACAATAGCATCTTCACAGCCGTCAAAGAAAGGAGGGTTCAAGCGCTTGAAGCTGTTAGCCGTATTGTTTCCTGATAACCAACTTTACCCATGGCTGCTTGTACTGTCTTTGTAGGACATCACCTCGACAATCTTGTGATGCATGCAAGCCCCGAATGAGTCCCATCAGGGTTCTATTCAGGCTCTGTAGAATGGACTGGATGAACTGGGGGCTCTGGATCCCCGGAAGGCGTGACTCGTGATGCTTCCCCTAAGTGCTGGGCTTGGTCCCCAGGTTGCTGCTGGTTCACTTGTTCTTGCTTGTTTGCTGGAGGTGATCCACCCGGGTGATCGGTAGGATCAGAAACAATGCCACTGAAGAACATGACATAGGAAACAATAATGAAGGACCAAGATAGATCAAGGATATAAGCATTTACCAGGTCAAGAATTAGGAAGATTAGAAGGCACGAGTAAAGATCATAGATGAATGTTGATTGAGACATCTATTCTGTAAAACCCTCATACATCTTGATTTACAAGACCTGCATGGGCCACTACTTAAACCGTGTCACGCCCCAGAACCAGAAAACTGGAGAGCGGAGGACAGACACAACCAGCTACGTACATTGAAGTGCAACCCACCTCGCAATATGAACACGACTGTCTAGATGCATGAGAGTTTTTCTACAAGCCATCAGTCTCTTATGGTCAAGAACAAACCTAGTGTCTCAATCTCAAGCAAGCAAATAATTGTTACAAGATGTTCGATCATCAGACATACAAGGTAAGGCATCCCAAAAATTATATATTCAGATGATCATGAAGCTAGTCATACAAGATGCGAGACTAGCAAAAGTTAAGTCATACATGATCAACCCTAGGATTTGTCAATCATGTTACAGCCCTTAGGCAGACAGAAATAAAGTTTCAACACGAGCTAACACGTGTTCGGTGGCTAAACGTCTCAAAAGAATAAGTTACATTAGAGTGGGAGGGCAAAATAAGAAAACCCACTCGTTGTCAGGGTTACGCCTGGTATTCACCATCTGGCTGAAAGACAGGTAGATCCTCGGGTATTACTCCAAAATCGGGCCATACAAAACCAGCTGGATCAGACCCCAGAAAGAGCAAGTACCACAAGGGAGGCTACACTTAGGAACTAAAACTAAAATAAAATGAATAGAAGAACTGATAAATGGACATAATTAAATAACATGAAGGACGGAGCATAAAGATATACTGGTTATTAGGTATACGACAAGTGGTGCACGTGACGAGAATGGCACGCGACGCTAGGTGGCGCTC
The DNA here is from genome assembly GCA_029216955.1 of Iris pallida. NCBI lineage: Eukaryota > Viridiplantae > Streptophyta > Magnoliopsida > Asparagales > Iridaceae > Iris > Iris pallida. The sequence goes on along the minus strand of JANAVB010027999.1, from coordinate 10,975,740 downwards.
GACCAAAAGCACAGGGTGGCGTACGACAAGTGGTGCTGGGCCAAGTGGCGCACGACCGAAGAGCGTGCGACGCTAGGTGGCACTCGGCCAGAAGCACGGGGTGGCGTTGGGCCAAGTGGCGCACGACTGAAGAGCGTGACGCTAAAGAGCGCACGACGCTAGGTGGCGCTCGGCCAGAAGTGCTGGGTGGCGCACGACAAGTGGTGATGGGCCAACTGGCGCGTGACCGAAGAGCGCGGCGCTAAAGAACGTACGACCAGAATAGCTAGGCCTGTCAACCCCTTGACCAATTTTTTTCCTATTTATTAAAACTTTTATCATTCTTTATTTGTCTCATATATTTGTCATGTCTTATTTTTATTTTAATTGCAATAAGGGACCAAAGAGATAATATAGGAATTGGCAGGGACTTTTGTGCAAATATCCTCATTCAAATTTTCTTTTCATACTTATACCCAGGAAAACTCTCCCCAAACAATACGACACTGCTGTAGCAGTTGATAAACTTTGCTTTGGATTTGATCTCCAATGGTAGGTTCGAAAATCTGATTCAAATCCTTCTTCCTTATCTATTAACCCTATTTTAACTGTTGTTTGAATTTGAACCTGGCCGACTCCCAAACCTCATAGTACTCGGATTAAGATTCATCCTAATCTTACTAGCAAATCGATCATATCCCTGTTTTCGTAGATGAACTCAATCCTATTTAACAAATCGATCCTATCTAAACTCTCCTATATATATACGGCATAATTTCCGAACCCTAGGGTTTACGATCTTCTAGAAGTTTGAATTGCTTGGAAGGATCCGCTAGAACTCAAGGCAACTTCCTGCGGGATTGAAGCAAACAAACAACAACAGGTAAGTGATTTAGCCTTAATTTTTCCTGTCTTTGGTTAATCAGGATTCCAACTGTTTGAAGAAATTACCTAAGGAAAATATAGGTATTACCTTGGTCCTTGGGTGTGCAACAGTGCGTATCAGAGGCATAAATGTGTGCCATCATATCGAGTTTAATCTGGGGGTAAGTAACAGACGTAGGTATTTATGGGAATTCTTGTAGGATTGCATTGTTGAGATAAATATAGACTTCACCCGATCTTTGTGTGTGACATCCCCACCATGCCTAGATGTGTCAGATACATATATATATATATATATATATATATATGTATAATCCTTGTACCAATTAGATGTTATAGGATATTCCCTCTTACCAATGAGTATTGACTCCATAATTTAGGTCTGGTATCAATGGACTCCTACCAATTGGCCAAATCGCTATGTTAGGTTACCTGGTATCAATTCCTAAATTGTTCGGTTAGGTTCTTCTTGTCCAATTGATACCTCTATGTGAATCTTCATTCGTATCCGATAGATACTAACACGTGAACCATCTATTCATACTCGAGACCACAGGACACATGGCTCGAGTATATGTAAGGGTATATATTGTTCCCTAACAGGTGAACGTTTTAACTTGAAGAAGCAACTTGCATACCCTCTGTAAAGGGTTATGCTTTATGCACATAATTTTTGCCATTTAGCAATTCTGTGTGCTCGAGGAGAGGACTGCTCCTCGCAGCAGCAGGAGAATGTCGTGGCTATCAGTGTGTGTGTGTGCCTATGCTAGATTAGTTTAGAAGAGTTAAAAGTTCCACATATGGGTCCTATTCCAATTTAAAATCCATAGGCTACATGTTTAATTGTTAGGTGTATCAAGTTGCCAAGATGGTATCAAGAAACTGCAGGACTGTTATGTACAGGAAATTGGTGTGTCAAGTGTCTCAGGGCCCTATATTCAAGACTATGCACTGTGTTAGGAGCAGATCGTAGGAACAATCCTGTAAGGGTGTGTTTGTGAACGGAATTTAGAAAGAAAGCAGAGGTTTTGGTGGAGTTAGGCGACCAAATGGTGGCATGGTAGCTGATCGCTACAGCCACTCGATATGGTTTGGCTTGGCTTGGTATTGCTGTTCCTTTGCTAGCAGCAGCAAGCCTGAGAATATATTTTGTTGTAACTTTGCAAAGAAAGCCTGGATAGCTATCCCAAACCAGTTACCAGTCCCAATTCATGTTCTGTACAGTCCATATTTGATACATATGATCTGTCCTCAATATAGATGTCCAGTCCTTGCTTTGTGATCAGTTATGTCTTCATCCATACTTTGGGTTCAGCCACAATAGGAAGTGAATCTAGGATTTCTCATTTTGAATTCCAGGTATATGTTCCCATACCACATGTAGATCCCCTGCAACCGAGTTGTTCAGTAGACAAAAGAGGGTAGTGCTAACTTTGCATCGGCTAGAAAGGTTCAGGAGAACTGTGTTGATCTCGTGGATAGGATTGCAGAGCAGGGTGCCAACCTCTTATATCAATCCTAGGTATATACCAAGGAAATGAAGTAATGGGTATCCATCCTATTGTTCTATCCACCTATGGTCATATTGATATTTTACAGTATCTTAAAAGTTCCTGTAATCTATTATGATTGCTACCTTATTTGTTTCCATGAATTTCACGCCAGTTTGTTTACTGCCATATTTATGTATTCAGCATCTATCCTGATATGTGATGGTTCATGTTTCCTTTTCTGGGATAAAATGTCCCTTTTCCTTCTCCATTATCTATACAGTTATAGTTTGGGCATGAGCCAGGCCCTGTTTACCCTGTGTATAACAGAGCAGTGGGGAGTTCTTGTGCAGGTTGCAAGAACAACCTACAATTTGGGTGCGTGGAGTATATAAGTATGGATAGAGTACTTGAGTATATGTGTTAGACTTCAGGAAATATGCAATGTCATATACCAGTCTAGTTGGCAATAGCAGAAATAGGGAATGATATCAGAGTATCAATGTAGTAGACCATCTTGTGTCGGATACTGTATGTATCAGGGTGATACTTTATTATACCAAGCCTATAATGTATCAGTTAGTTAGCAAGGGCATAGCAATAGAGAGGTGCAAGTAAAAGAGTATATAGTGAATCTCCCAACAAGACCATGTGGACCACATTAAGCCCATAAGAGGTTATCGGGGTCTACTTGTATCAGTTACACCCAGAACATAAGTAAGTGTTAGATACACATAAGTAGGGTAATGCCATTTGTGTTGAGTAATAAAGGAGATAATAGTAAAGGGGATTAGGCAAGTACTATGTACCTAAAAAAAGTAAATGAATGAGATACACATAGACAAATATAGAAAGAAAGATGAGTGTACACGGGACAAGGACCACAAATAGTCTAGATTGGATGTCTATAGAACTAAGGAAACCTAGTGGACTTAGAGTTACCCTAGAAGCCTAATAAACAAATGGTTAGTTTAATTGATGTATTTTCTCTACTGACATTGTAAATTATGTAATAGGTTAATTGGACTCGGATTTGGCACCGGACCCGTGCCGCAGCTCAGGTCAACAGGCAAGTATACCTTGCCTTTCTACACAGCTTTATTTACATGCACTATTTTTTTATTATTATCCAGTTTTTCTCATATTATTGACATGTATCTTTCATATCCTGCTTGTATATTTGTATCATTGCTATTTAGACCGTGTTCATAGTTAGTCTTGTGTCTTATTGGCCGTGTTCACTTGTGCCTTGATTGAGTCGTGTCGTGGGTCGAGAAGTCATGAACTGAACTACTTTACCTCATTGTCTTGAAATCTTGAAGCTAACCTGCGAGTCCACATTAGGGGTAAAGGTTAGTAGTTATCTGTGTCTTGAGCTAACCTGCGAGTCTACACTAGGAACGAGGGTTAGTAGTATATGGTCCATACCTGCGAGTCCACAATAGGGGCAAGGGTGATGCTAACCTGGGAGTCCACGCTAGGGACGAGGGTTAGTAGTATATGGTTCACACCTGCAAGTCCACACTAGGGACGAGGGTGATGCTAGTCTGCGAGTTCACACTAGGGGCGAGGGCAAGTAGTTATTCAAACCTGCGAGTCCAAACTAGGGACGAGGATTTGAGTATTTGATTTGGTTATCCGTTGACATCTTGACATGAGTTCTCTCGTCCTCGTTCAGCAATTCATTTATGTATAGCCAGTGTACAGATTCGTGTTTATTCATTGCTCAGTTTTACTTGTTTATTCTGTATTTTTCTCCATACATAATAAACTATTAGAAAGGCTCGTTTTTATGTATCTTGCTAGTCCTCTGAGGACCTGATGATCTCTTTAGGTTTAGTCGAGTTTGAGTCAGAAGCAGTTGAGCAGGTTGAGTCAGCACCAGACCGCGGAGCTTGCAGTTGAGGTGCCTCGATTAGCAGGTTGTATTCAGTTAGTATATTTCATGTATTTATTTCTCTTTCCGTCTATTGGTAGTAGATTTGTGTCCATCGGACGTGACATTGAATCTTGGATATATTCAGTTATATTATTCAGATTCTTTGGTATTTCATTGATCTTGGTTGATTCGTTACTATTCTGTGGATGAGATATAGTTTACCATGAGACTCTAGATTGCCGTGACTTGTGTATAGACAACGTACTACCACCGACACTGTGGCGTAGGCTGGGCTTGGATACGTCTTGTATCCGAAAAGTGGGTGCGGGTCGTGACTAGGCCCTAAGGAGCGTGCGCACAACGAAATGGCACGGCGCTAATGAGCGCGCGCTGTCACGCCCCGCTCCCGTATTCTAACTCAATTCGACCTGTCGAGATTATTTCCTTAGCTATGTGGATTCATCTCTTTTATTATCAAGCCTACTTGTGCAAGTTAAAAATATGTGATTTATTATATGAAGGCTAAGATGAGGCAAGTTCATCGAAACTACCCCACCAGAGCGAGCGGTCGTCTCGACCGAGTGATGTCTTCAAGCAGCTGTTGTAAGGCTAAGTCCGAACGCCGTCGGCGTTCCGATTCCTCCGATTAAATGAGCGGAACGGGGCACTACATCATACACCACTCAGAAAATGTTTCATCCTCGAAACTAACTGAGTACACTTATCGACTTATCACCTTACTCAATATTCAAGGACTCTCGCACACACTACTCCTATGCGTTTCCTCAATCATTGAGCCACGCTCGTGCTACTATCAATCTTTCCTTCAATACAATTTCAAAATCCTTGACACTTTTTCATTCATCTAGTCTCACTTAATTCAACATATCACTTAGTTGGATCGTGCACATATTACAGGCGTTACCAAAATACATGCATTTCTGCCAAGCCTCACGATAGAGAATCCTCCATCACCACTCGAGTCAGGTCGTGCACATATTTGGGCGTCCCTGATATACATGTATGTCAACCGATACTCGCGAGTGGTGACTCCACAAATCCTACCACTTCGCACTCGGACGTCTGCCTAACCGCTAGGCTATGTCTTTCCGTCAGTATTAGAATCATAGTTTCCAAACAACAATATCAACACTGACCCCATCCTAAGGTCAAACCAAATTGATAGTACGAGATTTTCTACCCAAGCTCGCATCACTCCGATTTCTAAACTTTGAGCATAGATTGCCTACACACATTCTAACATTTGTTGTACGGGGTCCGAGTCATTCAGCAAAGCCATCATACGATAAATCACGTTTCAACTAATTCCTTGACATATCAATATCACTTCATTTATCAAGGCATTTCGTATAGTCTATTTCTTCGAACACGTTCGACATAATACGTCTATCAATCCTTCCAAGCTAAGTTAAGCATGCTACGACATAATTCATCGCTAAACCATAACTCACATTCCATACTCCCTAAGTCATTTATTCCAATTCACGAAATCGATCATAAGGTCATTTGACTTAACAATACGTTGCTCCCCGATCTCACGCGAGTCAGATTATCCACGGTGGACATGAATCACCATGCACGCTCTCGCAGGATAATTATCCGCATCGGGACATAACTCTTGTTCGAGTCTAGACTAATTCATTCTCGATGCGTGGATTGGACATACTCAATCCTCAAGTTTATTTCATTCATCAATCGCAAGTCCTAACATCCTCAAATTTTTTTCGCATCAAACCGACAAGTCGAGATAATCAAAGTTGTCGCATCCTAATTTTTTGAGTTCGAAGCGACATGAATCACCATGTCAACGCTCACACGGAATAATCGCCCCAAATCCGATGCAACACATATGCGAGGCTGGAGCTGCGCTCGCACAAGACAAGAATGTTGACATTGTGGTTATCCGCGTAACCCTGAAGACACAATCATTTTCATCCAACATTCATCTCAATCAAGATCCTAAGTATGGCATCCAACCGAACAATAACACTTGCACGATCGTTATCCGTCGAGTTAGAGTACCCCCGAGTTATCGCATATCGATCTTCGATACGCCTCAATACTGTCGACGATATGCGTAACCTGACAATTTTCCTTTGCAACCAATTTCGAGTCGTACGAATGATGCTATCGTCCGACTGGATAATCTCCTTGACATTCAAATTCATGTTCGATCATAATCCCTCGAATCATTCCCAACATCAATTTTCTCAAATCCAAATTCACGTATTGTTCATCCGTCTATCTTAAGTCATCGAGCAATATTTTTCTTCAAATCACATCATTCCTTCCTAACTCAAATCATCGAGCAACATCCATTCCAATCCTCAGAGTCAGTTTCAAACATTCGAATCAAACTTTTTATGCACGCTATCTTTCCGTCGTGCTAACTTTGCGTATACGATCCCTATCAATTTCTTCGATCAAGTCATCCATTCGCTACACCTTAACCTTTTCTCGATTTGACTTCACCTACTCAATCACTTTCGTATTTCATACTCGCGTAATCCTCAATCCCATGCACGTTCCGTGAGTGTCAATTTCTAGGTTGTTCGAATCGACTCGTCAAAATCTTCAAGACTACATTTTGCTCAATCATATTCAATCTAAGGCTTTACATACGTACGACGCTTGCTGATAGACTCACCGACACCCCGAATCCTCAATCGATCGATCGACATCCCTGAGGCTATCGCATACACCACTCAGGGATGAAGTCATTCAACAAATCCTCAAACTATCATTCAAATCAAAATCGACTTCTTCAACTTTTTCGTTTGAACCATTCCTCGAATTCCAAGCACGCTCATCTATATCGCACCGTCGATATTGTCGCTCGATAGCACCCCTATCGATAGTCATCTCACTTTACTCAATCGAGTCCAACTAATTCTCGTCCGACACAATTCTATTTCGGCACTCGACTTTTCTAAGGTCGACGCAACTTTGGTGTATATGCCCAGCCCGACTTATCCAACCGTGCTTACGCAAACCACTTTTTTGTTTCCTTATCAAAAACTGTTCTCCTACGTTTTGTAAATTATTTAGACTTATTGTATGGACATCCCGTGGGACATTTGAGAGAGAGCGCACCAACGATAACAACTTGCGGAAGCAACAGAGTTTTGCAAAAACATCAAAGTTAAAGAATTCAATCGATAGTCCAAGGACGTAAAGCCGTGCTCTGATACTATTATGTCACGCCCTGATCCCGTATTCTAACTCAATTCGACCTGTCGGGATTATTCCCTTAGCTATGTGGATTCGTCTCTTTTATTATCAAGCCTACTTGTGCAAGTTGAAAATATGCGATTTATTATGTGAAGGCTAAGATGAGGCAAGTTTACCGAAACTACCCACCTGAGCGAGCGGTCACCTCGACCGAGTGATGTCTTCAAGCATTCATTGCAAGGCTAAGTCTGAACGCCGTCGGTATTCCGATTCCTTCGATTGACTGAGCGGGACGGGGCACTACACGTGTGCACTGTTTGTCTTCTCCAACTAGCACATAATGCTTAGTGGAATCCATAAACTTCAAAATGCCATAACTCCTTCAAAAAGAGTCGAAATTAAGCTTTCCAAGGTCAAAATTGGGTAGAACAAAATTTTCTACAACATGGAGCAACTGGGTTTTTTTTTTTTGCAAATATCAAGTATTAATATATCAAAACCGAAGAAAACAAGAATATTAAGACTTAGATCCACAAAAATCCATCCATCAAAACCAAAAATGCCAAGTCCTAAAGATGCTGAGAATCATGCAGGGAAGATAATGGAACAATAAAACTTGAGATCCATCATGAAGCAAGTTGCACTTGCCGAAGGCTTGGTAGGTGGAAGGAGTAAATAAAGAAGAAGAGATAAATAAGAAGTAATGGAGGAGAGAGAGATGAGTTGACTTATATATCAACCTCTCCATCTCAACCCAAACCAAACCAAACCAAGAAAAGCCAAGCCAATTGCCAAACCAAAATAAACCAAGCCAAAGCTAAGCAAGACAAGTCAAAACACGGGTCACCTGACAAACGTCAGAATTTTGTACACGTATACTGAAAATACGTATAACAAAAAATGGGGGTAAAAACGAGGGCGTGGGGGAGCGGATACTGGCGGGGGCGTAGGGTGTGAACGCTCGCGGTGGCGTAGGGGAGCGGACGCTGGCGGGGGCGCGAAGGTGTGGACGCCTGTGAGGGTGCAAGAACGCGGGGGCGTAGATGCCCGCTGGGGCACGGGGACGCGGATGTCGGTGGGGCACGGGGGCGCTGGGGCACGGACGACGAGAAGATAGACTGTCGACAAAGTTGACAGTTCTTCTAAACTCTATGTTTGGATATAGGACTGCCAACAAAGTTGACAGTCCTTATATAAAGTAGGAATGCAACAAAGTGGACAGTCCTATTCTCTGTTGGCAGTCCTATTTGGGGTTAGTACTGTTAACTTCGTTATCAATCATAAAAAAAATTAGGCTAGCCTTAAGTAACAAATAAAAGTGGCAAACTTGTAAATATTTATAAAAAATTGGGCTAGTCCCAAGTAAAATTTGGAGTGCACTTAGAATTTACCTTCCATTATATCAAGAGGCGCTTCACAGTTCTTTAGTCAAACCGTACAAATCAAGTCAAGTTTGTTCTGTAATGCCCAGTCCCATAATATGTAGGACTAAGTACGTAGACATGCCAATTGCATGCATATGAAGAGTACTCCAATATATAAAATCCTCGTATGTATACATAAGCTGTAAGAAATAATAATCACAGGCTACAACACAGAATAACTAATCTCATCCACAGCACACAAAAGATAAATGATAGACCAGAATAGATAAAATAAATGAGTCAAAGATACAGCCGGGTGGAAACATATCCACTACCAAACAGCTACGATAATAATCTCAAACTGGAGTCTAACCTCCTCAAATAAAAATAAAAGAAATAGTAAAAGATGTCCACTATAAATTCTCATATCATAGGTAAAAAGCTAAATCTCGGAAGACGGTGCCTCATTGTATGCGAAGGATGGATCGAGAGCAGAACCGTACTCCAGGGGAAAATCGTCTAAGCCTGAAGAATTTACCAGGTCCTCAGCGGGACGTAACAAGATATAAAAAAATAATATGTCGTATAAACTGTGATATATAATAAATAAAAAGATACATTCAATAGGGTGCTTAACCGTTCTACAGTGATATACAGTTAAGAACAAACCTCTGATGCAAAGGCCTTCTGGCTATAATGGGATTGGCTTGGTTCCCGTATAGGGTACCAATAGCCTACGTCCATAACACTCTGAGAAATGTTAGAGGACATCAATATATGATACGTCCATAATGCTCAGTAAACGTCAGAGGGCATCAATAACCTGCGTCTTCGACGGAGCTAACATGGTAATCAAGGAAGTGCAGAAGTGGCCCATACGCCTAGGTATTGTTCTCCCCACCCCATTCCTAGCATTGTCATCTCCATGACTCATATGAACCTCTAATAACTGCCATGTCTACTAATCATGCAAATCTATTGACTGTTATTCCTAACCGTCGCACGTCTCATACGTAACGGTGGCCAGCCAACTACGTGAGTCCGTGTCCTACATGTGACTCACAACTCAGGCTAAAGTATGTGTCAAGGCCATATGAGATATATTAATACCTCATCTCAGTGGTAATCAACTAGTACTTAGTCAACGCAGAAAGAAATAAAATAGTAAAACGACTAGTACAGTCGCTGGCACCCAAGCATGAAACAAGTAGTATAAGTATAAATTGAATATAAATAGCAAAAATAAAATAGCACTAAAAGATAGATTATAACAGCAATGTATCTTACCTGAGGGTGGTGCACAGTAACAATAAGTCCAGTACTCAGAATGGCAGCACACAAAGTCAAATCCTGCAAACAACTCCGGATAATGAAATAAACATCATAAAATTTTTTGGTATAAAAGATATGTCAAAAAATGCCTGCCTAAAAGTCCAATTCTGGGCACAGGGGCAAAATCAAAATAATATCCATCGTTAGATCCATTTTGCACCAAAAAATGAGCCTGTACCTACGGTCTCTAAAGTCATGAAACAACATGTCTACAAAATTATTTTGACGATACGAACCCAACTGTATATCCAAGATTGGCCGTGCACAATTTCGTCCATTAGATCGGATCGCGGGCCCGCCAAAGTGGCGTTCCGGTCGACCATATTAGAATCAGACCAAACTTGGCATACATGACGAGAAAAATAATACAGTTCTGTTGCACAAGTTTTGTCTTAAGATGATGAATGTACATGAAGTTATGGCCTTATTTCCAAAGTGGCCGATATGGGGTATCTCGATCGATACGCCTCGATTTTGTTGCGCATAGTCGACGAAATTGAGTTCCATCGAATCCCACACGTCGAAAACATCCATACGCCTCTTTCGATGCTTATGTGTTGCAACCATGTCACCCGATTTGTCGGAGCAAACATTGTATCGGGAAGAATTTCTAAAAATTCTATAGTTTTAAAAATAGTTTTTCTTGATCTTTGGGGACGAATACATTTTTGCACAATATATGAAAAATTAATCTATCTAAAAGGTTTGAATCTCGTATATGTTGTCTTTCACTGTTTCAAATTAGGTTTTCAAAATTTCTAGTATTTAGTTCAGAAAACGTCTTCCAAGTTGGGGGTTTGGGATAATCCTTAACTGTTTCTGAAAACAGTTTTTGGCCGAGTTCGTCTTAAGTTTTTGAGCGATTCGATGGGTTTCATAAATTTTAATTGCTAAGGATTCTAGTGGATATGCAAGATTTCCAGAGGGCTTTAACAAATCGAAAATAACGTAGAAACTAGAGAGAAATTTGGTCGCATAGAGAGGTACCTTGCAGCGGCTGAAACAGAGCACTCTCTGTTATCGGGGTCGGTCCGTCGATGCTGGCGGTGCTACAACGAGCGCACAATAGTTGAAGGCGGTCGGGGGTGTTTGCCTAGGTCAGAGGGATGCTCTGGTCGTCGCACAAAGCTTCTATGTGGTGTTTTCTTAGGGTTTTTGAAAAGTTTCTATCCATGGGTTCTATATATACCCTCGTTTAAATCCTAATTAAATTCGACTTCAAATTGGTTTTTGATTCAGATTTGAGGGTTGATTCTCATGGAGAATCCTCCAAGGATTATACAAATTTTTTTGGAAGTATTTGGTTTAAAGTTTTAAAAGATTCGAATTTTTGAATCCCTCATATCTTTGTTTCAGCGGACATGGGGGTCGAGCCTGGGTTAGGTTTGGCATCTCGCGAGTTATTCAATAACTCGCAAGAAATTTCTATTGTTTTTTTTCTCTTTATATAAAACCAATACATATAAGTATATCAATATACACTCATATATACCTAGAAAAATTTATAAAAAATCTCATAAATTCTAAAACACACTAAATACTTGTTAAGTATATTTTAGTAAAGTTTTGTGCAAGAAGTACCCTAAAATAATATTCATTAACTTGTTTTTAATAATAAGAAATCATATAAATAATTATTAAGCTATTTAATAAATAAGAAAATATTAAGAATAATCAATAAAATTTATAATAAAATTTTTATAAAATTATGGGGTTTACATCCTATCCAACTTAAAAAAGTTTTATCCTCGAAATTAATCTAATGATGGGGGGTGGGGTATGCAATACAATGCAATGTGATGTGATTGAAAAGGAACTAACATACGAAAGTCATACCTTGGTTTTCGAAAAACTAGGGGGTAGCGGCTTCGAATGTCATCCTCGTACTCCCAAGTAGACTCTTCTGACGAGTGATGCTTCCACGCTACGTGAACCAATGGGATGGATTGATTCTGCAACACCTTCATTCGATGATCAAGTATACCTACCAGTTGCTCTTGGTATGACAAGCTTGAACCAACGATGATTTTAGAGTGATCAAGCACATGACTGCTGTCTGCCACGTATCTCCGCAGCTGTGACACATGAAATACGTCATGTACTCCCCCTAGCGATGGTGGCAAAGCTAATCTGTAGACAGCTTCTCCAACTCGTTCCAAGACATCGAAAGGGCGAATATACCTTGGACTCAACTTGCCATGTCCCTCGAATCGAATTGTACCTCTAGTGGAGGATGTCCTCAAGAAAATATGGCCGCCTTCCTTGAACTCCAAGGATCGACGACGGTGATCTGCCTACTGCTTTTGTCGATCCTACATTGTTCGCAGGTTGCCTTGTATCTTCTTCATCTTCTCTAATGTGCTCACGACCAACTCGGGACCCAATATCTGTCGCTCTCCTATGCCGCTCCAACAAATAGGAGATCGATACTTTCTATCATACAATGCTTCAAACATAGCCATCTTGATGCTTGCTTGATAGCTATTATTGTAAAAAAAACTTCACAAGGTGAATGTGGTCTTCCAATAATCTGCCAAAGTTAAGCATACATGCACTCAATATGTCTTCTAGCATCTGAGTAGTATGCTCTAACTGCCCATCTGTTTGCGGGTGATACGCCGTGCTAAACTTCAAACGGGTACCCAAGTTTTCTTTCATGCTTCTCTAAAAGTTTAAGGTGAATCTCGAGTCCCGGATCGACACGATGCTAACTGGCACACCGTATAGCTTTACTATTTGCTTCATGTACATGTCAGCCAAGACTTTCGTGGATTAGCCCACTCTAAAAGGTAAGAAGTGGACTAATTTGGTAAGTCTATCAACGATCACCCATCGATATCTCGTCCACTAGAACTCCGAGAAAATCCCGTGACGAAATCCATGGTGAAGTGCTCCCACTTCCAATCAGGAATTGGAAGAGACTGTAACAATCCAGCTGACCTCTGGTACTCTGCTTTCATATGTTGGCATAATAAACACTTGGCCATAAAATGAGCTATTTTTTGCTTCATCCGTGCCACCAATAGTACTGTCGCAAGTCCCGGTACATCTTGGTTCCTTCGAGGTTTATAGAGTAGGTCGAGCTATGTGCTTCGGCAATCAATTCATGTCGTAGCTCTCCGTTTGGAACATAAAGACGATCACCAAATCGTAATATCTCATCGGGATGAATTCTCAATCCCGTCTGCTCTCCTGCTTCAGTCCTCTCTCTAAGTCGTTAAAATCTAGCATCTGTGGGTAATGTGTAAGCCTCCTGAATTTTTGGGATTTATTTTTGAATTTTCTAAATGAATTATTTTCGATAATTTATTTTGATTTAATTAATTTTGATCATTAAATGCTCTTTACCGTGACTTTGATTTCTAGACCATCAGGGATGCAAGTCTCTGGAAACTTTCTTCTTGAAGTTTGTAGTAGATGAGATTATCTTCATGTGGATACATCGTGTCCCACTCAAACTTATGCCTTTGTGCTCCATTTGCTTCGCACAACTTTCGGGTCAAATTAACCAATTTATTGTCGGTCGTAATTTGTGACTTAACTTCCAACTTAATTTTCGGGCACGACATCGGTCCAATCCAGTCGAACCAATACATGGCCCTGGCCTATTTTGAGTTTACTATGTACGTGCTACTTGTGTGCCACCAAATTGATCTCCCTTGTGCTCCCATTTCATCTATGATTTTAATTGATTTTAATTTGTGATTTTAATTAAATCTTGGCCCCAAGCTTGTCCAAACTTGACCCAACACCCAATCCAATTTGGTGTAGGCCCTATCACCATCAGCACTCTCTCCCCCCCATGTGGTCGAACACCTCCCTCTCTCTACTTTCTCTTTCTCTCTCTCATTAATATCTCTATTCACTCTCTCTAAATCTCTCTCTCTCTTTCCATATAATATATACATAAACACATATATACTAATTCTCTCTCCCTCTCTTATTTCACCAACAGCAAGCTCCTCCCTCCTACTCCTCACATGGCCGAGCCCCTATGGCCGAGCTTCCCACCTCCAACTCTCCTCCTCCTTCTTCTTCTTTACATCACCACACACCACCACCAACCTCCTCCATGGCCGATCCCCTCTCCTCCTCCTAATCTTCTCCACCACCATTCTCTTCATCACCCACACCACCACCATCAACCTCTACCACCCTCGCCGTGCCCTTGGCTGTGCCATCACGCCAGGCCGAGCGTAGCCCCCGTTGCCAGCAGTGTAGCCAACGACCAGCAGCAGCAGCCAGCATCGTGAGGAGCAGCGCATGGCAGCCCCGTGCACGTACCGGCAGTCGTGTACCGCCGCAACCGTCGCCGACAAGCCCCCCCGGGCTGTATTTGGCCAGGCAAACCTTTCTGTGGCAGCCACCGTCCTCCGGGATGTGCCGTCTAGGCGATTCATGCATTTTGCACGAAATCCAGTGACGCGTGCGCGAACGAGATCCAGAAATGGCGCCTCGTCGCAGCGACTTCGCATATGTTTTTCGAGAAATCCGACCGTTTTAGCGGCAAACTCTTTACTCCGTCACAATCTTGGTATATATCTCATCACTCACCTCCAGTTTTGTCCGTTAATTTTGTCGTTTGATACATCAAAATCGGCCACCAAGTTGACCGTTTAAATTATGTATATTTTGGACAGTTTTGCGGAACCAACTTTGCGGACTCGTAACTCCGATGTTGCAGCTCCGTTTGGAGCACCACCAGTTCCTGTGCGAAGCTGGTATAACCCTTTTCCTGTCCCTTAAGTTTCATTTCATTGCGAGCACGTTTGGTTGGTTGAATTCGACGCCAAAGTTGGCCGTCCGAATTCATAATTTACAAATTGTAAAATCCTAATTTTGAAACCGGGACTTCGGATTCAATTTCTGACACCACCAGTAGACTCATGGTATCGTTCTGTCACGTTTTCATATAAAGTTTGTTATATTTGGAGGACGTGGACCCTGACACGTATTTCGGTACAAAACGGACCCCACAGTCCGGGTCAACGGAACTTTTTGACGCCGGCTCATCGGAATCCAATTCTAGATATACCGTTGAGTTTGTATCGTCATTCTGAACTCATTAACATATAATTTGCTAAGTTTTAGTGGACATTAGTTTCGGCACACATTTCGGTGCAAGTCGGATACCAATATCCGGGTCAACGGGTCATTTTGAGATCGACTTATCGAAATCCAATTATGATATACCGTTGGGTTCGTATCATCATTCTGGACTTGTTGACATATAATTTGCTGAGTTTTGAGGACATTGGTTCCGACATGCTTTTTCGTACAAATCAGATTCCAATATCCGGGTCAACGGACTAATCTGAGATCGGGTCATCCGAATCCAATTTCGGATATACCATTAAGTTCGTATCGTCAGTCTGGATTCGTGGACATATATTCTGCTAGATTTTGAGGACTTTTATTTCTGGCGCATTTTTTCGTACAAAGCTGGTCCGACACGGACACCATTTTGACCCAAAATTACCGTTTTGCCCCTGTGTCCAAATTGGACTTATGTATAGGCTATCCTAGCTAATTTGACCATTATGGACACGTTGGTGATGGTTGTTTCACTATCCGACAACATCTGTAGGTTTTCACCCTATTATTATAATCTTTCTCCTTTTGTTGTATTTTGAGATCCATCGATTCCAGCGATTTCACAACCACTGAAATTAAATTTGTTGACCCTGTAGATGTTTATAGAGACTAGCCTTGACCCTGTTTGACCATGGTTGACTGCTTTTACTGAACGTCGAATGTAGAGTCAACACTTGACCTTGTTTAACCTAGAGTTGACCAGAGTTGACTAGAGTTGACCAATTGACCAAAAGTCAACTGTAAGTCAACCTTTGACCCAGTTTGACCTAGTGTGACTCAGTATGACTTAGTTTGACTTAGTGGACTGAGATTGACCTAGATTAATCATGCCTAACACTGTTGAACCCTAATTAGGTTATATATATCTCATCTTTAGGTCTGTGATTTCACTCTGAGCCAGATTACACAGTTGACATATTCCACCAGATCTCAGGCGAGTACATTCTCTGATAGTAGTTCCTTGTCTGGATATTTTCTGTATCCGATTCAGTAAAATATGATTCTCGTCACGATGGTACACGGACTAGTATACGCCGTATCCTGGCATGGGATGTTATTCTTGGACGTTCTGGGTATATTAGTACATTTCCTGTCTTGTTTCCTGTACTTGTATAGACACCGATTCCTGAGATAGAGTAGCTACCCTCTTAGGAAATCCCGTGTCATGACGTGCTATGTCCGGATCCATATACTATTCAGGGAATGGAGAATTTTATAGATAATGTGATCAATGCCCATCTTGAGTTACTACTTGTATCATAGCTATACCCTCACCTCACGATGGGTATAGCCTGACCTGTGCTACTACTTGTTCCATACCTTGCCATCCCGACCGGACCGAGTCCACGTACTTGTTGTCGGTCGGCTGGAAGCCTGATTTTGACCCTTACCGATCACATTATGCTATAATATTCGAGGCACATTTTATATTTATTACATCAATTACATATTACAGTTCAGCTTACTTTTCCTGCCTGATTCACCTTGACATGATTTTCAGTTTATATATCATGTTTTACTTACAATCTTGATATATCATCTTGTATTCCATTATGATTGTCTCTTACAACATTTGTCAATACTATGAAACTGTTGTTAGTTTATGTACTCATTCCCATTCTGACTGGATACATTGATAATATTTTAGTAGTTATTATGCCATTATTGGACTTCGTGATGTTGCTAGCTGAGGTGGATCTCACTATTCTTCGATGTGAGTTGCCTGATAGTAATCCTTAGTTTGTCTTATTTTCCTTCTTTATTTTCCTGTCTTATAATTTCTTCTAGTAGTTTGTAATTGTTCTTGTGCCCTAGTTATCTTTCCTATCTTATCTTCTTTAGATGTTAGGTTGTGATTGAGTACATTTGTAGTTCATGGACCTTCAAGATGTAGTGTATATTTATTGGGTACTAGACAACATTCTACCGCTGATACTGCGGCATAGGCTGGGCGTGGCCCATGTATTCGTATCCGTATATCCGGGTACGGGTTGTGACACATTTTTGTGGTGGTTCGTGCAGGTCAATCTTTGCAATTAATGCAAAGTCGTGCTAGTACTTGAGCTTTTCTGTACTACTGCGAGCCTGCCCTAGGATTAAGGTTGAGTCATAGAATATTTTAGAAATTTGGTACTCTGTCACATATTAGGAACTCTTGGTAGATTCCAGGGATGACCGTTGGGAATCTTATTTTGAAATTTTGAAACTTTTTCTATTTGTTTCTGTCCGTCCTGATTTCTGAAACATCTGTCCGTTATCAAGTTTATTCTTTCTTGGAATGAGTTTGTGGACCCCAGAGAGAAGGTATAAGTTGAACTTATATATCTTCTAGGTTGAGACGAGAATATGATTTGCCAGTCTCATATCAGGTTGAGATTGTTTTAGATTATATTCCAATGATTTCCTTTTATCTTGACCTAGATAGTAACTTTGGACATCTCCTGAGAATTTTCTTCTAAACCCTATCTCGGAATCTGTTTCCGCTAGTTTCTATTTACTTATCTTTGATTCGTTGTTGAATTTTAAATCTTGATGTTCGTTCGTTGTTGACTTCGATTTTGATTTTGTTTGAGGTAAGTTTTTAAGGATTGAGTTAAGATATCCTGATAAACATATTTGATGGAGACGATGAGAACGGTAAATGTCTATTTTATTCATGGGGTTTAGAATTTATCGCAGCCATATTAGCTAGCATGACAGGGACATGGAGCCTGATTTTGGATATAATATTCTAGTTATGGAATTTATATTCTCTTGCAGCTATACCGGTTGGCGTGGTAAAAAATCTAGATGACAAGATTATAGGGTATATACCTTAGTTATGGACTCTATCGTTTATTGCAGCTATGCTTACTAGCGTGGCGTAAATTCTGGCAGCATAATTTTGGATAGACCTGTATGGTTATCATGCCGTATCTTGAGTTGATTTACTTCTTTTTGACCAAATGATGAGGACAATTCATACCCTTATTTCTCGACTTATCATTCATTTCTTTTCCCATCGTATGATGATTTCCTCATCTTGCCATCATTTCTTTTGACTTTTTTAGCTATGTCTTGATTACACCAATCACCTATCTTATATCTACATCTGTCATCTACACTTGAAAATACTGAAAATTTTGAAATTTTTATATCTCAATTGTTTCTTAAATTTTGATACTGTTAAGATTTTGATTCCCTTCTGTCCATGACCAATCAATTTTGGTTGTCTTGTTTATCGTGCCAAAGAGTCTTGGTTGCTGACTAGACTCTAGATGACTTCAAATTCCTTTGTGACTTATATTTTTATCCTTGGATGCTCGTGCCCAGCCTTCATTGATCTTATTCTCCATCTTGCCCAAATTCTGATTTGCTCGAAAGTTGATCAACTTAGATCGTGTTGAGACTAATTTCTTTATCGTGGTTGGATTTCAATGCTATCAACCCTCGTGCATTGACTTTCGATTTTGATCATGTTTGGATTTTGGAAACTCGTGTCTAAACTCTTTTCGACCTTGATTTCATTTCCTGATTACATCCAAATTCCTTGTGATTAGTCGTGCCTAGATGACTTGGCATGACTAAGACAACTTGGGATTTTCTTGACCGTGATTTTAACGATCATAAATATATATTTTATCTTGCCTCAAACTCCTGCCTAAATTTTTTGACTTTCAATCACGACTAACTAGTGTGACTACGAAATTATTCGTGTTAGAATTGTACATGTTTGACTTTCTACCGTGCTTAATTGACTTGGGTTCCTTCCTAAATTGTGCTTTTAAGACCTTGATTTTGAATTCATGATTTATCGTCTTTCACAACTGAACTTGGATCTTGATCATGCTTATGTGACCGATAATCTGATTTCTATCAAATCTATCTCTCAATCGTGCTATACTAAAATTTTTCTCTCCATTTGCTTCTCTTAGTCCTGTTTTAGATCATGGCTATCCGACTTTGATTTTCATGATCTTGATAATCTTAACCCTCAAATCGTGCTAAAAATCTTGAACCCTAATCGACTGTGTCGAAATAGATCTCCTTTGTACTTGAATTTTGATTCTCTAGTCACTCGTGCTCAGGTTTCATTCCTGATCATGACTAGATTTTCGATTTTTCTCGTTCTATTCTAAATCGTTCCTAAGTGGTTAATCATCATAAATTTTTAACACGTCTGAGTCTTGATTTCACTCATGACCAGATGGTTAATCCTTGATCAATGTTTGTGCTAAAAATCTGATTATTCCTAACAATGCCCAATCACGTCATTTTCATCTTGATCGTGCCTATGTATAACCCTAAATCTAATTTCATCGAGCTGAAATCCTGTTAATCAAATTTTTGACTTGATTGTAATCGGACGAAGCTCAAGTTTTGATTTCGTTGTCATACCGTTATCGTGCCAAGTGAACTTAGACTATTTCCAATTTTAATCACGTTCGAACTTGGATCGTATTTCATGATTTTATTAATAATACTCCTTAATCTTTGATCGGGCCTATAAGACCTTGACTTCGATCTTTGTTTGTGTCTAAAATTTTATCTCAACCATGCCAAACCTTGTTTTGGTCATGGTTAGCTTTTCATCTTGATCGGGCCTGTACAACTTTCGGTTTGATTTCTATCAACCTAAGTCCTACAGATCACCCTGTACTTGAACTTCATTTATATCTTCGATTCTCCTAATTGTCTCTAAAATCGTACCCCAATGACTTGACTTATTTCTAAAATCATGCACATATAATTTTGTTCATATCATGATTCTATCATGCCAAATACCTCATCGTGCCTGAACAATTTTGAATCGATTATCTTGATCGTGCAAAACTCGTCATTCTTGGATCGTGCATAAAATATTGCTTAAATCTTCTATCATGTTTTAACCCCACTACCAACCTTTAATTTCGAGGACAAAATTTTTATAAGGTGGGTAGGATGTAAGCCCCCTGAATTTCTGGGATTTATTTTCGAATATTCTAAATGAATTATTTTCGATAATTCATTTTGATTTAATTAATTTTGATCATTAAATGCTCTTTACCGTGACTTTGATTTCTAGAGCATCAGGGATGCCAGTCTCTGGAAATTTTCTTCTTGAAGTTGGTTGTGAACGAGATTATCTTCATATGGATACATCGTATCCCACTCAAACTTGTTCCCTTGTCCTCCATTTGCTTCGCGCAACTTTCGAGTCAAATTAGACCAATTTATCGTCTGTCGTAATTTGTGACTTAACTTCCAACTTAATTTCCGGGCCCGACATCGGTCCAATCCAGTCGACCCAATACATGACCCTGGCCCGTTTTGAGTTCACTATGTACGTGCCACTTGCGTGCCACCAAATTGATCTCCCTTGTGCTCCCATTTTATCTATGATTTTAATTGATTTAAATTTGTGATTTTAATTAAATTTTGGCCCCAAGCTTGTCCAAACTTGACCCAACACCCAATCCAATTTGGTGTAGGCCCTATCATGTCTATCCATACACCCCACATAATTTTCTCTCTCTTTCCTACTCAAAATATTTATTTCTCTCTCCTTGTGTATATATATATATATATATATATATATATATATATATATATCTAAAAAATATATATATATATATATATATTTAAATATCCCTCTCTCTCTCACCACACACAACTCCCCCATCACCATCAGCACTCTCTCCCCCCATGTGGCCGAACACCCCCTCTCTCTACTTTCTCTTTCTCTCTCTCTCTCATTAATATCTCTATTCTCTTTCTAAATATATCTCTCTCTCTCTCTCTCTCTTTCCATATAATATATACACAAACACACATATACTAATTCTCTCTCCCCTATTATTTCACCAACAACAAGCTCCTCCCCCTACTCCTCACATGGCTGAGCCCCCATGGCCGAGCTCCCCACCTCCAACTCTCCTCCTTCTCCTTCTTCTTCTTCACATCACCACGCACCACCACCAGCCTCCTCTATGGCCGATCCCCTCTCCTCCTCCTACTCTTCTCCACCACCATCAACACCACTCCACCACCATCCTATTCATCACAAACACCACCACCATATTCATCATCACCCACACCACTACCATCAACCTCCACCACCCTCGCCATGCCCTTGGCTGCGCCGCCGCGCCAGGCCGAGCGCAGCCCCCGCAGCCAGCAGCAGCAGCCAGCAACGTGAGTAGCAGCGCATGGCAGCCGCGCACGTGCACCGGCACCCGCGTGCCACCGCGGCCGTAGCCGGCAAGCCCCCCCGGGCTGCGTGTGGGCCGGGCGAACCTTCCCGTGGTGGCCACAGTCCTCCGGGACGCGCCGTCTAGGCGATTCATGCGTTTTGCACGGAATCCCGTCGACGCACCCGCGAACGAGATCCAGAAATGACGCCTCGTTGTAGCAACTTTGCGTACATTTTTTAGGAAATACGACCGTTGGATCGACGAATTCTTTGCTCCATCAAAATCTTGGTATATAGCTCTTTACTCACCTCCAGTTTCGTCCATTAATTTCGTCGTTTGATACATCAAAATCGGCCACCAAGTTGACCGTTTAAATTGTCTATATTTTGGACAGTTTTGCGGAGCCAACTTCGCGGACTCGTAACTCCGATGTCGCAGTTCCGTTTGGCGCACCACCAGTTCCTGTGCATAGCTGATATAACCCTCTTCCTGTCCCTTAAGTTTTGTTTCATTGTGAGCAAGTTTGGTTGGTTGAATTCGATGCCAAAGTTGGCCGTCCGAATTCATAATTTCTAAGTTGTAAAATCCTAATTTTGAAATTGGGACTTCGGATTCAATTTCTGAAGCCACCAGTAGACTCGTGGCGTCGTTCTAGCACATTTTCGTATAAATTTTGTTAGATTTGGAGAACGTGGGCCCTGACACACATTTTGGTGCAAAGCGGGCCCTACAATTCGGGTCAACTGGACTTTTTGACGCTGGCTCATCGGAATCTAATTCTGGATATACTGTTGAGTTCGTATCGTCATTCTGGACTCGTTGACATATAATTTGCTAGGTTTTAGTGGACATTGGTTCCGGTACGCATTTTTGTGCAAGTCAGATACCAATATCCGGGTCAACGGTCATTTTGAGATCGGCTCATCGGAATCCAATTTTGGATATACCGTTGGGTTCGTATCGCCATTCTAGATTTGTTGACATATAATTTGCTGAGTTTTGAGAACATTGGCTCCGACACGATATCCGGGTCAATGGACCAATCTGAGATCGGGTCATCGGAATCCAATTTCGGATATACCGTTGAGTTTGTATCGTCATTCTGGATTCGTAGACATATATTCTGCTAGGTTTTGAGGTCTTTTAATTCTGGCATATTTTTCGGTACAAAGTGGGTTCGACACGGACACCATTTTGACCCAAAATTTTACTATTTTGCCCCTGTATCCAAATTGAACTTATGGATAGGCTATCCTAACTAATTTGACCATTCTGGACACGTTGGTGATGGTGGTTTCACCATCCGACAATATATGTAGGTTTTCACCCTATTATTATTATAATCTTTCTCCTTTTGTTGTATTTTGAGATCCATCGATTCCAGTGATTTCACAACCACTGAAATTGAATGTGTTAACCTTGTAGATGTTTATAGAGACTAGCCTTGATCTTGTTTGACCATGGTTGACTTCTTTGACTAAACGTCAAATGTAGAGTCAACATTTGACCTAGTTTAACCTAAAGTTGACCAGAGTTGACTAGAGTTGACCAGTTGACCAAAAGTTAACTGTAAGTCAACCTTTGACCCAGTTTGACCTAGTGTGACTCAGTGTGACCTAGTTTGACTTAGTGGACTGAGATTGACCTAGATTAATCATGTCTAACACTGTTGAACCCTAATTAGCTTATATATATATATCTCATCTTTAGGTCTGTGATTTCACTCTGAGCCAGATTACACAGTTGACATATTCCACCAGATCTCAGGCGAGTACATTCTCTGATAGTAGTTCCTTGTCTTGATATTTTTTGTATCCGATTCAGTTATAGTACTTTATTTGATTCTCGTCACGATGGTACATTGACTAGTATATGCTGGATCTTGGCAAGGGATGTTATTCCTGAACTTTCTTGGTATATTGGTACATTTTTTGTCTTGTTTCCTGTACTTGTATAGACCCCGATTCCTGAGAGGGAGTAGCTACCCTGTTAGGAATCCCGTGTCATGACGTGCTATGTCCGGATCCATTTACTATTCGGGAAATGGGAAATTTTATAGATAGTGTGATCAATGCCCATCTTGAGTTACTACTTGTATCATAGCTATACCCTTACCTCACGATGGGTATAGCCTGACCTGTGCTACTACTTGTTCCATAGCTTGCCATCCCGGTCGGGCCGAGTCTACGTACTTGAAGCCGGTCGGCTGGAAGCCTGATCTTGACCCTTACCGATCATATTATGCTATAATATTCGAGGCACATTTTATATTTATTACATCAGTTATATATTACAGTTCAGCTTACTTTCCTTGCCTGATTCACCTTGACATGATTTCCAGTTTATATATCCTGTTTTACTTACAGTCTTGATATATCATCTTGTATTCCATTATGATTTTCTCTCACAACATTTGTTAATACTATAAAACTGTTGTTAGTTTATGTACTCGTTCCCATCCTGACTGGATACGTTGATAATATTTTTAGGAGTTGTTATGCCATTATTGGACTTCATGATGTTGCTAGCTGAGGTGGATCTCACTATTCTTCTATGTGAGTTGCCTGGTAGTTATCCTTAGTTTGTCTTGTTTTGCTTCTTAATTTTTCTGTCTTATGATTTCTTCTAGTAGTTTCTAATTATTCTTGTGCCCTAGTTATCTTTTCTGTCTTATCTTCTTTAGATGTTGGGTTGTAATTGAGTACATTTGTAGTTCAAGGACCTTCTAGATGTAGTGTATATTTATTGGGTACTAGACAGCATTCTACCGACGATCCTGTGGCGTAGGCTAGACGTGGCCCACGTATTCGTATCCTTATATCCGGGTGTGGGTCGAGACATAATGTTATCTTGATCCACTCTACTAGCTATGATTGCACTTGGAGATTGGCTAGTTTGCCATCATCTCCGGACAATACGACATCAATACCAAGCTTCTACAAGTCTTCTATCAACTCCTTCTGCATGGTCAAGAAATGAGTCATAGGCTTACGGCTTAACGCATCTGCCAAAAAATTAGCCTTGCCTGGATGGTAGTGCAGCTTGCTTTCATAATCCTTCATTAGCTCCAACCAACACCTTTGCCGCACATTCAGCTCTTTTTATGTGAAAATATACTTGAGGCTCTTATGATCGGTATAGATGTTTACCTTCTCGCCGTACAAGTAATGTCTCCAAAGCTTCAAGGCGAAGATAACTGCTGCAAGCTCTAGATCGGGGGTTAGATAATTTTTCTCGTGCACTCTCAACTGCCTCGATGCATATGCTACTACATGACCATGATGCATCAAGACGCAGCCCAATTTTTTTCTGGATGCATCACTGTATATCACGAATCCTCTCGAGCCCGATGGTAGTGTCACGATGGGTGCAGCGGTCAAGAGCTTCTTCAACTCATCAAAAGCGCCTTGACACTTGTCCGTCCATACGAACTCTTGGTCTTTGCAATTCAACCGAGTCATAGGCCCCGCTATCCGTGAGAAATCTTCCACGAACCTTCGGTAATAACCCGCAAGTCTAAGAAAACTTCTCACTTCGGAGGCTGATGTGGGAGCGGGCCATGCCTTGACTGCTGTGATCTTCTCTGGATCTACTGATATGTCGTTTCCCGTGACAATATGCCTAAGAAAAGAAAACTTTTTGAGAAAGAAGTCACACTTGCTAAGCTTCGCAAAAAGGTGCTTATTCCTCAAGGTACTAAGATGATCCATAAATGCTGTTCGTGCTCCTCTTGGCTCTTTGAGTATATCAAGATATCATCTATAAAGATGACCACAAATTTGTCCAAGTACTGGTGGAAGATCTTGTTATATTCATGAAGACTGCGGGAGCATTGATCAAACCGAATGGCATGACCAAAAACTCGTAGTGCCCGTATCTTGATCGGAACACAGTCTTCGAAATATCTTCCTTCCAAACCTTCAACTGGTGATAGTCCGATCGCAAGTCGATCTTGGAGAATACCTTGGCTCCACTCAATTGATCGAATAGATCATCTATGCGTGGCAAGGGGTACTTGTTCTTCACCGTTACTGCATTCAAGGCTCTGTAGTCGATGCACATACACACTGTCCCGTCTTTTTTTGGCACAAATAAGACGGCTGCTCCCCATGGTGATGTACTGGCACGGATAAAGCATTTATCCAGCAATTCGTCTACCTGCGTCTTCATCTCCTCCAACTCTTTGGGTGCTAGCCGATATACTCGAGATGAGATAGGCTCGGCTCACAGAATAAGCTCTATGGAAAACTCGATGTCTCGGTCGGGTGGCAGTCCTGGCCACTCCTCAGGAAACACATCTTAGAACTCAGTGATGATAGGGTGCTGAGAATTATCATCCATCATCATGTGGGTCCCTAATGCAGGTGAATTGCTTCTCTCTTCTGCTCCTCTAGCAAACTTGAACTCTGTCTCATTTGGGGGTCTAAAGACGATACTGCCCCTATGGCAGTCTATAGATGCATAGTGCTAGCTCAGCCAGTCCATCCCAAGAACTACATCGAACGTCGGCATAGAAAATACAAGAAATTGTGATTTCATCTCCCTACCACATATCACTACAGGACAAAGTCTACAAATACTACTTACAGGCACTATTCCTCTTCCAGCGAGGATTCTAATATTTTTAGATAATGGGGTGATGGGAATGTTGTTTCTAGTGGCAAAGCTAGTGGCTATAAATGAATGCGTGCCTCCGGTGTTAAAAAAGGTAATAGCATAAAATGTAGAAACTAAAAGGATACCTGCTATGACCTCCGCTTCTGTCTCTATATCCTCGACTGCTAGCGAGAAGGCCTGCCCGTAATTCTGACCGGGGCCTTGTGCTCTGGCCCTGTTGTATTGTACTGCTTGGGATGTAATGGTGGGCGAGGTGCTCCTACTGCTGGTTGAGGTGCTGGAGTTGTCAGCTTCGGGGTCTGTCGAGCATATACTATCGTCTACTGCTTTGGACAATCATTAAGCATGTGCTGGTTAGATCCATACCTCAAGCACAACCCAAGGTGAATCCTGCAATCATTCTGGATATGTCCTTGCTTTTCGTAGAGATGGCAAACGGGCTTCGGATAGGGTGAGGACCTCTGCTGGTGCTGTCCTGTGGGCCTCTTGATAGGTCCACCCTGAGTTACCCTAGCGGGTGCAACTACCGATGTGGGGCATCTCTGTGTCTGATTTTCTTCTTGAGAAGAAGCTCTTATGTACGTGCTTCCTCCAAAACAACAGCACGAGAGACTCGAGATTATGTGGTAGTGTAAGTCTTGAGCTCTGATGCAAGTCCCTGGTGGAATCTCTTCACCTTCTCCCTCTCCGTCGGGATCAATGCTGCACCAAATCTGCTCAGGCGGCTGAACTCGGCATCGTACTCATCTACCGATATGTTCCCTTGCTTCAGATGGAGGAACTGGTCGTAGAGAGCATCTCGAACGTGGATGGGGAAAATCTCTCATTAAAAAGGTCGCACTACAAGAAAAATGATCATTTACGGCTCACAATTTACGGCACGTATTGCCTGCGCGCCGTAAATGACAATCTTTTATAGCGTACAATTCTGCGTGCCATAAAAGAGTCAATTTTTGTGCTTTTTACGGCATGTTTTACCTGCACGCCGTCATTGCAAATGCATTTACGGCACATATTTTACTGCATCGTGAATGATAACTTAATTACGACATTCATTTTTGCATGCCATGAATGTTAACTTATTTACGGCATGCGTTCTCTTGCGCCGTGAATGAGAACTCAATTACGGCGTTCTTTCGCACACCGTGAATGTTGTTTTCTTTACGGCATGCGTTGTGCGTGCTGTAATTGATAACTTATCTGCGACATCCATTTTAGCACGATACTAAGATTAAAATTAAGAATAACTTATTTTGGCACAATGTTAATATTAAGAATAACTTATTTAATCTATATATTTATGTTAATTTTTAATATTAATGTTAAGATTAAAACTAAAATTAAAATTAAGATTAAAACTAAAGTAAAACTAAATTAAAATTTATCAATCCATATTTTAAAAATAAAAACAAATGATTAGATATGTATTATTTTTAATATAGCAATAAGTCTATTTTTTTTAAATTAATGCGAGATTTAAATATAGAAATGAAAATTTTCCAACTTGCCGCTCTCATTTTTCATGTTCCCTCTCGAGCATCCCCTCTTGCTCGCTCGAGCTCCCCCCTCCCCCTCCTCCTCCTCTCTCTCTCGATCTTCCCTAATAATCCTTTTGTTATAGTCCGAAATATTCACCCGAATGCGACCCGGCAAAGGCGAAGGCAGGTGACCACAAGTCGTCGGTGCTCAGGCTAGCCGTCCTATCCCGGCTCCTCGTTGTTGCCGTAATCGTCCTATGGAGGTCCTTCTTTGACCCCTATGACGCCTCTATCTCACTGAACCCGTCGTGTCTTAATTTCTTCTTCTCCACAAAAAATAGGGAACCTGAGCATTACAATTAGGGTTTCGAGCCTCATGAACAACTTCGCCTCCGACCTCGATCTCAAGGTCTAGTACCTCAACATTCGCCTTGAGGTTCATTTTACATTACTCGTCTATCTATAAGTTTCTCTTGTCTCTTGGTTATGCTTTAATCGCGTTAGTCATAGTTTGATGATTTCTTTATCGTCTTTACAATGTGGAAATTATCTGTTGGTCGATTTTAGTCAAACTAAATGGCAAGAAAGTATGAATATTTCAAAAATTTACGTAGTTTCAGCCTAAATTTCAAAAAAGAACTAAGAAACATGATTTTGTTGCATTTGTATAGTATTGACATCAATATCATCAATATCCAACCTTACCCATTATATGACGATGGCACTGGTCATGACATCTATTGAGCAAGCTCAAAAAAGTATTAACAAAGTTTTCTTTCTAATAGATGTTCATACAAATCAATTTTATTTAGACACGGTTGGTTGCCAAGGGCTATATGCAGCCATTATTAGTATGAATGGAAAATAAACAGCATATTGATATTGCTTTTCTAAAGAAATGCCATTACGTGTCTTGTAATACTTTTGGAACAGATACATGATAATGGTTGTGCCTACCAAATAAACGTGTATGTCTATTTCTCTTTCCATAAGTATGAATGGAAAATAAATTAACAACATATTTATATTGCTTTTCTAAAGAAATACCATTACGTGTCTTGTAATACTTTTGAAACAGATACATGATAATGGTTGTGCCTACCAAAGAAATGTGTATGTCCATTTCTCTTTCATAAGTTTCCTTCTTATAGCCATCTATCTGATCGGAAGCGGGTTGTCATGGACTCCCGGAAGCAAAATATTACCGATTTTGGTCTATGGAAGGTAAGATTGTAGAGATGCCAAAATCTAAACAACGTAGCTCCATTTGGACATTTCCAGGTAGTATAAACATGATGTCAAGAAAAGTAAACTCCAGTTAATTAAATAGTGTAATTAATTTTTAACAATAAATACCCAAGTACTCTTCCATACATGTGAGGTGAAATATCAAGTGATCAAAAATATTCCTTTTAACTGTTTTTTTCTTCCATCTTTTTACTACTTCTTTGCCTGATCAACATTAGGTACATGAGTTGCTTCTGTATTTTGAACCAAGTAGTTATATTTCAGCATGTTGATTTATTAGTTTTTATTATCTTTTTGTAACTCTGTTCGTGTGGGCATCCAAATCATGTAGGAATGAAATGAAGAACAAACTTTTTCTTAAATGACTCTCAGGATGATAGTCAAGATGATGCTGCATTGCCTAAAGATGAGCCAGTCCTTGGATTTGTAAGTGCATTTTCTTGGCTACTTGGCATGCCAATTGTGATACGATCCAGCAACTGCCTGCGCAGTCCAATGCTGCGCAAACCAATTGCTGTACAAATTATCCTGCGCAGTCCAGAATAACTGAAAGTTAGTTATTTCCAGAACTCTATAAATAAAGTTTCAAGTCTTCATTTCAAGGGGAGCAAGAGTTCAAAATCAGAGATCAAAAATCAGAGAGTTCAGGAGTTCTTGCCCAAGTGCTGCTGCATTCTTCCGAGGCTTTTGCCTTCGACTTCCGAGGCTTTCTGCCTTCAATTTCAGAGTTGTTCTCAACTTCGGAGGCTTTGTCTTCAAAGTTCACATCGTCCAAGGGATAAAGCAATCGTCAACTAGATGGGATTCCTAAAGTTGTACCATTCCCAGAATTCAAATTGTAATCTTTTACAAAGTTTGTATCAATAAAGTTTCATACTTTTGTTTTTACAAACAAAATGGCGACTCTGCTGGGGACGACTTTCTCCTCCGACGAGGAAGTGACAACTCAATGTGACACAGCGTCTATCGGAAAGACGCAGAAGACACTGGTTGTGAAGATCAACCAGACAGCCTATGAATCCATGATCAACTCCATGACCACTCCTCGCAC
Source organism: Iris pallida (assembly GCA_029216955.1). NCBI lineage: Eukaryota > Viridiplantae > Streptophyta > Magnoliopsida > Asparagales > Iridaceae > Iris > Iris pallida. Next base: position 10,945,979 of record JANAVB010027999.1, on the reverse strand, counting down.
TGCAACTACTGCTGCCACAAGCAAAGTACACTCAAAGTGGGTCCCAAAGACTGCTGTGCATTCTGTCAATGTAGCCAGCAAATCTCCTGCGCAATCTGCCAGCAAGTCTGCTGTGCAGTTCAATGCTTCTGTTACCAAATCCAGTGCACAATCTGTCTCTGCCACTGCTGCGCAGTCTGCTATGGCCAGTGCACAAAAGACTTCATATGCTGTCATGACTAAGTATAAAACTCCTATGCCTCTGGCGCAATTGGCTGCTAAACTTCCTGCGCAAAATAACATTCCAGCAACCAGAGTGCAATCTAAACACTCTGTGGCAAGAACTCCTGCGCAAAGTATTCCTGCACAATCTAAGAATGACAGCCTTTTGGCTAAACTCTCTTCTTCTCATAACAAATAGAAAGATTCTGCTCCTCTTTCCAAACACCCTATTGCCCCTGCGCAATCCACTGGGGGTGGTCCTTTGGCTATTCCTCTTTCTCTTCAAAACAAAGGAAAAGGCCCGTTGGTCTTTTCTCAAACTTTCCTGTCTCATGACTTGGAAGACAATAGAGGGAAACGCTCTTTAGCTAATCCTCCTTCACAAAACAAAGGAAAAGGCTCTTTGGTCTTTTCTCAATCTTTTTTAGTTTTTACCGAAGAAGATCAATCTGAACGTGCCTCGGCACCAATCAGTACTAGAACTCTTTCAAACAGGGATTCTTCTTTCCTTTATGACAAGAGAACTTGTACTGACCAAAGAGGTATTCTGCCTACCCCGGTAGCAGAATTCTAGGACCTCCCAACTCTCAAGATTTCTCGTTCCAGACAGAGAAAACTGTTAGTGTCTCAAACAGAAGCCCCTGAGGGTGAATTTGCTGATCTCAGAACTTATCTTAGCAGACCTACTTCGGTGAAACGCAAACAACCAATGTCGAAGATCAAACATCATCAGAAACAAATCTCCAAGGTCAAAAATCCCGACACTTATGCCAATGAAGTGAGCACTTCCCTATATACTCAAGGGACTAAACATTTGAAGAATCGGAATCATGTTCCGAATGTTATTAAAGAACAGATCCCTCAGAGTTTTTCTCGTCCTGTTGCTATTCCCGATCTTCGAGAACATCTCAGACAAAAGCGGGATACCATCTCAACACCTCCAGTTCAACCATCTGATCATTACTGCAATCACAAAGTCATCATTCAATGTTGTTGTCAAACAACAAAACGATCTGTCTTCGATCGTTTGACTTTTGCTAAAACTGAACCTATGTCAGATGAAGATGAAGTCTTGTATGCTTCTGTTAACATGACTTCCCGAGACACTGAGGGTAAAAGATGCTCTAAGCATGGTAGACTCCGTAAACCAAGCCAACGGTATTTAGAATTACTCCATGAATCCTCTGAAGGAGTATTTCGACATACCCGTTCCCAAAGCCGAAATACAATCGGTCAAAGGAATCTTCCTCAAGATTCTTCAGGTTATCTTCCTGTTTCTCATTCAGGAGATGACTCTTTCTCTGACTACGATACATATAGCAAAAGCTCTGAACAGACAGTGTCTTCCACTGTACCAAAAGAAGTGACAGCTTATGTTGTCACTGATGTTCCAGATGCTTCAACTTCTACAAATCAAGAACAGCGAATCGCCGTACTTGAAGACAAGCTAAAAACCATGGCTGAAATGGTTGCTAATATGTATTCTATCATTGTAGCACAACATGCTACACCACCTACCGTACTACCTACAAATCCTGAAATCATAGCATCATCAGTGCCTGTCAATGCTGGATTGGGGTAAGCACCTACTCAAATACCTCATGTACAGGTTCAAACTACACCAAGTCAATCAGGAGCGGGAGGGTAGTGCTTACAATGCCGTTCCTCCTCCTACTATTCTAACTCAACCTGCTCCTTCTTCGTCATCAGAAGATGCCAACGAAGCTGTCAAACTCTTGCGAACTCAGTTCGAAGCCTTTAAAGAGAAAGATAACTTACAAAGATTAGGAATCAAGCAGCCCTATCCAGTTGAATGGAAGGAAGTCCCGTTCCCACTGAAGTACAAAATCCCAACAATCTCCTTGTTCGATGGCAGTACTTCTCCTAGTCAATTCATCAATCATTTTGAGGTAATGACCGTTCAACTCCAGCCAAATGACGCTCTTCCTACCAGAGTGTTCGTCGGTTGCTTAGCCGGTATAGCATATGACTGGTATAGAAGTTTGTCTGATGGTTGTATCACTTCCTTTTCAGGTCTCAAACAAATCTTCTTAGAATGGTTTTATGAATGATTTAATGATATGACTATGTCGGCTCTCAACAAAATCAAACAGAAACATAATGAATCTGCTGAGAGCTTTATCGAACGGTTCCGCCGTGAAGCCTTGAAAATGCCTCCTGGAACTCCAGCTGCTGTCACTATTGATACTTGTAAGGCAAATCTATTGCCTATTATCAGTATGTGGACGGGATCTACTCAGTTTCAAGATTGGCCTTCATTCATTGTCAACGCCAAAGCTGCATAAGTAAGTGCCGAGAAGTTCAAACAATTGGGGGTACAAATGTCTAACCCTGATCGGGATGAACACCAGACATCAGGTGGTGGCAATCGCCAGAACAATCGCAAAGCAAAAGAAACTTTGAACATTAATTTGAACAAAAATAAAGAATCTTTAGCTGTCAATGTGGCTCCGCCTAAATCCACTCCTATTCCTTCTGTACCTCCACCGAGGGAACCTCGTCCGAAAGTAGAATATTCCTTCGACGAGAATGACACTGCAAGCATCTTTGAGTGTTTACTCAAAAGCAATAAAATTCAACTCCCTGACCCAAAGAAACCTGATGAAGTCGGTAAGACAGATCATCCTAAATATTGTGTCTATCACAGGTTCATTGGATATCCCACTCGAGCATGCTATGTGCTCAAGGGCAAAATTCAGGAGCTTGTCAATGCTGGTGTAGTTACTCTACAGCAAAATGAGAAGACTGTTACTGCGAACATGGTTTCAGTCCAGTTTGGGGACTTCCCTCTACAGATGGTACAGCACGGTGTCATTCCAATCCCCAAAGCTATTCTTGAGATTGAAAATCTCCCACTTCCACCAAATGAAGGTCTTGTTCCCTTGTCTCTTGACAACGATAAAATTATATGGATCCATCCCGATCTTGCTCCGGAATTCGAAGTGTCCTCTTCTTCCAAGAAGAAAGCTCGTTCTAAAGGCAAAACCAAAATTTGCAACATGGTGTCTTTTGATCCCATATTTGATGAAGAGATTCTGTTAGGCACCAGATCAGGAAAAGCCTATTTGAAAGATTATTCTGAAGGTCAAGAGAATCCTGCTTCTTCTTCTGAACCTGCTCCAGTACAACCTGTTTCCACTGAAGAGATCCCTTCTACATCTTCACCAGCTGTAGTGCATATTCCTCCCAAGCCGGTGGTTGCTGACAAAGGCAAGCAACAAGTCCGCTTTGATAAGCCCCTGAAGAAGTCATCTCCTACAGGACTTGAAAAGCCATATAACTTTGATATATTGGTTCAACTGGCCAATACACCGGCTAGACTATCAATCTTCGAGCTCTTGCGTCTTTCTAAAAAGACTCGAGAAACTCTAAGTGAAGCTCTGATGCAGGGTAAAACTTGCTTAACTCTGCTCAAAAAGCCGGAATCAGAACCAGTCTCTTGCCATCACTGTCATAGTGTTTTAGAATTAATTCCAAATATTACTTTCACTCAGGATGATATGCTGCTGGAAGATAATAGACATGATCGTCCTCTCTACTATACAGGATATGTTGATTCGATGAAGGTCGATCGTATCCTGATAGATCCAGGGTCTGCACTTAGCATCATGCCAAAGACAATGCTAGATGCGTTGAAGATACCAGTGCATAGTCTTTCGAGCATAATCACTACTATCTTGGGATTTAACCAAGGAAAAAGTAAACCTTTGGGCAAGATCCGCTTAAAACTTCAAATAGGCAATCTTCGCACAAAGGTGACTTTTTATATCATTGACAATCATGGTTGTTCTTATAACGCTCTTCTGGGAAGACCATTCCTCCATGAACACAATGTTGTTCCCTCAACTCTTCATCAATGCTTTAAATACGTCGATGATAAAGGACAAGTTCATAAAGAAGTTGCAGACCTTTATCCTTTCAAAGGCGTTGAAGCATATTGCAACGATGCTCGTATGTACAAGGAGGAATTTATGAAAGTGGTATTGGCCATGGATACTGAAGAAGATCAAAAAGCAGTGCCCAATGATACTCTCATCATACCTGTCAAAGGGCGTGTTTCTCATCCTCAGTCTTCTAAACCACTGGCTATTCACTTGCCGGTTCAGGAAAAATCAGTTGATATTGATCAAAATCAAAGGGAGCTCACCTCTTCTGAGCCACTTGTTATTGATTTACGTCGTAACAAGGACAAAAAGCAGCTCACTTCTTCTGAGCTACTTGTTGTTGATTTAACTCACAACAAAGAAAAAAGGGAGCTCGTCTCTTCTGAGCCACTTGTTATTGACCTTCGTCGTAACAAGCCTCCTCCACGTTCTTCTTCTCCCCCTCTTGTAATCAATCTGACCAAGCCTGTTAAGGCTAAAGGTCCTGATGTAAATATAGATGTAAATATCAATGAAAAAGCATTTACTTTCCAGTATACTGATGTTATTTATCATACTAAATATTATTTGGATATGTTAGATAGCTTTCAGTCATTTATAATGGGAGTTGTACAATCTCTTCAAACAGAAGTTTCATGTGATCATCCAAAAGATTCATATCGTATTGTTCCTGCTCGCAAGAAAGGCGAAAGTCCAATACTTTTTAGTAAAAGACTGGAACAAAAATTTAGCTACACGGATGATAGCAAAGTTAACGACACAGGACCTCTTCAATTTCGTCGTTACAGTCAACAATCAAAAGACATCGTCCGAAATATGGGTTACGACTTCAAAAGCGGCCTTAACTACGGTAAAGGTAGACGAACTCCCATTCGTACAACAGTTCCAAAAGGAAAATCACAAATGTATTATAGCAGGACCAAAAGAGGTCTTGGATACGCTTCTCCTCCAATGTTATCCCCAGCAGCTTCTGACTCTGATAGCGAAGAACGTTCTAATTCTTCTGATTCCAGATCATGGGATTCCGATACTAGTATCGGTGAAGTCCATCGTATAATCGTATCTTCTAATATGGTTTCTGCTGAACTTCCAGAAGGATATGAAGAGGATATTGAAGAAAGTCCTGAGACAGATCCTTGGGTTCAACAGATGGATAATCAGTAGGTGCTTCGATTTGAACAAAGAGAACCTCCTACCGAAGATCAATTAATTCAAGTTGATGTAGGAGAAAGCGAGTCACCTCGTCCAATCTTTATTAGCAAGAATCTTCCAGAAGCAGATAAGCAAGAGTTGATTCTTCTCATTAAAGAATACATTGACGTCTTTGCTTGGAGTTATGAGGACATGCCAGGTTTAGACCCCAAGATTGCTACTCACAAGCTGAACATTCTTCCTAATGCTAAACCAGTCAAACAGCAACAAAGGCGATTTAAGCCTGAAATGATGGACGCAATCGATGATGAAGTCAAGAAGCTTATCGCTTGTGGCTTTATTCGAGAAGAACAACATCCTGATTGGATAGCCAATATTGTTCCAGTCCTGAAGAAAACTGACAAAGTTCGAGTCTGCATCGACTTCAGAGATCTTAATGAAGCATGTCCGAAAGATGAATTTCCTCTTCCTATCATGGACGTGATGATTGACAATACTTGTGGGTTCGAACGAATATCTTTTATGGATGGATTCTCTGGATATAATCAGATCAAAATGAATCCCGAAGATGAAAAACACACATCTTTCCGTACTCCTCGAGGAGTCTATTGTTACACAGTAATGCCATTTGGTCTCAAGAACGCTGGTGCAACTTACCAACGAGCCATGAGTACCATTTTCAGAGAATATCTTCGTAAAATCGTTGAATGTTATGTCGATGATATTGCTGTCAAAAGTCGTCTAAAAGAAGATCATATCCAAGATCTGAGAACAATCTTCAATTTTATGCGTCAACATCAGCTCAAGATGAATCCCACCAAGTCATTTTTGGGTGTCTCTAGTGGCAAATTTCTCGGCTTCGTCATTACCTCTAAGGGTATACACGTGGATCCCGAGAAGATCAAAGCCATTCAAGAGATGCGTCCTCCACGCAACCTAAAAGAGCTACGAGGATTCCAAGGCCGACTTGCGTACATCAGGCGATTCATCTCGAACTTGTCTGGACGCTGTAGACCATTCACTCAACTAATGAAGAAGGGTGTATCTTTTATTTGGACTGAAGAATGTCAACAAGCATTTGATGACATCAAACGATATCTTATGAACCTACCTGTTTTGGTGCCACCAATCTCGGGTATTCCATTCGTAATATATGTCCGTGCTATGGATCATTCATTGGGTGCTTTACTCGCCCAAAAGAACAAAGAAGGTCACGAACAGGCCATTTATTACCTCAGTCGTACTATGATTGGTGCTGAACACCATTATAGTCCGGTTGAAAAAGAATGCCTAGCCCTTATGTTTGTCGTTCAAAAGACGAGGCATTACATCATTGGTCAAACCATTCATGTCATATCCCGAGTCAATCCTCTTCGGGTACTGATAAAGAAGCCTAGCATACTCAACTCTCGGCTTGCTACATGGGCCATCCTTTTAGCTCAATATGACATGGTGTATGTCCCTCAAAAGTCTGTTAAAGGTCAAGCATTGGCAGATTTCTTGGCGGCTCATCCCGTACCAGAAACGTCCAAGCTTTACGATGAAATTCCAGATGAGACGTTAGAAATCAACTTGATCTCTGAAGAATTTTCAACTTAGCGTCTATTCTTTGACGGAGCATCTAGAATTGGACCCAATGGTGCTATTGTAGCAGGAGTTGGAGTTGTTCTCGTTTCTCCAGACGGATTAACTATCCAAAGAGCTTACTCTCTAGACGAATCCTGTTCCAATAATGTAGCAGAGTATAATACTCTACTCATTGGTCTCCAATTAGCTAAGCAATTGAACGTCGAGTATCTCAAAGTTTATGGCGATTCTAAGTTGGTTGTTAACCAGGTTAGAGGAACTTATGAAGTCCGTCATCAAGATCTGGTACCTTACTTTGAGGCAGCAATCAACATGGCTACATCGTTCAAAGCTTTCTTTATTGAATATGTACGTCGAGCTTGTAACACTGAAGCAGATGCCTTAGCCAATCTTGCAGCAGTCTTAGCTGTCCCCATCCGAAGATAACAAGTGGTGGTTATTTCTAATCGAGAATTGTTTTGCATAGAAAATAATCGTAACATTGAGTTCAGTAATTTTGCTGAAATTAATATTATCGATGACGATTGGAGAACTCCTTTCATCGACTTCGTGGTTCACGATATACTCCCCGAAGATCCTAAGGAAGCTACAAGTATCCGACGACCATCTCTATGATTCTACTATAATCAAACCACTAAGACTCTCTATCGACGGACTTATGACGGTCTTCTTCTACGCTGTTTAGCTGGTGATGAAGCAAAACAAGTACTACGTGAAGCTCACGACGGTGTTTGCGGAGCACATCAGCCCGGTCCTAAACTACAGGATCGCATCCGACGCATGGGTTACTACTGGCCCTCTATGGTATCAGATACCATCGAATATGCAAGGAAATATCGAGCCTGTCAAATCCATGCAGACTTCATTCATCAACCTTCGGAATTTCTACATCCGACAGCTGCTTCCTGGCCTTTCGAAGCTTGGGGCATGGATGTCATAGGTCCTATCAATCCTCCTTCTTCTAGAGGACATCGGTTCATATTGGCGATAACCGACTACTTCTCCAAGTGGGCTAAAGCTATACCTCTGGCTGAAGTCAAGACTAGCAGTGTTATCAACTTCGTTAAACACCACGTTATCTATAGATTTGGTGTACCTCGAAGAATCATCCATGACAATGGACCTCAATTCATCAGCCAGAAATTTACCAGATTCTGTGATGATCACCGGATTGATAATGTCGCTTCGACTGCATACAATCCTGCTGCTAACGGTTTAGCCGAAGCTTTTAACAAAACCATTATCAAGCTTCTCAAAAAGTTTGTGTCTACTAACAAACGGAATTGGAGTGAAAAGCTTGGCGAATGTTTATGGGCATACCGAACTACGGTCCGTAATCCTACGGGTTTTACACCTTTCTCTCTGGTATATGGCTGTGAAGCTGTTCTTCCTTTGGAACTTCAAATTCCTTCTTTAAGGATTGCCATTGCTAACGAGCTCACTACAGAGAATAATGACCTTCTTCGACTTCAAGAATTGGAGGCATTGGATGAAAAGCGATTAATGGCTCAACAACATATTGAGTTATATCAAGCCCGCATCTCGAAGACGTTCAATCGTAAAGTGAAGGTCAGAGCCTTTCAGCAAGGAGAACTTGTTTTAACGGTCAGACGTCCTATGACTATGACTCATATGAGTAAAGGTAAGTTCGACGCAAAGTGGGAAGGTCCATGTGTTGTGAGCAAAGTCTTCTCTAATGGAGCATATCAACTCTCAGAACTGGATGGACGAATTGCTATGATGCCTATCAATGGCAAGTTCCTTAAAAAGTACTATGTATAAATGTAAATATTTGTAAATCATCAAACAAGTTCATGTTTATAAATAAAATTTTATTTAATCATGAATGATAGTACATGATATTAAGGAAGGTCATTATCATCCTTCTCTACATTTGGACGTGGACCACTACCGTCCTTTTCAAAAACACGGTCAGCAAAAGAGTCGAGAACCTCTTTGTTGGATCCCACGAGGAACTTGCAGGCAGCCATCCTCATGGCTTCTTCTTCTTCAGTCCTTCCTGGTTCAAGCAGAAAGTTCAGGATGTCTCTCGGTGGCTGGGGTGCAGACGGACCTTCGCCTGCTTCTGCCTCCTTCAGCTGAACTGGATCGGCAGGGCGTTCTTCAGTGCCCTTCTGAACCTTCGGGGCAATCTCAGCCTTCTTAGATGCTTCTCCAGAAGACATTTTTATGTTGAAGAGTAGAAGTGTTCGTTCCTGTCAGATTTCTGCTATATTTATAGGCAGAAGTTCCTCAACTAATGAAGTGATACATTCATCCGACGGTTCGTCCGTGTATTAAATGCATGACGGTTCATCCGTTCATTTATCACATTCATTCGACGGTTCGTCCATTCATTAAATGCATGACGGTTCATCTGTTCATTTATCACATTCATCCGACGGTTCGTCCGTTCATTAATGCCCAACGGTTCATCCGTTCGTTTATCATCATTTGACGGTTCATCCGTTCGTTTATCATCATTTGACGGTTCATCCGTTCATTTATCATCATTTGACGGTTCACCCATTCGTTCATCATCACTTGACGGTTCACTCGTTCATTATCATCTATCACTTGACGGTCTTCCCGTTCATTCATATCACATACATTGACGATTCATCATCGTTCATTATCCACATCAGCAACTTGTCGTTTTCGATTAAGTTGTCAATATTCATCAAGAAATATATCATGTCTATCTGTTATTTATATCTGAATAAGATATGCAATAAATAATGGAGCCACAATAAATTGTCTTTTATTTATCAAAATATAAGGCATTACAGAAACGCATCTACAGCAACAAACACAAAAATACAAAAAAGTTCTAATTAAGAAGGAGGGATAATCAGATTGTCAATTTGCTGCTTCAGTGTCTGCAGCTCTTCTTTATGAGTTGATGTTACTATCCTTCTTGCTTCTTCCATCCCGCTTTCTTCATCAAAAACGGGCATGTCCACTGTCCGACGGGTGATTTCTGCACCATGGGTTGTCTCGTACTCATTCCTTTCTTGAATAAGGCATTGAATTGTTCAATCACAAGTTGGTGATTAACAGTTTCCTCTTCAAATTCTTGCTGGAGGCGAGTAATTTCTGCTTTCAGCTCAGCAAGTCTCTGTCCTTTGCTTTCAGCCATTAAAGTAACTGATTCTATCTTAGAGTTGTATTCAGCTGATTTTGCAGAATGAGCCTCTAAAAGATTTTGAAGGTTTACCCTTTCTATATCAGCAGCTTGAGCCAGTCGCACAAATTCAGCCTGCACTAAAGAGTCTATCTCCTTCTTCTTGAGCTCCTTATATTTCTTTATGGAGACTTCTAATTCGTTCAATATGTGTTCAAGGAGAGTGGCCTGAGCCTCGTCTCCTTGCTCCCTTATGGCTCTTATTAAGAAAGAAGTTGGCTTCCTAACCATAATGAAATCAGTTCCTTCTTTCTCTATCATTTTTTGAACAAGAGATCCCAGCGACTCGAAGAAACATCTGGTGAATGACTAGACAACTTGTTGATTAATGGCCAGAGTTCCAGGAGTCGCTGTTACTCCTGTTGAGGATGAGGCAGCAGGTTGCTCGACCCTTTGTGGCTGGACAACAGGCTCTTTAAACAAAGGAGCCAGAGTAGAGCTAGTCGCTCCTCCTGTTTGATCCTCTGCAATAGTAAATTTGTTATTTTACTAATTGTTTGTCGATGAACAAGAAGATCAAATAAGAGCAATCTTACCTTGGTTCGATCTAGCAACAAGTGCATTCCCTGCTGGAATAGACTCCCACTGAGCAGAAGTCACTTCAGCCGCAATAGCTTGGCTACTGCCCGCCTCTGAACCACAAGATAGATGATGACTACTACTAACGACCATCGTTGGTATGGGCACCATAGCCAGGTCCGTTGGAGGTGTTGGCAGAGTCTCAAGATCTGCAAGAATTACAAATGAAGGTATTAGTTATCAGTCTATTTTAAAAGAGAAGATTGCTAGATCTCGTTTTATACCTTGAGGGTCGGTGGCAGGATTTTCTTTCAACACATCTTCATTGGCTGCTTCTTCAAGAGATCTTTCTATCTCAACATCTTCATCAGGATTTAAAAGATCAGCAACTTTTTCTGCAGACGCCTCCACTTCAATATTCTTTTTAGGATCTGAAATATCATCGGCAGTATCAAGAGATATATGTTCTTCATTATCCCTTTCAGGATCTTGTATATATTCATCAACATTTTCAGACGAAGAGCTCTCCTCGTCTTCTTCTTCTTCTTCTTCTGCTGCATTCCCACTATTAGTTGCAGTCTGATCATCCTGCAGGCTATAACTGCAATCTTCTAAAGCTGCGATTATTTCACGATCTTCTTCTTCACGAAGAGTCCTTGGAGTAAGAGGAGGTTGAGTTGCCTCTGCAACAGGTGAAAGAGGTCGTACAACATTTTGTTCTTCCTCTGTGATGTTCTCTCTAGACTCTTCAACCTCAGTTCTTGGGACAAGATCTTCCCTCTGTTCAGTTTCTTCAAGAATTTTGCTCCCAGATTCAGAAACAGGTGTGGGAGATGACATTATAATTTCTGCTGCAGCATCTACTGAAGTCAGGATTTGTCTGGAAGAAGATTCTGCTAAAATTCTTCTGGTGACCACCCTCTTCTTTCTGTGTAGAGGTATGGCAGGACTCTCTACATTTACTGGTGCTGCTTGTTTCTGCACAGAAGTTGGTGTAGTGGCAGCCTCTTGATGTGTCTCGGCCAATTGCCGAGATTGGGATCTTATAGTGACCTTTTCAGAAGAATGATCTAGGATCAATTTCTTCTTTGCTGCTGGAGCAGGAGGCTCCTCTCTTCTTCTTTTCTTTGTGGGAGATCTACCCACTTTCAGAGAAATACGCAATGGTGCATTTACCTCTTGAGGGAACATAATCTCCCTCGAAGTTTCTAGAGGTGCATCCGCTGGCTCGTGCACCTCATCATTTGCAGGGATCGATGAAGCAATTCTCCCTCTCCTCAATCTTGTTGCAGAAGCGAAACTATCTGCGAGATTAAAATTCTCGGCAAAAGTATTCGCGGATGTATAAAACACTGAATATGTGAAGAGCATCCGAGGACCCTGGGGAGTACTCTTTGCTGGCATTGAAAAGGTGGCTTTCGTATCACGGGCATTGTAATAAGCCCAAGCTCTGGCCCTGTCTATCAAATAACCTTTGCCTTGGAGACAAGTAATTATATTTCCTATATGGAACTGATCATATCCAAACTGCCGAGCAAATCGGCTGGGAAGATATGGTTCTAAATAGCATTCCTCTTCGAACCGATAAACCAGATGAGACGGTCGAATCGTCTTCAACCACTCAAAGGCTACACGGGTTAGAGGTTGCATCTTTGAATCCACCATATTTGCTGGCATCTGATCATATCCAGCAGGGAGAGGAGCACAACAAAAGTTCCATCCTCTATTCAGATTCAAAACATATCTACACTCGCTCAAAGAAGTGTATTTCCATTTTCCCTGAGAATATCTTCGGAGAAAACTGCCATCAACCGGTCTCATGCCGGGGTCCATTAAGGTGGGATAGTGAAGCAGCAACCATCCAAATAAATATGTGTATGGCAGTTCTAAGCGAGGGAACTCTTTCTCTCCTTTCGCCTTTAGCATCAGGTCGACATACAAACGAAGACTGGCATTTAGTTTACAAGTCATTGCTGATAATAGGTCCACCTTATAACCGAAGACTAACTTGACAGCAGTAAAAAGAATGCCACGGTAAAAGCGATCCACAGCACTGGATCCGGGAACCACAAACCTCCGAAGCCAGTATGTTAGGAACCCTGCCAGTTGTGCTTCTTCTGACATGGGTCTATATCCCATTCTTAAGTAACTCTCCAAAGTGTCCCCTGTCTTCAAAGGAGGATACTCATGATCATCTTTCACTTTTTTATCAAAGTTACCACTCTGTTCCATCAGCTTTATGACCTCTGCGTTGCTCAAAGGTTTGAAGATGTTAGGGTAGCATTTGTCATTCTCCTTGGTCTTCTTCTCTTCTATGTGGTTGAGAAACAGATATGGTAACCACTTCGAAGAGTAACAAGTGTTGGCGGTAGCACTCTTATAAAACAGAGAGCAGATCTTGTAGTGGCATAGCAGTTCCTCGAACACTGCCACCATTGCTGCATTCTCTTTTCTAAGCTTGTCCAGCTCATCATTTATCGGTACAAACTCCTCATACGGAGCATCTGCCATGGGCAAGTACGAGATATACTTCATCTCGTGGAGTGCAAACCCCATCTCTTCACCCGGGGTCATGAAGGTCCCCGTCCTATAGTTATACCTCTCAGCCAAGGCTAAAAACATATGTGGGTTGGAAGCAAAGTCGTATACAGTGGCGTGCACTGCTTGATACAGATTGATCTGTTGGAGTCTGTCTTGGAATGTTGTCAGAATCTAATTCACAATGTAGTTCCATCGCTTGTAATCTGGATTCACCAATCCAGTCAGTCTGATGTCTTGTTCGGGGTATTTTCCTTCAGCCTTCGCAAATTCATTTACGAATATCGGTGTCCTGACAGGCATCAGCATAGAGGAGTTCTCTGGTGGAATGCAGCCGGGTCTCAAGCCTCTCAACAGGACGCTATATCTATCAGAGGAGCTATAAAACATATCCTTCTTGTTTGGCCCCTTCTTTACGAAGATTTTCCCTGCACGGGCATCCTGAAAAAGAGTGATGTTCCACTCCATCTTCCTTGGGTAGCTCGCATGAGCATACCGCGACAAAGGGAGGCAGCGAGCAATGTCTGGTATGAAGAATGATCTATTTTCCTGGTGAACTATTCTCTCCTCCATCCTCGGCCTAGGCTGAGAGACTTTCTCAAAGGCGTCACCGAACAGGAATAAGGGTTTCTTATGAATAACAGCATCCGCTGACTCTAGGGGCTGTCCATTCATCAAACACATTAAAGTCTCATTATCCTGGGAGATCAGTATAGCCTGACGGGAGGCCGGCAGATCGTACTGAGGATAGTGAACATGAGACAGATCTTCTTTATATTCAGACTCCGAAAGAGTTCCCACAAAAGTTTTATATTCAGGATCATCTCTCGTATTTACTACATCAGACAGAAAGAAATAAAAAAATCAGTATAAGTCAAAATTAAAAAATTATGTCATCAAAATTGCGCAACATCAGACTGGACAACATCAGATTGTGCAACATCAGTTTGCGCAAACATCAGACTGCACGAACGAACAGCCATCAGTTTGCGCTGATGATCTCGCACAAATCAGCAGATTGTGCTGACATCTGCCAGCGCAGTTCAACCGATTGCACAAAAAGTCAATCTTCATAAAAATAAAGAGTTAACTGATTTGTGCAACTAGAACCCTAAAGAGGGTGGTGCAATATGATCACATCTCTAAAAAGAGATGGATTTCGAAAGACAATGGTATCAAAACCCTAAAAAGGGTTTAAAGTCTTCTACCTAACATCGCAGGGTGGGCATCTTCGTGACGAGAGGCTCTGTGCGCAGTTCTGGATGAGGACTCGGCCGGGGCTTTGCCCTTCACGGCGGCGGCGATAGTGGAGGATCGTCGGGGTGCCATGAAAGTCGTCGGAGGAGGAGGACAGCAAGGGTACGGGGGGATTTCTCTCAAGAGCTTGAAGGATGCAAAGTAAAGAAATAAAAATAAAGAGATGGCTATTTATAGCTTTCGAAATATAAAACGGCTACCTCAGATTGCGCCTAAAATTGGGGGCTCTTCGTTTTGCGCAGACAGTTCATCTTCATGCGCAATTTGATTCAAAATTCAAAAATTCAAAGTATTTCAAAATTTTGAATAAAATTAACTTTCGAAAACTTTGAAGGGGGTCTTGTAGGTCCTAAAAAAATCAAGTTGCATCAATCAACAAAGTCAGAGAATCAAGATATACATTATTTTGATGAGTTGCGCAGATAACAGATTGCGCAGCAATCGAATTGCGCACGTTGGTTTGCGTACGTTCCCAACTGCGCAGGCTGACGTGGCAGAAGTCATTATTACCTAAATCAAATCAAATCTTCCTGACAGCTGACAGCACGGAGAACGAGGAGACTGTTTATTTATTGCGCCGCACAGTGCTCGAGGGCGGCTGACAGTTGGCAGCACAATCCATGATGGCGCAATCCATTCCTGCGCAGTCTGAGTCTGCGCAAACTAAAGCATGCGCAGTTCAGGTTGCGTATTCTACCAACATAACTGATAAAGTACATGTGGCATTCATGCCATCAATTGCTCATTACGTGGCAACTGTCTATGCCCGATCATGCGCATTTCAATCAAATGATGCCATGTGTCCCAGATAGTTGGCCCACGATCCAGCAACTGCCTGCGCAGTCCAATGCTGCGCAAACTAATTGCTGCACAAATTATCCTGCGCAGTCCAGAATAACTGAAAGTTAGTTATTTCCAGAACTCTATAAATAGAGTTTCAAGTCTTCATTTCAAGGGGAGCAAGAGTTCAAAATCAGAGATCAGAAATCAGAGAGTTCAGGAGTTCTTGCCCAAGTGCTGCTGCATTCTTCCGAGGCTTTTGCCTTCGACTTTCGAGGCTTTCTGCCTTCAATTTCAGAGTTGTTCTCAACTTCAGTGGCTTCGCCTTCAAAGTTCACATCGTCCAAGGGATAAAGCAATCGTCATCTAGATTGGATTCCTAAAGTTGTACCATTCCTAGAATTCAAATTGTAATCTTTTACAAAGTTTGTATCAATAAAGTTTCATACTTTTGTTTTTGCAAACACCAACTGGTGAGACTTATCCTGAAAAGTACCAACCGAGAGTTTGTCACTTTTCTTATTTCCAGTTACATCTTCAAAGGAATTTTTCAGAAAGTTATAACTAATGTGTCTAATCGATGTTGTCTTTATGCCTAGTCTTGCGACTATATACACAGCCTTTTCTCACTTCCATTCCGCTATATTAAGGGATAACCTCTGTTCTATAGATCCGATCCAGCTACGCTTTTTCAGAGTTGTAACATGAGCCAAACTAGCATACTTATGATCTCTGACATTGTCATATATGTTCCAAGTACAAGACATGGATCTTGAATATATATATATATATATATATATATATATATATATATATATATATATATATATATATATATATATATATTATAATATAATATAATACAATTCTTATAATATAATATAATACAATTCTTCCTCCCCCTTTTCAGCTCCAGCAATGGCCGTATGACCCCCCTTCCCCCTCGTTCTAGGCGCCGGGGCCGCGCAACCACGGTCGTGCGCCGTGTGCCGCACCCCCTCGCCCTTCGGCGTCGCCCGGCCGTCCCCTCCGTCCTCGGCGCTCCTTCGGTGGCCTCGTACTCGAGACGACCAGGCACCTCGCGCCCTTTTCCACCATGGACGATCGAACAGCTTGCTCTGGTCGGGGTGGCCCCAAGCTCCGGTGGCCACCCCTGGCTTCCTACCCCGGATCTAACCCCGCCCACTCCTTACCTCCAGTGGCCACCCCTGGCATCGTTCCCCTGTACGGCTCCCCCGCTTGCTTCCAACCGTCGACCCGTACTGGCAGTCGACCCCGTCAGGAATCCGCTCCCCCAGGCGTCGCGCCACCCCTCCGGTTGCCTCGAGCGACGACGCCCCCCAACTGCTCCCCACCCCTGGCTGGCTCGCTCGATCAGACAGTCGGCAAGCTAGGCCCAGACTTCCCCCGTCCTTCGAATTCGAATTCGAATTTTCCTCTGTGGTGACAGTGGGCAGAGTCGACCGCTATGCGCCCACTTTTCTCAGGGGTGGCCATGCGCCCTCTGTTGGCCGAGCACCCCTGCCCGGCCATACGCCATCCTCTGGCCATGCGCTCTCCACCAGCTTCGCACCTCTGGTTGGACATGCGCCTGATGTCGGTTCCAAGGCCCCGGTCAACTTGGCGCCACTTGTAGGCCACGCGCCCATTGTCGAACCACCGGGCTATGCGCCCTCGGGCTGCCATGTGCCCACTGCTTCCTGGCCCTTCCTTATAGGCCAAGCGCCCATGCAAGACTCCCTCGTCTGTCATCGGATATGCAGGTACCCTCCCGGCAGGAACCCTCCCTCGGGCGCTCCTAGCTTAGGCTTCCACCCCCCCACCGCGAGCAGTTATGCGCCCCCTAACAAACCTATGCTCCCCCACTACTAAGCTATGCACCCTATTCGGTTCGCGCATACGCTCCTGGTCTCCCGGTGGGATCCCCTTCTTCCATACTAGGTGTCTTCTGGTCGTTGGCAGCCGTTGGAATCGGGGCCAGCTGTTCGACACCCTCCGTGCCACCCCTAAACCACCAGCGATCTATCCCGTCGTCCTCGACATACGGATCGCCGGCACCTCCCTCACACACCTCCCCCACCCTCTTCCATCCTCCCTCACAGCTGGGTCAGCACACCCCGTCCCCGCCTTCGGCCGCGGCGACCCTTCCCCCACAGGCCCTACTTTTGCCGAGATACTGCGCCCGGACAGGGGGCTGTCCGTCCCGACATCATGTTACCGACCGCTGGCGACAGCCTGCCTTTACAGGTTTCTTTCTCTGAAGGCGAGATCTCCTCCCTATCCTCCACCTTCGCGAAGACTATCGTGCTTAAGTTTTCCTCGGGATGACCGAAGATCGCCAAAGTGCAAGAAGCCGTCGCTGGCTGGGGTCTCTCATCTGTTTACAGGATCATGCCTTTTGACCCTAAACACATGTACCTTCACCTTTCGACCGACTCGAACTTCTCTAAAGTCTGGGCTAAAGGAACCTCCAGCATAGACGGACAAGGCGTCAAAATCGTCAAATGGTCTCCCAGCTTCAATTCCAAAGTTGACTCATCGATCATCTCAGCTTGGATCACACTACCCAACCTCCCCCTTGTTTGCTTCACCCCGACAGCGCTCAAGAGGATAGCTAGCTCATTCGGAACGCTTGTTACTATCGCTGAAGAAACCCGCAACCTATCTAAGGGCAACTACATAAAGATCTGCGTGGAACTCGATCTAGTCACAGACCCACCCACCCAGATTCAGCTAGAGCTCGGGGGAAGGACGTTCTTCTAGACACTGGTGTATGATAACAACATCATTTTCAGCAAGTACTGTCAGATGAGAGGCCACACCACGTAGTTCTGCTTCTGAGCATATCCAAAATTCAAGAAAAAGCTCCCAAAAAACTGCAACTCGCGAAAGAAACCAATCCGCCCCTAAAGCCCCAATCCTCCCCCTCCCAAACTTTCATACCCATTTTGAAGCCAATGAAACCTCTTCCAGATCCGACGAACGACCATGGCAGAGCATGGCATTTGTCCCCTTCATGCCCTAGCTATTCTCCTCAACAACTAATTCGACACCCTGTTAAATCTTCCACCTGAAAACAACCTGGTGAGCCCCCATCTCTCCCCACAGAGTGCAAGATGAGTGCTACTTTCTCCGTCATCGACTTCTTCGAAAGCGACCAGGAGCCACCACAGTCCTCAAAAAACCCATCGCAGGTAGTCCCCGCTCCCTCCGCTCCCAGCAGCCCCATCATTGACCACCTGGCCATCTTCGGTCCAGCAACGATCGAAAGACTCAGACAAGCCAAGGAAGCATGATTCCTGGACACCTCAATCCCCTTTGCGCTCTAGCAGACATAGAGAAAGAGGCGGTATCTACCCCTTCAGAAGCCACAGGATCTCCAGCCCAGAGACCGACAGTTGCGGCGGACGACTACCCTGTTGCAACCTGGATAGCCCCCAAAAAACCCCACCACAAGAAGAAGAAATCCAACCAAGAGCCCTCGGTCATGACCACACGGTCAACCACGAAACTCAACAACCTTTTCACTCAGTCCCCTTCCCAATGATTAGCATCCTCGTGTGGAATGTGAGAGGACTGTCCAATAAACCAACCATGAAGAGAATCAAAAGCCTCATGAAACTCCACCGGATAGACATATTGGTTATCATCGAACCCAAAATCCGTTAAAAAAATACTTAAATCCATCCAGCTGGGCTTCCCATCCAGCTTCGCCGTGTGCAATAACATCTGGATCCTTTTTGCCGCCGGAATCCAGTTTGGTACTATCCATGCACTACAACAAATTTTGCTTATAGTTAAAACGGAGATCGGTCACTAATATACATTAATAGTGACTGAATTTCGTCAGAAATGATGTTAGTGACGGAATAATCACATGAGTAACGGAGTTAGTGTCAGTCACTACTACGAGCGATACTAATACTATTAGTGACGAATGAATCCCTAAATCCGTCACTATAATTGTACACGCCACGTAGATAAGTATTTATCTTTTAATATAAAAAGATATTTAATATCTATTACTAACTAATTAGTCAGTCACTATTGTTGGGTCAGTAATAATTATTACTAACTAATAAATCAGTCACTATTATTTGGTAATTAATTAAATTATTACTAACTAATACGTTAGTCATTAATGTGGGTCATTAATAATTATTACTAACTAAGTCAGTCACTATTGTTTATTCATTTACTAAAATTACTACTAATTAATATGTCAGTCACTAATGTTGGATCATTAAAAAAATATAAATTTTTTGAACCACATTCCTAATTGTTTGACTTGGCATTAATAATATATTAAATCATTCATGACTACTTGATCCATAAGTAGAAGCTAATTTCTTTCCACTATATTATGCTATAATCACAATTTTTTTATCCAAAATAATAGAAGTTGATTATTATTAAAAAAAATTGAAGCAAAAAATAATATATTCATCTGATTAGACAAACAAAAAAGTAACATACTCCAAAACAAAGCAAAAAAATACATTCTACATCAACACAAATTGATGTTCTAATTTGTAAGAAACATAATAATGCACTCGATTTCGTGTCTTCGGGTCCATTGCTTGGACATGCACTCTTTATCGCAATTCAAACATGTCATGTCCCTCAAATGTAACCAAAGTCTCCAAGTTCTGTACCATCTCAACCTGAAAATTTTAAATTTATATGTAAAACCAAACTGGTTATTTTTTAGAATATTTACAAAACAAAGAATATTAAATATAGAAGAATAGTACTTACAAACTTCATCTTAGCAGATTCAGATACCCATGATATTTTTTTATCCTTTCGAGTATGTTTGTCTCTAAAAAAAAGATATTGGATCAGGTGCCTCTTCATGCTTCTTAGCCTTGCTTTACATATAAATCACAAGTTCATTTTAAAACACTAAAAAGAAAGTCACATTCCTATGCAAATAAATCTAGAAAATTGTAAAAAAAACAAATTAAAGAAAATAAAAATAACATAAATAGTGAAAGAAAATTATGGTTAGGATTTTATAATTTATTTGAGCCGGTGGGATCTCTTCCCTGGAGCCGTTGGGATCTCCTCCCTGGACGAGAAGCGGTGGAAAATGATTGAACCCCATTGGCCTAGAGTGGCGGAAGTGATTGGACTCCAATGATCTCTCTAGATTGCACCTTTAAAATAAAAGATAAAATTATTAGAGAATGGGGAGATGGGTAAAAACGGAGGAGATGAGAGAATTACAAGGAGAAGAAAATCCTCATGAACTAGAGAAGGATGAGAGGAGGAGGAAGAGAAAATTTTAGACAAGTAAATATTTAGAGGAGGAGAGGATCATAAACCCTTTATGACCAAATATCCTGGAAAGGAAAAAGTGATGGCGCGAGAGAGAAAAAGTGGCATCCAATTTTCCAATCCCGCTATTTTGGTCCCAAAAATCTTTAAAATTATTTGATTAATTATTTTATTAAATTTATTATTTAATATTAAACTATTTTTCTATTAGTGACTGATTTAGAAGTCCCTAATATTTTTCACAAAACATATTTAAAACTTTCACATCTACTTTCTCATTTAATAATTAAATAAAGTTTAGTGACTGCATAGTCTGTCGCTATTAAATATTTATTCTGTCAGAAATAGTATTAATAACATTTTTCTTAATCCGACACAATTAATCTTATACTAGTGATTGAATATTCATTCCGTTACTGACTTCCGTCACTGTAAGCAGAATTTCTTGTAGTGATGACTCGAGTCAAGCCCTCTCTTGTTGGGTGGAACACTCCACTCTGACCTCCCGCTGCCTACTTTCTACCATCCACGGTAGCTGCGACATCCCAGACCGCGGGTTCCTATGGGACACGTTGCTAGACGCCCATCATCAACTCATCAATTTCATATGGATATATGTAGGTGATTTCAATACGATCACGTGCAGAGACGAGAAATTCGGGGGTCGACCGCCCCCCAGTCGGTCATGAACGACTTCAACACCTTTATCTTCAACGCCCACTTGTCACCCCTCCCTTTCTCTGGTAACGCTTTCACTTTGTGCAACATGCAGGAAGGCGACCGCCGACAATACTCCCGTCTGGACCGCTTCCTGGTCAACAATCGGTGGTCCGGCATGGGTCTTATCTCCAACCTCTCCCACCTGAATACCACCAAATCAGATCATTCCTTCCTGCTGATTGAGATTAACATCAACAATAACCACATCAAGAAAGCCTTCAAATTTCTTGACTTCTGGCAACATCACCCTCAATTACAAAACATCGTGGCACGCGCCTGGTGATCCATCGATGACCCTGTTTTACTTAACAAAATGGCGACTCTGCTGGGGATGACTTTCTCCTATGACAAGAAAGCAATTGCTCAATACGACAATATGTCGATTGGATCGACGAAGAAGACTCTGGTCATTCAATTCGACCAGACTGCTTACGAAGAAATGCTCCGAACTTGGGGTGGAAGTGCTCGATGCTCCAATGTGCAAAAATCACGAAAGGTGCATAAAGTTTGGATTCCTAAGTCCAAAGCACTCTCTGATCTCTCTATTGTCTCTGAAGGCAAGAAAATTCTTCCCACTCATGTTGTTGGGGCTCCCATCTGTGACGAGGCAGTTCCTGCTTCAGTGTGGCACTCTGTACGTAAAATTCAGTCTCCCGTCTATGACGTGGTAGACAATCAGGTCTTGCGCTATACGCATAAAGGCAAATCTTTTATCTGTGATGTGGCAGATGTTCCTATTTTACGCTATATGCGTAAAGGTAAATCTTCTGTCGGTGACATGGTCGATAAAGTTCATAATGGTGCTTTTGTATCTAAAGTGAACTTGCCTATACGCGTACAGCGTAAAACAAGTCTCCTCTGGCAGATAATTCATTTGATTTATCCAAGGAGACAAGAAATTTTGGCAAAACTTCTGTTCTACGCCAACAATCCTCTAATGCTGCTTTACGCAAAGTGCCAAATCTTAAGATTACGTGCATGGCTGATGGTGTTCTCTGTGCACAGAAATCATCTCAAGATTTACCCACACAACTCCAGGCGCAGAGAAATGCACAGCTTTGTTCTGCCAATGAAGCTAGTAACCTTCTTTTTACACAAGGGACTAAAAATTTCTCTGTCCCAAATGTAAGAAAGAAAATATTACCTTCCAATTCTTCTGATTTATGCGACTTACTTGTACAAAAGCGTAAAAACAAAAAATCTCCTGTGACACTCCCTCAAGAAAATTATCATTGTGAATGTCACCAAATTGTGATCAAATGTTGCTGTTCTACTACTAAACGGTCAATTTTCGACCGATTAAGCTATAATGTACCTCAGCAACAAATTGATGACCAAGAACATGAGTTGTCCTATGTATCGGTTAATATGGCGTCTCATATCAATAGAGGACGACGTTCAAGACACAATTTGTCCCAGACTCCAAGTCAACAACGGTTCATCCGAATCCTTGACTCTTTTGAAGGAGCATATCAACATACTCGGTCAAGAAGTCAACGATCTTTAAATATGTATTCTTCAGATTCGGAGGCTGGGGGTACCCAGTATTTGGAGTCAGAAACTGATAGCGTTGATTCATATCTTTACACCAATTCCTCTGTATGTTCAAGAGAAGTTGAATCTTATGTTATCGGAGAAGAATAAGAGACGTCTACTTCTCATACAGAACATCGTCTTTCTGCGGCAGAACAATCGCTAAAGGATATGCTTGCCATGATGCAAAATATGCATCAGATAATAATGACTCAGCAAGCAGCCCAACCGGCAGTGCTAACATCGATGCAGGTATCTGCGCCAACTCAAGATAGTCAAAGGGTTGATATACCTTTGAATAATCTGACTCAAGAGCCTGTTATCAATCAAAACTCTGCATCTCCTGACCCTCTTATTCCAGAAGATGTATCACCTCCAGTAGGGGTTACGGTACATCCAACCACTATTCAATCAAATATACTCCCTCAAACTAGTGAAGCTATTCAAGCAGTTCGGGAGTTAAAAGCACAATTTGAAGTTCTTAAGCATAAAGATCACCTCCAGAAGTTAGGGATCAAGCAACCTTATCCTCCCCATTGGAATGATGTGCCCTTTTCCTCCCAAATTCAAGCCACAATATATGGTATTATTTGATGAAAAGGCTTCTCCAAGTCAATATATCAATTATTTTGATATTATGACTCTGCATCTACAAAAGAATGATGCTTTTCTCACCCGAGTCTTCATTGGGTGTTTGACGGGTACATCATACGATTGGTATCGTAGTCTATCCGATAATTGCATATCGTCTTTTGACGAGTTCAAAGCAATGTTTCTCTTCCGTTTTTATGAAGGAGGGATGGACATGAATATGTCTTCCTTAATAGAGATTAAACAAAAAGAGAAAGAGGATACTCGGACGTTTATTGAACATTTTCGATAGGCTACTTTGAAAATACCTCCTGGTATGCCAGATTCAGTATTAATTGATACATGCAAAATGAATCTGCGACCAACCATTGCTATTTTTACACGGTCTTAATCACAGATTGGGCCTCATTTATTAAAGCAGCAGTTTCAGCTGAGACCAATGGTAGATTGACTCATGAACATGGGATGATCTTCGCCTCAGAAGATAAAGGAAAGAAAGCCTCTTCAGGTAACAATTCTGGTAATCACAGTGGAAAAGAAAAAGAAACCCTGATGGTGAACCTTTCAAAATCCAAAACTATACCAAGTAATCCGGAGTCTTCTAAGCCGAAAGAAGGGTACTCTTTCGACGACAGTAATATTCCTGGGATATTCCAATGTCTCGTGAAAAGTGGTAAACTCCAGATTCTGGATCCAAAACGACCTAATGAGGTGGATTTGACTGATAATCTCAAGTATTGTATCTATCATAGATATATAATTCATCCTACTAAGGCTTGCTATGTCGTGAAGAAGAAGATTCAAGAGTTGGTAAATACGAAAGCTATTGCTTTAACTAATGATGAATATACAGTCACAACTAACATGATTTCTCTTTAATTTGGAGGATTTCTTCCACAACAAGTTTCTGATAGGATTGTCCCGATTCCAAAGGTGACAATAAAGATTGTGAATCTTCCACCAGCCTGAGATCAAAGTAAAGGACAATTGCCACTCACCTTAAAAAATGGTGAAATCATGTGGGTACATCCTGACTTAGTACCTGAAATAGAGCATGAAAGTAAAATTTCAAAATCCAAGAAAGGTCAAAAGTCAAAACCTGTAATATGATTTCTCATGTCGTTACCTCAGATCATGATGATTCTGGTCATCTATGGGATGACATCCCTTTAGAAGATAGGTTAAAGGGTCTGAACATATGCCCTCCAAGTTTGGCTCCTCCTACCAAACTAAAACTTACTCATCAGCAATGGTTAGCAATGAATAGTACTCCTTTGTATAGGGCACAACAAATTTTTGCTGCCGATGAGAAAGCTCCGGTTGGGATTTTACCTCCTGCACATAAAGTTTCTACCCTTACAACTACAGGGGTCTCCGTTCCTTCTTCATCTGTTGGAACGTCTGTTGAAAGTCCACTACCCATTCGTATGTACAGTCAACAATCGGCCTATCTCATGAAAAAGATGTGCTATGACTTTCAAAAGGCGGAAGGCTTGACCGATGGTAAAGGTATGCGAGTTCCTTTGTAAATTCAAGATCAGAAATCCTCCGTCGGATTGGGATTTGAGGTCCCTCATGAAAATCCCCATAAGACGAAGACTAAGAGAAAGAAGAATAAATCCAGTAATATGGTACTTCATTCTCCTGAGTCTGAAGAAGAGGCTTTTGCTGGTACAAGATCTGGAAAAGACTATCATAAAGATTACGAGGAAACTTCCAAAGAAGCGAATGACATCGCTGAAACACAACCGACTTAGTCATCTTCTATTCCTGCTGAGGCAAGACCTTCTAAACCATCAGTGGTTAAAAAAGGGAAATAGAAGGCAGTACGTTTTGACGTCCCGCTGAAATCTGGTTTAAATCAAGGGTTGATGAAACCCTATAAGTTTGACATTCTAGCCCAATTAGCCAATACTCCGGCTAGACTTTCAATTTTTGAGTTACTCCGTCTCTCTAAAGAAAGTCGAAAAACTTTGAGTGAAGCTTTGCTACTGGCAGATTCATGCCTAGCCCAACTCAAAAGTCCTGATAATATACCGGTGTCATGTCCCCAATGCCACAGTATGATGGAATCAATTTCTAATATTACTTTCACACAAGAGGATATGATGTTGAAGCATAATCGGCATGATAGGCCTCTGTGTTACACAGGTTATATTGACTCAACCAAGATTGACAGGATTTATATTGATCCTGGGTCTTCCATTCGCATTATTCTTCAGAGTATGCTACGACCATTGAGGATTCCTACTAGTGAGTTGACTTACACTAGTACGACAATTGTTGGTTTCAATTCTGGAAGAAGTAAACCATTGGGAAAAATTCGTCTGAAGATTCAAATAAGTGATCTTCGAACCATGACAACTTTTTATGTTATCAATTCAGACGTATCTTATAATATCCTACTCGGAAGACCATGAATACATGAACATAGTATTGTTTCTTCGACTCTCCACCAATGCTTCAAGTATATAGATTCTCAGGGGGTCATAAAGAATAAATTTGCAGATCTCAATCCTTTTAAAGGTGTTGAAGCCTATTTCTCTGATTCAATACTCTATACACAGGAGCATGTGAAGAAAATATCCGATATGGCTGAAGATCGATCGCCTTTAGAAGACCAATCGATTTCAGAAGACCAATCGCCTTCAGAAGATCAATCTTTGAAGATTAAGGTTAAGGGCCGGATTCAACCCCAACCTGTCAATGGTGAACCTTTGGTGATTAAAGTCAAAGGAAGAACTCAAGCTACATCTGATGAATCTGTAAGAATTTCGATAAAAGGTCGAGTTCAAGCCAACACTAGTGATCAGCCTCTCATGATCAAGGTTAAAGGACGTATTTTTCGTCCAAATGATTCAGAACCACTAGTTATCAACCTCGACAAATCTATGCCTAAGACGGATGATGGTCCGTTAATGATTAATCCCAGGCATAGTAGCCAGTCTGTCAATAATGTAAATATTGATCAATCTGTATTTTCTTATTTTAATAAAGATTTCCTTTTGGAGTATATGGCTGTCAAATATATTGAAAGAATGACTTTATCTATTGATAATCAAAGTCATCAACATAAAACTGACATAAATACGGAGGAAACTTTATATATTAATCATAAAGGGAATTCTTTTCCTCCTCATGTCGATCTTGGGCTCTATGCTCAAATGTTCCTAACATCTACTCCTTATTTTCTACCTGTTGCCTCATCATCGCAAGCGTGTGTGATTTATAGGCGTCACGAAGAATCTTATTTTGTGATCCCGTCTACTAAGAAAAACAAGCGTCAATTTGTGTTTGGTTTGGCTAGAAATATTCCTATTATACAGACAGATAATCTCGAAGAGAAAGATAAAGGAAAAATCAGAATTGACAGATATAGTCAATAATCTCGTAAGATTATCCAAAATATGGGGAATGATTTGAAAACCATGTCAGGACTCAATCAAGGCAAAGGTAGACGATTACCATTATGAGGTGATCCGTTTTATCAACGAACCCGTCATGGTTTGGGATATGATACATCCCACATGTTTAAGGAAGATATGGAAGAAGAATTTTCTTTAAGTTCTTTACAATCCTCAGATTCTGAAGAAGTCCAGTATGTTGAATCTGAGCGTGTATTTTCAGTCAATATGGTTCAAACCGATGATGAGTCTGAACCATTTAAAAATGACCCTTGGGCACAATAAATGGATACTCAGTGGAAACTTCGGTTTGAGCAGCGACAGCCACCCACAGAAGATGAAATCATCCAGATTGATGTTGGAGACGAAACTGCGTCAAAGCCAATATTCATCAGTAAAAACCTTTCTGAAGATGAGAAAGAAAAGTTGATAAAACTGATAAAAGAATATATTGATATCTTTGCATAGAGCCATGAGGATATGCCAGGTTTGGATCCTAACGTAGCTACTCATAAACTCAATATTCTTCCTAATGCTATACCTATAAAACAACAACAGCAACATTTTCGACCGGACATGATGGATGCAATTGAAGCAGAAGTTAAAAAGTTGATCACACGTGGCTTTGTCCGTGAAGAACAACACCAAAATTGGGTTGCTAATATTGTTTCTGTCATGAAGAAGAATGGAAAAGTTCGAGTTTGCACAGATTTTTGAGATTTCAACGCAGCTTGTCCAAAAGACGAATTTCTACTTCCGATCACCGATGTCATGATAGACAATACATGTGGTTTTGAATGTATGTCTTTCATGGATGGATTCTCATGATACAATCAGATTAAGATGCATCTAGAAGATGAAAAGTACACTACTTTTCGTACACCCTTTGGAGTTTATTGCTACACGGTTATGCCTTTTGGTCTAAAAAATGCTGGCGCTATATATCAATGGGCCATGAGCAATATCTTTCAAGAACATCTGCGAAAAATAGTTGAATGTTACGTAGATGATATCGCCGTCAAAAGTCGATCAAAAGATGATCACATTCAAGACTTGAAGACAGTATTCGAGTTGATGCGTCGACATCAATTAAAGATGAACCCCACTAAGTCTTTCTTAGGGGTTTCCAGTGGCAAGTTTTTAGGATTTGTCATTACTTCTCAAGGTATCCATGTTGATCCTGATAAAGTTAAAGTAATTCTTCAAATGTGTCCTGCACGTAATCTGAAAGAACTCCGTGGCTTTCAAGGTCGCATTGCTTATATCAGGAGATTTATATCAAATCTTTCTGGAAGATGTCAACCTTTCTCTCGTTTATTGAAGAAGGGTGTGTCATTTGTTTGGGATGAAGCATGTCAAAAAGCATTTAATGACATCAAGCAATACCTCACAAATCTACCGGTTTTAGTACCCCCAGTAGTGGAAAGACCATTTTTGCTGTATATTCTAGCATTGGATCATTCCCTTGGAGCTCTTCTTGAACAGAAAAGTGATAAGGGTCATGAACAGAAAATTTATTATCTTAGCCGAATGATGGTTGGAGTTGAACACATGTATACTCCTATGGAAAAAGAATGTCTAGCCTTGGTTTTTGCCATTTAAAAGACACGACACTATGTATCGGGACAGACTATTCATATCATCTCCAGAAAAAATCCTATTCGAGTATTAATGAAGAAGCTGAATATTCTTAACTCCCGGTTAGCTTCCTGGGCAATGCTGCTTACTCCCTATGATATGGTCTATATACCTCAGAAATCAGTGAAGGGTCAAGCGTTAGCTGACTTTTTAGCAGCTCATCCTATACCTGAAACTTCTAAGCTATATGACGATATTCTAGATGAAGTCATAGATTGCAACATGACTTTGAGGGATAATATTTGGCAACTATACTTTGATGGAGCATCACGAGTTGGACCTAAAGACAATATTGTCTCCGGAGTAGGCATTGTCTTGGTCTCTCCTGATAAAATGGTTATATACCGTGCTTATTTCCTCAATGAACCATGTTCCAAAAATGTGGCAGAGTATAATGCTCTACTGATTGGTCTTCAAGTAGCAAAACAATTGGACATTGAATTCTTGAAAGCCTATGGAGACTCTCAACTGATCGTCAATCAGGTCAGAGGGACATATGAAGTCAGAAATCCTGACCTCATTCCCTATCATCAAGTGGTAATCGAATTGGCTCTTTCATTTAAAGGGTTCTTCATTGAATTTGTACCGCGTTCTCAAAATTTGGAAGCTAACGCTCTTGCTAGTTTAGCTGCAGACTTAGCAGTTCCTATCAAAAGACAAAATACCATCACTTTGTTGGATCGGGACCTATTCTGTGTCAAGAATAATTTGCACATCGAACAGAGTTATGCTACTGAATCAAATTTTTAATAAAAGGATTGGAGAAGTCCATTTATTTATTATATGGTCTATAGATTTTACCTGAAGATCCAAAGGAAGCTGTATCAATCAAAAGACGATCATTTTGATTTTATTATGATACTTCTATGCACATGTTGTATCGTCGTTCTTATGACGGGCTTTTACTGCGTTGTCTTTCAGAAAGTGAAACAAAGCAAGCACTTCGTGAAGCTCATGATGGAGTGTGGTGCACATCAACCATGTCCAAAATTATAGGACCGTATTCGAAGAATGGGTTATTATTGGCCTTTTATGATAGCAGACGCTGTGGATTACTCCAGACGGTATAAAGCATGCCAGATTCATACTAATTTTATTCATTATCCTTCTGAATTTCTACATCCTACAGTAGCTTCCTGGCCTTTCGAAGCTTGGGGTATGGATATTATTGGTTCGATTAATTCTTTTTCTGTCAAAGGACATCGGTTTATCCTTGCTATAACTGATTATTTTTCTAAATGGACAGAAGCAGTTCCTCTTGATGAAGTAAAAATGTCTAATGTGATTAACTTTATCAAATATCATGTCATTTATCGTTTCGAGATTCCCCAAAAGATAATCCATGATAACGGACCATAATTTGATAGTCAGGCATCTTATCAATTTTGTGACAAGAATCGAATCCAGAACTTATCTTCTACAGCTTATAATCCAGCTGCTAATGGTTTAACAGAAGCTTTCAATAAAACAATTATCAAACTTCTCAAAAAGTTCGTCTCTTCTAATAAACATGATTGGAACGAGAAACTTGGCTTATCGAACAAAAGTCCGAACTCCAACTGGTTTTACACCATTTTATTGGTTTACGGATGTGAAGCTGTTCTTCCACTGGAGATCCAGATACCATTTTTTAGAATAGCCATTGCTAATGATCTAACTACGGAAAATAATGACCGTTTAAGACTCCAGGAACTTGAAGGTTTGGATAAGAAGCGTCTTCAAGCACAACAACATATTGAGCTGTATCAAGCCCGCATATCTCGAGCTTTCAATCGCAAAGTTAAAGAAAGGGTATTTAAAGTAGGAGACTAGTTCTAGCTGTCCGAAGACCTATGGTTTTGACTCATAAGAGTAAAGGCAAGTTCCAAGCTAAATGTGAAGGTCCTTATGTAGTCGAAATCGTGTTTTCTGATGGTGCTTATAGGTTGTCTAAACCTAATGAAGATTTGCTCATGATGCCGATCAACGGCAAATTCTTGAAGAAATACTATGTTTGAATTTCTTCTTCATTCCTCAGCTACCAAGGTTTGGTTAAGCTGATTATTTATTCTCCCAAAAGAGAATTTTGATCTTCTTTCTTCCCAGCTGCCAAGGTTTGGTTAAGCTGATTATTTATTCTCCCAAAAGAGAATTTTGATTTTCTTTCTTCCCAGCTAATTTCAAAAGATTTATTATCTATCATGTCCATATTACCTCTGAATAGATATTAATCTACTTCTTTTCATTATTATCTATCATGTCCATATTACCTCTGAATAGATATTAATCTATTTCTTTGAGTCGTTGCAATCTATCATGTTCATATTACCTCTGATAGTATTGTACACTCTAAAAAGCAAAAAGATTTATTATATATCTTGTCCATATTACCTCTGGATAGATATAATATACTTTGTCGAGTTTTGAAGACTTATCATGTACATATTACCTCTGATAATTATTTTCTATCTAACAACTATTTGATAAATATTTCATTCATTGCATGGTTTGAAATATTACATCAACAAAAGAAAGAAAATACATAATATAAAATTCTTTATTATAATTTTTTTTAAGGCGGAGCAGAAAGATCTTCAATCATTTTCTGCAATTCTGCCAGACGCTTTTCACGAGAGCCCAATACAGTTGTGTATGCTATGGATCTTCGAGCTTCCGCAGTACAGAGATGAGAGAGTTTGGCAAAAGCAGCTATCATTTTATCCTTGGTTTCTTTGAGAGTCTTGATATTTGATTCCGAACCGAAAATCCGTTCTTCCAAAATAGAACCCTGCCTCAAATATTCATCTCGATTTGCTGCCATCAGATTTTGCTCTTCCTTTAATCGAGCTAGCTCAGCCTCGACTTCACGAATTCTATCATTTTGTTGATGGATTTTGATATTCATTGAGTCATAGGCTTGTTGATGCTGCTCTAACATGGGTTTATTTTCTCTCAAGAAGGTCCTTTCCACGACAACCTTATTGCTATAATCTTGAAGAAATTCTTTGAAGATGGTTTCCCGAGTTGTATATTCATTAGTGAGAGCATCATACTCAGATTGGACGAGGCGTTCTATAGTCCCACTTAACAACCTTAGATATTCTTTGATGGGTTTTTTAAGTCCTTGGACTGTCTTCAGCAAAGCTGCTGCCCTCTAAGTATCATTAAACATTGCGATGTTGTCTATGGTGGTAGAAATCGCACTTTTCAAAACTAAGTCCTTTCTTCAAGACCATTTTAATTAATGCTACCAAAGTTTTGTAAAATGTTTCAGTATGAATCTCTACCAAAAGATTTATATCAGCATTTGAGCTTGGTGTATCAGCAATATCTGCCAATCACTTCTCCTGAAAATCGGAGACAGATGCTGTCGTTGTTGTGGTAGCAAGATGAGTTAACGATATATTTGTTATCGTTACCAAAGCTAATTGATCCCCAGGGAGTTCTGGGACTACATCTTTAGCAATCTTTTCCGTTGCCTCCGAAGGTTGAGTTTCGGTGGTAGAGGATGGTATTACGGAGGTGCTGCCTCCTATGTTCGATTCAGACTCGAACACGACTGTCTCAGGAATCAGGTCTGGACTAGCAGCAGTAATTGATGTTGCCGTTATATCTACGACCTGAGCAATCGGTTCTTTAGCAGCGACTGATTCTCTGAGCACTGATGGCCCTTCTTCTGCAGTTGGCTCTTCATCTTTTTCTTCGGCAAGAGAAGACAATTCTTGGTGTACCTCTTCTACAGACTCTTTTTGTATCTCCATAGATGGAGAACCTTCCTCAGAAAGAGAATCTTCTTTTGTAGAAGAACTTCTTTCTTCAGATTCTATTTCCTCTTCAGGAATAGGATTTTGAAGAGGAGGAGCAACGGGCTTTGCCGCAGTGATGATACCTACAAAGATTAAACAAAATAGTCAATTTACAAAATCATAATACATATTTTTGTATAAAATTTTGTATAATTTATCTTTACCTGGAGTAGGGGCAGGACACGATAAGATTGCGTCATAATCTAAATCCCAGTCATCATCATCTAATTCAAGACCTGGTTCATCCGAAGGGATGGGTTCCGGATTACTAGTATGAGTTGTGGCTGTGTCTTCAACAGCTTTCGTCTTTTATGGAGAAGTTAGGTGCAATGAGGTGCTAAGACGTCCGGACGATTGGACTCCTGTAACTTCTGTTGCTGCTGCTGGCTGGGGTGCTGAAGATCCTTCTCCAGGTTGACCTGATGAAGATATGATATTTTGAGTCTCTTCAGTGGAATTTTCGTTTTCTGGAGTAGCGGTTCTCTGTTTGGAAGGCCCTTTAATAGTAACATTCTTCTTCTTCTTCTCTCGAAGAGTAACAGTTGTGTCTGATTTCTGCTTCCGGGTTGTAGATATGGAAATAGCTCCTGCAGCTGTCTCCCCAACTCCCGTAGGGATCGTCTCCAGATATTCATCTGGAACAGCGTCATCAGGTATGACCGAAGGCACCATAACTGGTTCTTCGGCGTTTCCTTCTTTTTCCCACCGAAGACTTCCTTTCATGTTGTAGTCTTTGGCAAAGGAACGAATGGAGACATAAAAATGTGCATACGACTGAAGCATTCGTTGCTTAGTTGTGCTCGATGCGGTTGACACATAAAATTTGGCACCGGTGCATCCAGCGCTGAAATACCGCCATGCTCTCGCTCCATCAACTAATTTTCTATAATAGTTGAAAGTAGTGGAGGGATTACAAACGTGAAGCTGGTCATATCCGAACTGACGAGCGAACCGACTGGGTAGATACGGTTCGAATATACAGTTGTCTTCAATTCTATACATAGATGTGAGGGTCTGATGCATATTAGCCAATTAAAGACTGGCACAGGTATCTCAGTCCTCTCTCGACCTACGTCGTCAAATTGTACACCGAAACAGTCGGCTGGAACTGGTGGTCGTGTGCAGAAAAAATTCTACCCATGGGAGAAGTTCAGTGCTGCCCGTGTATCTGTCACTGAAGTCACCTTTCAGGTAGCTTTACTAAACTTCT
Organism: Iris pallida; assembly: GCA_029216955.1. Lineage (NCBI taxonomy): Eukaryota > Viridiplantae > Streptophyta > Magnoliopsida > Asparagales > Iridaceae > Iris > Iris pallida. The sequence goes on along the minus strand of JANAVB010027999.1, from coordinate 10,912,695 downwards.
GGGGGAATACCTCCGCATCATTTTCAGGGCCTGGTGGTAGTAAACTGCAGTTGTGATACAATAGCCAGCCTATCAAATAAGTATAGGGCATCTCTACCCTAGAAAAATCACGACGGTAGGGAGCATTATTGATAAGTTCTTCACCAAATGCTCGTAAACCCGTATTTATCCGACACACCATTGCTGGTAATAGGCAGAGTTTAGCCTTGAATACCAAAGGTACAGCTGGCCATAGTACGTTTCGGTGAATTCTATCAACTGTACCAGTCCCGGTACTACCTACCTTCGTAACCACAGGAAAAGAAAGTCCGCCAGCAAGGTTTCCTTTGAGAGCTTTCGACTACCATGTTTTAGAAAGCTTAATGTTTCAGTTCCCGTAGGGAATTCTCTAACTTTTATGGTCAAATACTTGTCCGGAGATTTATATGTGATCATCCAAGTGTTTATCAAATCAGCATGAATTATTGAATAAGGGTTGATGGTTTGAGCCTTGTTGTCTTGGAATCTCTCATTATCTTCCTTGGATATTCTATTCTTATGGTAGAATAGATATGTTGTCCATTAATTGATGTATGCCAAATGTGATCCACTCTCATACATGGAGGTGCAGATCAAATAATGGCACATCAACTCTTGATATACCTCAACTAAGCGAGAATTTTTTTTGTAATTTCTGCTAGTTCCGTGTTGGAGGGGACGTACTCCTCATATGGAACTTCTCCTATTGGTAGCTTGGAGGTGAATTGCATCTCATGGAGTGCAAAATCCATTTCGCCTACTAGGGTTGCAAAGGTTCCTATCGAGCTAATATATAACTCCATCATAGCTAAGAACAGGTTATTGTTTATGGGTATGCCTTGACTTGTGGAGGCTACCGCTTCTAATAAACCAATGGCTTGTAGTTCTGCTTCAAATTTCTTTATGATTCAAGAACTAGGTTGAACCCAGTTTTTATTGTGAGGGGTCATCCACCCTGGAAGCCTAGGGTTGACCTGGGGATATAGTACTGAAGTGTTCATAAACTTGTTAATGAAGATCGGCATCTGCACGGCTGGATCAGAGATGAACCCTCACTTGGTGTAAATCCAGGTAGTAAAACTGGAAAAGGAACGACACTGCCACTGGGAGTACTCGTATGATAGCCCATTTGATTTTCGTCCCTCTTGAATATGATTCTCCCCGGTCTTCCATAACTTTTGGAAGTCAGATTCCAGATCATCCGTCTTGGATGAGTAGCGTGAACAAAAGAAGAAAGGGGATAATCTTTTGACATTGTTGGGAGATACATCACCCTTTTCCCCAAATTTGAACACCCATGACTCCTTCTTGGGGTTTGTCTGTGATTTAAAATCAATTGCGTCCCCAAACATAAATGCAGGCTTCAGGTAATGCTGGCCATCCAGTGATGTCAATAATTCTTCATTCATCAGAGATAGCAATATTCTGTCTCCTTGAGCAACTATCACTGATATCTTTCCTGGGGATACTGCTTGTCAGTTTGAGAAAACTCAACATAGGATAAATTTTCCAGATAATTTGATCCTAGAATACCAGCTGGTGAACCAAACATTTCAGAAAGAGGATGGGCCCCCAAGTCCACTGCAAAAGTAGTTCAACAAGAAAAATTAAGTTAGTAAAACCCTAAAGTATGAATTTTACGCAAACTCAAGCTCTACGCAAATGACTATACATGAGTTTTGAAGTTATTACGCGTAAAAGATTCTCTGTTTTAAAGAGAATTTGTTTTATGTATTGCTCTAAAAATGTTTTACGCAGACTAAAAATAAATTTTTTTTATGCATACTTTTTTCTGTTCAAAAGAGTAAAGTTTTACATTTGAAAAATATATAGTTTTTTGACTTGCATATTTTCAGTTTTATGCTCGCACATATAATGTGAGCGTATTTTTGGTTTTACGCTTCTGTTCAAAAGAGTAAAATTTTACATGTGAAAAACATAGTCTTTTGACTTGCGTATTTTCAGTTTTACGCTCGTACGTATAACATGGGCGTATTTTCATATTTTACGCTCGCACATATAACGTGGGCATATTTTTAAGTTCTACGCTGGCACGTACAACATGAGCATATTTTTGGTTTTGAGATCTACGCTGGCACGTACAACGTGAGCATTTTTTGGTTTTCACTCTTATGCTGGCACGTACGAACGTGAACGTATGTTCTTGGGTCATCTTCTCCAAATGCAATCTTTGGTCGAAATAGGGTTTCTACCTATCATGGCCGGAGCCACGTTTGGGTTGATCTTTTGGGCTTCTTCGATGTTTTCTCCAGTGATGCAGCAGCGACGTGAACTTCCTCTGATGATCTAGCCGTCGAAGAAGTGCCAAGCTTCTTGCCCTTGGCTGAGGTGGCGGCCTTGCTCTTGGGTGCCATTTGCTCGAAAGGATTTTGAGGATGAATGAAGAAGAGAATAAGAAATGAAAAAAGTAAAGTTCTCTCTCTTCCATCAGAGTCCTATTTATAGGAAACTTAAGGTTGATTCAAATTTTCGAAGTGACTGTTGGGTATCCCTAAATTTTCGCTGATGACTGTTGGATATCCCAAAATTTACGCTTCTATTCAAAGTATTTCAAATATTATAAAATTTGAAAACTTTAAAAGGGGTCTTGTAGAAGCATAAATGAATTTTGAAGACCAACTCAAGAAAATTGAGATATTTACGCAAAAAAAATTTCAAATTAGACTTTACGCAAAGGTCAAACTGAGTCAAACTTAAAACTCTATGCAAGGATTAAATTTAGACTTTACGCGAAGACAGTTTCACTCTCTAAGCAAAAGAATGAGCTGTCCATGCTGCATTAAATGCATGACGATACTGTTCTGACAGATTGATTTTCTGACAAAATAATTGCACAAAAGCCAAGGAGTTTGTTGTCTAGTGTGCCAATGAGCTGCTTTATGCTTGAGAAACGCTTCTTCTTTATGCATAAAGAGTTATTTGAGATTTTTACGCTCAAGGCTATCTCAAGGCTATCTCGCTTTACGCAGGAAGCTTACTTTGAGCTATTTTACGCTCAGTCATGCCTAAAAACATTCCTTACGCACAGTTTGTCCTGATTATGTAGGAACATAGTTTTCTGACGTGGCCTTCATGCCACACTTCTCGAAGAACGTGTGTACGTGTTCTCCTTATTTTATTGGATTATGGGACATGTGTCAACATGCATAGAGGTCAACTTCTGTACGTGGGTGACAGTTATCCTAACAGCCTGCATAGAGACCCAATTGTGGTGCTTTTTACGCACAGAAGATAGGTCTATATAAAGACCTTTTTTTAAAGAAGAGGGATAAGATTTTGGAGACCAGATACTTTCAGAGCAAAGTAATTTTCCAGAGTATTTCTCTTCAATGTTTCTTCAAGAACAGAGTAAAGCAAAGCAGGAAAGCATTCGACTGTGCCATCAGTGTCGATTGTGTCGATACCTTTCTGGTGACTTAGTTCTTCCAGTTGTTTATCTCCAAGCAGTTTTCTTTATTATTATCGTGTGGTCCAAGGAACAAAGTGATCGCTCTCATATCAGACTTCCATAGCAATACTTTCCAGAATCCAATAAAATAAGGAGAATATATACACGCGTTCTTCGAAAACTGTCGCCTGAAGGCCACGTCAGAAAACCATGTTCCCACATAATCAGGACAAACTGTGCGTAAGGAATGTTGTTAGGCATGACTGAGCATAAAATAGCTCAAAGTAAGCTTCCTGCGTAAAGCGGCTAAAAATAGCCTTGAGCGTAAAGGCTCAAATAAACTCCACGTGCAAAAAGAGTAGCTGAGATAGCCTTGAGCGTAAAAAGCTTAAATAACTCTTTATGCGCAAAGAAGAAGAGTTCCTCGAGCGTAAAGCAGCTCATTAGCACGCTAGACAACAAACTCCTTGGCTTCTGTGCAATTATTTTGTCAGAAAATTAATCTGTCTAAATAGTATCTTCGTGCATTTAATGCAGCATGGACAGCTCATTCTTTCGCGTAGAGAGTGAAACTGTTTTCGCGTAAAGTCTGAATTTAATCCTTGCGTAGAATTTTGAGTTTGACTCAGTTTGACCATTGCGTAAAGTCTAATTTGGAATTGTCTTTGCATAAATATCTCAATTTCCTTGACTTGGTCTTCAAAATTCATTTACCCTTCTACAGACCCCGACCCCCTCACCCGTGTGGCAGAAAAACTAAAAGCGACAAGGAGAGCCCAATCATCATGGAGCAAGCAAGCCTTCGGTAACATCTTCCAGGCTATCCGCGAGGCCGAAGATGATGTCACCCGCGCAGAAGTCCTCTACGCTACTGATCGGTAGCGATAGTCCAGGGCGGCGCTCAACCTCACCCGAGCTCTCTTAAAATCCCGACTGAAGGTGGAGACTGAATTCTGAAAGCAGAAAGCCAGACTGACTTGGGACATCGAAGGAGACAAAAATTCTCGCTTCTTCCATGCCTGCGTCAACGGCCGCAGAGAACAGCTTCATCTGCACCAAATCACTGACGAAAATAACGTTGTCCTTAAAGATCATCGGGACATCCAAGCGGCTACGAGCGAACTTCTACTCCAACTTATTCTCCAAAGAAGTCGTCGTCAAGGACGTTTATTTTTCGGCCATGATCCCCCATTCGATCAATGATCGAGAGAACGAACTGCTTCTTACCCACCCTCCGCGGAAGAAGTCAAGTCCGCAGTGTGGGCTCTCGACGAACACAGCGCTCCCGGGCCAGATAGTTTTTCAGGCATTTTCTTCCGATTCTTCTAGGATATCATCGAACACGACTTCCATGAGGCCGCTTTCGCCTGCTTCCGGGAGGCAAGGTACCCTGTAAAACCCTTAAATTTCTATCTCTTTTTTAATAAATTTAGTACAAATTTTTCTTATTTTGCATTGTACGTCGCGCACGAAATTTTATTTTTATTATTGCTCTTCGAGTGCGGATATGTGCGAGCGTACATATTTTTAGAAAAATATTTTTTCTATTTTTATAGTTTCAAAATAATATATAATAATTATTCTTGCTATCATGCCAAAATTTTCTAAGTTATGTTATTTTTAATTATAAAAGCCTTTCATCTATAACAGTTATTATTAATAAATAATTGTTATCAAAAATATAGAAAACATATATTTCATTTCAATATGATATAGTTAACATGATTATTTTGCGTGAAGGTATATAAATTCCGTCGCGCTAGTGGCAAATTTTATTTATTTATTTATACATAGATATTTTGTGCTAGTCGCATACGAGATACATGAAATTTAATACACGTATATATTTGAAATTTTAAAAATTATTTTATTATTTATCTTAATTATTAAAAATTTTAAAGATATTTTCTATTAATATCCAAATATTTATTACAATTTTCAAATTATTTAATATTGATAATTTTATTATTTATAAGAGATAATTTGGAAGTTTGTTGATTTAATATTTAATTGGTTATGGTAATTTAAATTAAGATTCAATTATTTAACTTAGCTAAATTTTCTACGTATAAAATCTATTTGGATTTGGATTGAATTTGAATTTAGATTTGTTTTTATGGATTTAAATTTAATAATTGAATTATCTAATTGAGTTTAAATAAATCCTAATCCTTATCCAACTGAGAATTTTCACCTCCTATATAAGGAGAGGTACTCATCCACATTATTATTTCACAATTTCTACCACAACCAAAAATATGTGCATCGTATCCGTGTCTCCATCTTTTCCACTATTGTCCTCCATTACAATTACATTGCCACCATCTTCGTGTCCACACACGGACACATCATCCTCCAACCCCGACACAAATCCTAAAAGCCTAAGTTATCGACCGCTCCGAATCACCTTAGCCGAACCCCTGCCCATCCTCCTCCTCCCTACACAGCCCCGACAACCACCTTTGTTGTCCCCGAATAAATACGCCACCACCACCATTAGCATCACCACCCTATCCCGTTACCGCCTTCCCAGCACCATCATCAGATCTTGCCACCGATCGTGTACAGCCCCGACCAAACGTGCCTCTTCCCCACAGTCCCACCATAATAGCACCTCAGGCGACCACCCTCTCCTAACACCATACCTATCGTCTCCATCCCAACCACTAGAAATCACCACCGTCATCACGGCCATCCCGGCCGTTGCCATCACCATCGTCGTCATCATCATCACCAAAACCCCCACAATACTAGAAACAAAGAAAACAATAGAAAAACACACGACCACCACCGCCATAACAAGACAGAATAGAAAAATCCCACACCAGAGCCATCCGTCGCGGTCTTCGCTGGAGCGTCGCCTCCACCCTCCGAATCCCGTATGCCACCACCACCGTGGTATTGGACCAAAACCGAGCGGCCGACCTGCACCCCGCCTCCGCCTCCGCGAGTGCTGCCTCCCTGCGCCTCCGCCTAGCGCTTCGACCCTCGAGCGCGGAGGCGACCCGAGCGTCGACCGCTGCCGTTGCCCGACCCCTGCGCCGCCGCCCTACCGGAGAACGCCCGGGTGAGCCGTCCCCCTCAAAACTCCCTCCGACCTTGCTGAGCCGTCCCCACGAGCTGCGACCGCGGCCAACCCCGCCAGCGCGCCGCCAGCGCCGCGCCTCCCCTGGAGCACCGCGACCGCCGCCCCCGTCAGCTCCAGCCGCCATGCCTGAGCTCATCGCCGCACCGCGCGTGTGGTCGCCCTCCTCCGCCGATCGACCTAGCCGGCGCTTCCCTCCGTTCTCCACTCCCTTCTTCTTCCTCTCTCTCTCTCTCTCTCTTGATCTCCTGCTCTTCCCTTTCTTTTTTTGATTTTTTTATTTTCCTTCTCCAAAAATTAATACTCTCCCTTTCCTCTTTCTAAAGCTGCAGTGGCTGTCTCGAAGTTTAGAGGAGAGGGGAGGTTAATTTTCATTTTATTGTATTTTTCTTAACTATCTATTGTATATTATTTTTAGTAAATAGTAATTATGTTCTTACATGTATATTATTTACTAAGCAATAATACAAATTGTTGATTACATATTTATTTTGCAAATTATAACAATAGGGTTTTTGCCTACAATTGTTTCAAATTAATTTTTAGCCTAAAATATGTGTAGATCTTATTATTATTAATTTAATCATTAGTATTTTACTAATATTACTTCTTGTAATAAAAATATTATTGTATAAATTCTATTTAACTAAAAAAATAGTTTTTCTTACCTACAAGTTATAGTTTTAACCCAAAATGATTTTTTTTAATTTTTAAAGTAGTTATCCAAAATTATTTTGACCGTAAAGAAATAGTTTCTGAAACGAGTTCCTAAATATTTGTAAATATTTATCTAAAATTATTTTGGAGATATAGTTTTTCTATCTATAAAATTTATTTTGACAAACTTACAGTTTTACCTTAAAACGACTATCAACTTTTCGGGTATGTGTTTGAAAGCGTATTTTGACTAATAAATAGTTTTCAAAATATAATTGAGTAGTATTCATCTAAAAATATATTTTTACTAATAAGATATAGTTTTAAATTACCATATATAATCTAGTAGTTATGTAAAATATTTTTCTAAACAAAGTGTAGTTTTTGACCTAAAATAATTTTTATTAACTACCTAAAAATAATAATAATTTTGGATGATAAAATATATTTATTTTCAAGGACTATTAGCATTTTCTAAAGGCATATATATTCTTTGTCCAATTTCCTTCGACTACTATTCTGTCCGTGACCAATCCCATTCTTCCTATACCCTAGTCAACTTCGTACCTTCATTATGTCCACCCTAACTAATTTGACCGTCCTGGACTCGATGGAACCATCCGTGCTGCCAATAGAGGTCCTCTTGTATAGTTGTTACACCGAAGTCGCAGATCGTGCCACCTTGATCATCGTAGCACACCAGTCGTCCTACCAGGCAAGACATCTTGCCTTTACAGTTTAATTTCTTGCTCAATATCATGCATGTTTTATTTCTTATAAGTTGTTCTTTCAAAACCATATGTAGTTGCAAACTACTATACTTTGGTTTTTTTTATGCATTTGGCCTAGAGATAAGGGACCACCTTTATTTGTACCGTATTCATTGGCCCGACACTTGTGTGCCACGATGTCACGTGTCTCATATAGATTCGGACTTACGTACCGACCGAACATCGGTGCGTACAGGACGAGCGTTAGGATTTAATTGCTAATATAATTGCCTAGAAGACTTAGCGGTTATTAGAAATATTGTGATATGGATTCAGCACGAGTAGTACATTGGGAGGAAGAAGACAGTTATTAGGCGTAGGGGCTTTCACACATTTACTTTTTTCTAGCTGCCATTAGTGACTCAGCCGAGAGCTAGTGTGTCGTGCATTTATTCACTTTTCTCTAGATGCCACTAGTGCCTCGGTTGAAACACAAATGTGTCGTGCATTTACTTTCCTCTAGCTGCCGTTAGTATCTCATCCGAGAGACTAGTGTGTCGTGCATTTATTTATTTTCCTCTAGATGCCACTAGTACCTCGGTTGAAATGCTAACGCACCGTGTTTCTAGTCTCGGAAGCCCTTGTGTGCAACGTTCTCTTCAAAATATATTTTCACATATAATAGTTAAGGACCTTTATTTATGTAGTCACATATACTTTTATGTTGAGCTTTATTTATTCAGTTATTGGCATGATATTATGTGTCTTGTTACGTCCCTCTGAGGACCTGGTTATCTCGCCAGGTGTGTGCTCTTGTCTTTCGCAGGTGTTCTAGCTCTAGCCGTGATCATCGCTATTTCTTCGAGGATGATTGCACTTGGATCGTCTTTGCTTCGCTCGCCAAACTTATTTTATTTTCCATGTATATCTTTCCTTACTTGTTGGTAGTGGATTTGTCTCCGCCCAACATTTGTATCATGATAATTCATAGTTGATTATATGATATATTTTATTCTTTCATTTTGTGGATGAGATTAGTTTGTTGTGGTTTACTGTATTTTACAGCTTATGTATCCATACGAGGCCCATGTACTTCGTATGAATACAGCTGGCATGTCTACGTGCCTAGTCCTACGTATTTTGGGACTAGGACGTTACATATTTTTGTGGTGGCCCATGCAGGTCGAGATAAATTGTTTGGTTATTTTACCGTACCAAACAAGACTGCGAATAGGATTAGAAGTCTAGGATCTCATCCACATACTTGACCTCTTTTCTCGATTCGATATTCGAACTATCGTTCGACTTATCGATTGCATCTTGCTTGATTCCTTCTATCATAATTCTGATCTTTCCTTCGTGCTTGCTAGAGGTTAGATAGGTGATCCCTACTAGTTAGACGTGTTTCCTTGTCCCAAAACACCATTAGTTTAATTTTTTTAAGTTGGGTAGAATGCCTTATGACCTAGCAATCCCTTTATCCTTCTGACCTATATTCACAAGTTTACTTAGATTATAGAATTTAGAGGACCCTAACCCATCTATTCAACCAAGGACTTGGACAAGAAGATGATAGGATGACTGTATAAAGACCATCACATGACATATGTCCTTTAGAAGTTCGAACTAATCCTACTTTTCTTTTCAATCTTAAACTCACGTGCTTATATTTTTTTACCATCTTCACTAATATTGCTACTATAATCTAGTTTTGCAAGCTCATCGATTTATCGAGCTTGTTCATGACTTATACTATTGAGCGCACTCACTAACGTATTGTCAAATCAGAACTGGTACATGATGGTCTGATCAACCGAGTGCACTTTGGTTCGCTTTTTTCTATCGTTCTACGTGGATGGGGACATAGCTAAACTTGCCCTCTAGAGTCCCATCCGTGACTGCCTTGGCAACTCCTTTTGAATTATTCGGTCACCTTTGAACCACGTATTCGTATTCGATAATGCCTCATTCGAACTCTATATTGCTTTCGCCTTCACCTATTTTAGATGGACGAAGACGTTGTGCTAGAACTTCCTCTAGCCTTCCTATCGATTAGGACCCCTACCACTCAAAGTTTCTATACCTTCGTCCTAAACTGCTCGTTCTTTTTCTCGGCCCTATATTTACTATCATCGCTTAATTTAGGAGTAAATCTAATTTGTTCTCTTAATCGTGCCCTCAACCTACTCTCAAGAAATCATATCTTCTAGGTCTCTAATTTATATCTCTTGATACCATGCTATCCTTTATTGTATGATAAACTTGATTAAACTTTAACCCTTAACCTTTTAGTTGTTGCTTTAAACTCGTGACCCTCATTCCCTATCCATAACCTTATCCGTAATATTGTTTCTATGACCTAAGCTACGACTCACTAAACACATGTTTATGTTTAATGTTATTTCTTTGCCTCGTCCAATAACTTGATCATATTTCCTTATCGATACTCCCTTGTGTCTTCTCACCCCCTACTAATTCTTAATTTCGAGGACGAAATTTTTTTAAGTTGGGTAGGATGTAAAACCCCTAAATTTTTACTATTTTTTTAATAAATTTGGTACGAATTTTTCTTATTTTGTATTGTACACCGCGTAGTTGCATTGTACGTCGCGCACAAAATTTTATTTTTATTATTGCTCGACGAGTGCGAATATGTGCGAGCGTACATATTTTTAGAAAAATATTTTTTTTCTATTTTTTATAGTTTTAAAATAATATATAATAATTATTTTTGCTATCGTGCCAAAATTTTCTAAGTTATGTTATTTTTAATTATAAAAGCCTTTCATCTATAACAGTTATTATTAATAAATAATTGTTATCAAAAATATAGAAAACATATATTTTATTTCAATATAATATAGTTTCCTTATTTATTTTGCGTGAAGGTATATAAATTCCGTCGCGCTAGTGGCAAATTTTATTTATTTATTTATACATAGATATTTTGTGCTAGTCGCATACGAGATACATGAAATTTAATCCACGTATATATTTGAAGTTTTCAAAATTATTTTATTATTTATCTTAATTATTAAAAAGGTATTTTAAAGATATTTTCTATTAATATCCAAATATTTATAGCAATTTTTGAAATTATTTAATATTGATTATTTTATTATTTATAAGAGATAATTTGGAAGTTTGTTGATTTAATATTTAATTAGTTATGTAATTTAAATTAAGATTCAATTATTTAACTTAGCTAAATTTTCTACGTATCAAATCTATTTGGATTTGGATTGAATTTGAATTTAGATTTGTTTTTATGGATTTAAATTTAATAATTAAATTATCTAATTGAGTTTAAATAAATCATAATCCGTATCCAACCGGAAATTCCTACCTCCTATATAAGGAGAGGTAGTCATCAACATTATTATTTCATAATTTCCACCACAACCAAAAATATGTGCATCGTGTTTGTGTCTCCATCTTTTTCACTATTGTCCTCCATTATAATTACATTGCCACCATCTTCGTGTCCACACACGGACACGTCATCCTCCAATCCCGACACAAATTCTAAAAGCCTAAGTCGACGACAACCCCGATCACCGTCACCCCCAATATCGACCTCCCTGAATCACCTTAGCCGAACCCCTGCCCATCCTCCTCCTCCCTGCACGTACGCCACCACCACCATTAGCATCACCACCTTATCCCGTTACCGCCTTCCCAGCACCATCATCAGACCTTGCCACCGATCGTGTACAGCCCCGACCAAACGTGCCTCTTCCCCACAGCCCCACCGAAATAGCACCTCAGGCGACCACCCTCTCCTAACACCATACCTATCGTCTCCATCCCAACCACTATGACCACCAAAAATTACCACCGTCATCGCGGCCATCCCGACCGCTGCCATCACCACCGTCGTCATCATCATCACCAAAACCCCCAAACACTAGAAACAAAGAAAATAATAGGAAAACACACGACCACCACTGCCGTAACAAGACAAAATAGAAAAATCCCACTCCTGAGCCATCCGTCGCGGTCTCCGTCGAAGCGTCGCCTCCACCCGTCGAATCCCGTACGCCACCACCACCGTGGTGTTGGGCCAAAACCGAGCGGTCGACCTGCACCCGGCCTCCGCCTCCGCCTTCGCCTCCGCGAGTGCTGCCTCCCTGCGCCTCCGCCTAGCGCTTCGACCCTCGAGCGCAGCAGCGACCCGAGCCTCCACCGCTGCCGTTGCCCGACCCCGGCGCCGCCGCCCTACCGGAGAACGCCCGGGCGAGCCGTCCACCTCAAAACCCCCTTTTCTCCGACCTTGCCGAGCCGTCCCCGCGAGCTGCGACCGCGGCCAACCCAGCCTGCGCGCCGCCAGCGTCGCGCCTCCCCTGGAGCACCACGACCGCCGCCCCCGTCAGCTCCGGCCACCGCGTCTGAGCTTATCGCCGCCCCGCGCATGTGGTCGACCTCCTCCGCCGATCGACCCAGCCGGCGCTTCCCTCCGTTCTCTGCTCCCTTCTTCTTCCTCTCTCTCTCTCTTGATCTCCTGCTCTTCTCCTTCTTTTTTTTGATTTTTTTCTTTTTCTTCTCCAAAAATTTGTACTCTCCCTTCCCTCTTTCTAAAGAAGCAGTGGCTGTCTCGAAGTTTGGAGGAGAGGGGAGGTTAATTTTCATCTTATTGTATTTTTCTTAACTATCTATTGTGTATTATTTTTAGTAAATAGTAATTATGATCTTACATGTACATTATTTACTAAGAAATAATACAAATTGTTGATTACATATTTATTTTGCAAATTATAACAATAGGGTTTTTGCCTACAATTATTTCAAATTTATTTTTAGCCTAAAATATGTGTAGATCTTATTATTATTAATTTAATCATTAGTATTTTACTAATATTACTTCTTGTAATAAAAATATTATTGTATAAATTCTATTTAACTAAAAAAATAGTTTTTCTTACCTAAAAGTTATAGTTTTAACCCAAAATGATTTTTTTTAATTTTTAAAGTAGTTATCCAAAATTATTTTGACCGTAAAGAAATAGTTTCTGAAACGAGTTCCTAAATATTTGCAAATATTTATCTAAAATTATTTTGGAGATATAGTTTTTCTATCTATAAAATTTATTTTGACAAACTTACAGTTTTACCTTAAAACGACTATCAACTTTTTGGGTACGTGTTTGAAAGCGTATTTCGACTAATAAATAGTTTTCAAAATATAATTGAGTAGTATTCATCTAAAAATATATTTTTACTAATAAGATATAGTTTTAAATTACCATATATATTCTAGTAGTTATTTAAAATATTTTTCTAAGCAATGTGTACTTTTTGACCTAAAACGATTTTTATTAACTACCTAAAAATAATAATAATTTTGGATGATAAAATATATTTATTTTCAAGGACTATTAGCATTTTCTAAAGACATATATTCTTTGTCCAATTTCCTTTGACTACCCTTCTGTCCGTGACCAATTCCATTCTCCCTATACCCTAGTCAACTCCGTATTATGTCCACCCTAACTAATTTGACCGTCCTGGACTCGATGGAACCATCCGTGCCGCCAACAGAGGTCCCCTTGTGTAGTTGTTACACCGAAGTCGCAGATCGTGCCACCTTGATCATCGCAGTACACCAGGCGTCCTACCAGGCAAGACACGTTGCCTTTTCTGTTTAATTTCTTGCTCAATATTATGCATGTTTTATTTCTTATAAGTTGCTCTTTCAAAACCATATGTAGTTGTAAATTACTATACTTTAGTTTTCTTTATGCATTTGGCCTAGAGATAAGGGACCACCTTTGTTTGTGCCGCATTCATTGGCCCGATACATGTGTGCCACGATGTCACGTGTCTTATATAGATTCGGACTTGCATATCGACCATACATCGGTGCGTACAGGACGAGCGTTATGATATAACTGCTAATATAATTGCCTAGAAGACTTAGCGGTTATTAAAAATATCGCGGTGTGGATTAAGCATGAGTAGTGCATGGGAAGGGAGAAGACAGTTATTAAGCGCAGGGGCTTTCACACATTTACTTTTCTCTAGCTGCCATTAGTGACTCAGTCGAGAGCTAGTATGCCGTGCATTTATTTACTTTTCTCTAGATGCCACTAGTGCCTCAGTTGAAACACAAATGTGTCGTGCCATTACTTTCCTCTAACTGTCGTTAGTGACTCACCCAAGAGACTAGTGTGCCGTGCATTTATTTATTTTCCTCTAGATGTCACTAGTACCTCGGTTGAAACACTAACGCACCGTATTTCTAGTCTCGGAAGCCCTTGTGTGGAACTTTGTCTTCAAAATGCATTTTTCATAGAAGGGTTAAAGACCTTTATTTGTGTAGTCACATATACTTTTCTGTTGAGCTTTATTTATTCAGTTATTAGCATGATATTATGTGTCTATTTATGTCCCTCTGAGGACCTAGTTATCTCGCCAGGTGTGTGCTCTTGTCTTTCGCAGGTGTTCTAGCTCTGGCCGTAATCATCGCTATTTCTTCGAGGATGATTGCACTTGGATCGTCTTCGCTTTGCTCGCCAAACTCATTTCATTTTCCATGTATATATTTCCTTACTTGTTGGTAGTAGATTTGTCTCCGCCCAACATATTGTATCATGACAATTCATAGTTGATTTTATGATATCTTTTATTCTTTTATTTTGTGGATAAGATTAGTTTGTTGTGGTTTACTGTATTTTACAGCTTACGTATCCATACGAGGCCCATGTACTTCGTATGAATACATCTGGCATGTCTACGTGCCTAGTCCTACATATTTTGGGACTGGGGCGTTACATACCCCAAATCTACCTCCAGCGCCAAACTGATTCTAATCCCAAAAAAACCCAGAGACCTTCAAAGACTTTCGACCAATCAGCTTATGCACCTTTACCAATAAAATCATATCCAAGATTATTGCTAGCCGAATAACCACTCTCCTACCCAAGATCATCTCAGAGGAACAGAGCGAATTTGTTTTCGGGCGGCAAATCACTGACAACATCCTCCTTGCTCAAGAAATAATCACTTGCATGAAATTCCTGTCTAGGGGAGGGAACGCCACAATCAAACTTGACATAGAGAAAGCCTACGACCGCCTAGACTAGCAATTCTTGATCTGGGTGCTCCGGGCCTTCGGCTTCTCCGAGACTTGGATCGACATCATCTTTCAATCCATTAGTGACTCGTGGTTCTCTACGGACATCAACGGACAAGCGGAGGGGTTCTTCAAATCTAGTCGCGGAGTCAGGCAAGGAGACCCTCTATCCTCCACCATCTTCATTATCGCGGCCGAGGCGCTTAGCAGAAACCTCAACTTTATGCCGAACATGCCCGAATACCACCACTTCTACACCACCACCGGATGCCCTTTAATCACCCACCTCGCGTTCGCTGATGACATCCTCAACTTCTCCTCCGGAGACATCGATTCGGTGGAAGTCATCCACAGATCGCTCGATAGATACTCCAGTTGCTCGGGTCAACGAGTCAATACCTCCAAGAGCGTCATATACACTCACCACAAGGCCGACAGGACCCACTCCGTAGCCCTCTCCAACCTAACCTCCTTTTCCACCGCCTAACCACCCTTCACCTACTTAGGGTGCCCACTGGTGTACGAAAAATCAAATTCGGGGATCTTTGACGGCATGGTGAGAAAAATCAGAAAAAAATTGAGGGTTGGCATAACGCAACCCTCTCGTCGGGCAAAAAAATGATCCTCATCATACATGTCCTCTCCTCCATTCCTCTATATACCCTGGCCGTTTGCTCCTTCCTAAGAAGGTTCTCTCCTCTTTAGAATCCCTCTTCTCAATCTTCTTTCGGGGGCACAATGATAGAAAGGACAGACACCACTGGGCCAATTGGGACTCGATGGCCAAACCGACTGATGAGGGAGGGGTGGGATTTAGCCATCTTCATCACATCGTTGATGCCTGCTCCATAAAGCTTTGGTGTAAACTTTGCTCGGACAACTCGCTTTGGAATCATTTCATGAAGGCCAAATACATCCGAAACTCCCATTCCATGATTGCCATCACTAATACCAGATCCTATGTAACCTGGAGATGCATCCTTCACGGCCGCATTCTTGCTGAACCCCTCATCCGCCTACAGCCAGGCAATAGAAGCTCATCGATGTGCCACGAGAGGTGGAATGGAGATACCATCCTTCAGCCAACCCTGACCTCCCCCCAATCGCTCGATTCGTGATTTGTGGGATAATGATTCAAGCTGGATATGGGACCGGGTGACTGACTGGCTGGAGATGGAGGCCGCCAATCGCCTTGCCGTCGTGGATGTGCTGCTCAGCGACAGCCCGGACACCCTCACATGGTCCTCCAATTCCGGAGGTGCCTTATCGTTGGCCTCCGTCGAGATTGTGGCTAGAGGCATTGGCACTCTGACCCCTTTCATCGCCCAATTATGGCAGCCATGTATCCCCAACAAATGGTCTGTTCTGATCTGGAGAGCGCAACACAGAAAACTCCCAACCGATGACACTCTAACCTCTATTAGATTCAACCTTGCCTCGTGCTGCCACTGCTACACATCCTATCAGACCGAAACTGCCGAACATATCCTCTTCGTCGGAGACCTCACGACGCAGATCTGGTCCAGCCTTTCAGGAAGGTGCGACATAGCTCATCCGGTTGGTGGCTTCAACGATCTTCTCCCTACCTGGGGAAGGTCTCACGGGCATCAGATCGTCGCAGCCGCAGGAATCTGGGTGCTGTAGAAGAACCGTAACAAATTTCGGTACGAAGGGCGTCCATACAACTACAACTCCATGCTAAGGGAAATCCTCAGGCAGATATCCAAAGTTAGCAAACGATGCCATCACTCACCGGTCAGCTTCAGGAAGGCGCTGGCCTAACCTCGTGCCCGACCTGGCCTTGCGAGCTTGCCTAGCTCTGGGCTTATTTTGCTCTTCTTATTTCTGTCTTTTGGCACTTGGCGCGCTTACTTGTATAAGCTTCGACATTTTGCGCCTGATACATCAATAATACTCTAGTGTTCTTAAATATATATATATATATATATATATATATATATATATATATATATAAACAACAAGAAAGGTATTTGAAGAAACCTAAGATTGCTTCAATATTGTTCTAAATTGATGACGGTAATACATGCATCTAGTGTCAAAAAGATAATATACTTTTCCGTAATAAATATTGACAATTGAAGCCCAACCATGATTACAAGTTACAAATTCACCGAAAGGTAGAGTGGAAAACCCCAATCTCGAAATGTTAAGAAATAAGTAAGTAACAAAAATATAAAGCTAAGCAAAGATGCTCCGCAACTCATGTGAAATGTATTTCAACTCCAATATAATCCAGATGACCTTGAACTGCAACATGAGGTTTACATAACTTTATACTAGATATCTGAGAGTTCTTACTTGTAGTAGTGCTTGAAACGAGATGAGTCACGATATCAAATTTATTAGAGAAAAGACCCTCTGAAACTTCTTTGAAAATCCTGCCCAATGAAAACATCCCTGAGTTTCAATAGAATGAAGAGAGGAGTTGCACAAAAAAAAGGATAAACACCTATAGACAAATGCTTGTAAGGCTACTATTGATTTATTCTGTAGCGCAATGGCTCCTTGTCTTTACATCTATGAGCAGGAAACATGACACAGAAGGGATTGCCTACTAGTGGAATTACATGGTCGAAAACCATTGTATATAGAATTTCTTTTCGTATTCTTTGATAAATATTGAATGAAATTTAGTTCAAACATTTCCATGAAATAAATCCTTCACTTGCTGAAGTAGTTGTTGCTACCGCTGAAATTTCATCAACAGATCCAAGTGCATTGGTCCATCATGTTCCTTTAGGCCATGATTTTTGGAAAGTTTGGGTTTGCGATGTGATTGATAAAATAATTTTGTATCGACCAACATCTGAGTTCGGTAAACTTGCTTGTGCTTAACAAAGTATGATTGCATGTCCTATCAAATACATGAAATTGGATTTGGCTTCTTTATTTGAGGTAAAACTGCATTATTCTCAAGTTTTTCTAAAAATGTGTGATTTTTAAGCATTTCTTAAACTATGTGATTCTTTTTCTTCTACAGGTTTAAAAACAAAATATGGACTACAATGAAATGTGGGCATATACTTTGTGAGGTTTGTCTTGGAATCCTATATGATATTTTTCTCATCATAATATGTCAGTATGTGGACTGAACATCGTAATTAGTAAAATAGGTGTTATTGCTTACTTGATAAATTTGGCATTTTTGGTAGGTGTTGTCTGTGTCGCAAATTGGTCTGCTTGTCTGATTCTTCTGATTCGAACATAGTAATACTTGGTGACACATCTATGCTTGTGGTCTTACTTGTGTGTTCTAATGAACCTTATATGTATCTAAACCGTATTAAGGGATCCACTTTTGTTGATACCACTTTCCAGTTTTGCATTACCTAAGAATTTATGGTGATTCAATATTACCTACAGGTTTCACAAATTGTACACACCCATCTGTGAAATGCCAATTACCTACAGGTTTTGGTACCCACACCCACATCTGAACACCAATGGGTTTCAGTCTAAACCTATTCTTCTACTCGACACACACTACTCTATTACCTACCCCTATTGGCAAGTCCATCTCCTTCCTTATACAGCCTGTACATGCCAACAGCCCCCGACTACCCTTTCCTAATACTGTTGTGCACTCTTCTTCACTTGTGCCAATGTAGGTCGATATAAGAACCCCTTCTACTGTTGGAATCAACATCATTCCATGCTGTCCCATGTACTTTCCTGTGCATAGGTGAAACATTCAACCTGCACAGACCATTCCTGAGTTCAACACCAAATTGGCTGGGATTATACCTCTCATATCAAACTCTAGTTGTATAGTTTTCGGAGTTCATGTTGCAATTCCTCATGTTTATAGTTTAATAGATTTGATGAGTAGGAGGAAGTATACTGCAGCTATAGAAGTTTTTATGGTTGTCTGCTCGTCAACAATTGTATTATGGCTAGTTAGAATAGCATGTTGTAAGAATAATGCTTTGAAGGATCGTTACTTTACAAAGTTTTTGATTTATTCCATTGGGCCAATACAAATTTGTCCTATACACAATGTATATTTTGTTGTAATGTCAAGCAAACTTATGTTGAGCCTTAATGAAAGCAGTTATGTAATCAAAATATTATCATCTTCCCTCATCTTCTTGGTTGCACAATCTTAATTTACATGACTAGTAAAATTAGTTCCCTGCAATCCACTAAAAAAACTTGTATGGTTTCTTAGTCTAGGAAGTTGGCACCAGCTCAGAGGTTCCTCTTGCATAGATGGACCATGATAAATTTGTCAATTTTTTTTAATGATTTTTCAATTAAGACTTCCTTAATATGAAGGTTAAATGTAATGTTTTGGTCAATTGGTTCAATTTGAATAGATGTACCCGACTGCCCCTCAACCCCTACGACAGATGTTGGCAATTAATAAAAAAATTGTGTTTGTGCAGGTTATATTTATGTAACATTCGGTACCTGGAAATGTAGTTGGCTAGTTTATGCAGCCTTTTTCATCGTTGTGTTTATATATACATCAAATTGGATACAATGAACTAAAACACATTTTGTGTTTGTGCAGGTTATCAATCAATGGAAAAATCTGTGTGTTGTGTTTAAAGATTCTCCTCTGCAACCATTTGAGCTGAAATTTGTCATAGAAGACAATTTACATTTTTTTACAAAGAAGGGCAAAGTATGAAATAGGCTCAATTTGTATTAAAATATTGTACTGTTCTTAATTCAGTACTACAATAGTTTTTCTAGTTCATGCAAGTCATGATATACTTTGGCATGGTCTTTTGTTGCTATTAATGTATTTTGTCTACTGAATCCGATTATTTTTTATGATCTCACGTGCTTGGGTTTATTTGAATTACTTTTCACTTTTGTAGTTTGATTGGGATTATATATAAGTCAACTATCTCTTTAACTTATTTTGCTATGTTATATACTTTGTTTACCATTGATATCCTTGTTTAAATAAATAGGGATTGGTATGGAAATAATAATAATAATAGTAATAATAATAATAATAATAATAATAATAATAATAATAATAATAATATGATGAAATTTTTTATCAAAAATTATTTACGGCCGCTACATATGTCATTAATGGTAAACATAATTTGTCAAAAATATCTTTTACGACATCAAAATGTACGTCGTATTTGATCCCGCGGGAATAGCTATTACGGCATGCATATATACGCCGTATTTGACCCTGCACGAATATCTATTACGGCGCACAAATGTATGCCGTGAAAGAGAAATTACGGCACACTAAATATGTGGTAAATGGTTGTCGAAATTCTGTGAAAAAAATTACGGCGTTAATTTGTTTACATTTACGACGTCCTTCAACGCGCCGTAAATAATAGGATCATTTACGGCATGGTCTTTTACGGCACCAAAATGTACGCCGTAAAAGATCATTTACGGTGCGTTTTGTGCGCCGTAAATGATCATTTTTCTTGTAGTGATCGTAGAACTCCTTCCATGTTATCCCAGTGCCCAATCGTCTTTCTTCAGCTTTCCACTGGTGGTAAGCATTGTCTTCTAAGAGTAAGTCAACTGCTGTCATCTAATCATGTGCTGGCAACTGGGATGCCTTCAAGAGCTTCTCCGTGCTGATAAGCCACGCGGAGACCTCTAATGGTTTCTCGTTCCCTCTGAAGGGCTTGGGGTTCATCTCCATGAAGTTCTTAAAAGAACCCTCATAAGGATGTGGAGCTGGTGCTGGTACCGGTATCGGAGGTGGAGACGGGGGTCTAGTCAGTGCTGCCAGCATGCTCTGGCTCATCATCTCAGTCTGCTGTAACTGAGCTTACATCATGGCATATATGAACGGGATAGTAGGGTTTCCATCAGTCGCTGGGGGTAGCATTTGAGTTCCGGACTGTGGTGGAAACTGCTGAGGGAATGGGGATGGTGGTGGTAGTAGTACATTCCCTCCTGGTGGCACTGAAGTGGTCTGTCCAACCTGGCTGACTGGGGGTACTTAGGTCTCCTGATGTACCATCGACGAAGTCTTGGTAGTCTGTGGCTTCCCTAGTTGATATGGGGTCATCGGGGTTATAGGAGTATTCTACTCCTCTTGGGTAGATACATCACCAGATGTGACGAATAAGGCAGATGTGTGTCTGCTTCGTAGATTCATATTGCTGGCACGAAGATAAGGTTACGTTAGAAAAGATTAGAGCATGAGGCAGTTCAAGCAATCAAAGAGAGTTCGAAATTTTTTGAAGTCAAAGGAGGTAATAAGCTGCGGATGAGATATTATTCATATTCCTAGATGTAGGCTTGTTGGGCACAGTCTGTCACGACCCGCACCCTAGAGTAAGGGCACGAGACGTGGGTACGTCCAGCCTACGCCGCAGTATCGGCGGTAGAACGCTGTCCTAGGTCTCAATGCATCTAACATTATAAGGCAAAGCTATTTATACTCCCCGAATGGGGGTGACATAGCAGAATGTAAACTCAATCACAACTAAGGAAGAAGAAGCACGATATGATATAAAACTCAAAATAAAATACAGAAGATCCGAAGAGTCTAAGTGTCTAAGATAACATCTCAGCAAACATCCAGAAATACAAGGTCTCAACTACAGAGTATGAAAGAATATATACAATCCAGATCCCAGATGACAGAAATAAAGCCTAACTAAACTAGTCTAGGCAGTAGGGGTAATGTCATCAGCTAGAGCTGGGTCCTCCTGAGAGTCCAGCTCACAAGTGTCGTCTAGGGCTATCCCGTAGAAGGTATCCACATAGGCCTCCTTCTCGTCCTCTGTAATATTTTTCAACAGGTCCAGTCAAGACAGAGCGAGCACAATACATCTCAACAGTTCATAGCAGGTTAGAAAATATAATCATGCAGTAAAATAAGATATAGAAAACTGAAGAAAGTATAGAATGTAAACAGAGAGAGAACTGTAACAGAAATATCTACTATAAGTAGAGAACTAACATTGGCTAGTGAGTCAGAGTACACTATAAACATGTGAATGGCATAGGAGATTCCGATGAGACACTACGGAGGTGATCAGATGAGATACTACTTGAATATTATTCACATGTCTACTTCTACTCTCCCGTACCCCCAATCAATACACAAGGAACCAGCCAGGTTATGTTATGATCCATGCAATGGCCCACAAGGGGTGATACATAGTAGGCCCAAAAATAGGTGATTCTAGGAATACCAATAAATGGGTGATTCAAGGAAGACTCTGTGATCATGAGAGTAGATGTCACAAGTGATCAATGAACCATGAAGCATAGCGATACACAATGTAAGTGAAATGCACAGAACATGTAGTATCTGATGCTCCCTGAGGGGATAACATCTCAAGAAGGGATCCATATAGTACTAATCCGTGTAACCAACGTGACAATATCATGTAAAGTAATTTAAAGCAGGAGAATAATTCTAAACAGGATATAAAATGATCAGAGAATGTACTCGTCTGTATCCTGAGTATCTTAAGAATATCTACTATCCGAGGAGTGGTGTCTGTCTCCTATAGAACAGTACAAGTCACCATAAGTCTAAAATGATATAACAGACTGCTACAATGCATCTACATGAAGTTTGGGGTCAAACTGGACTAAAGTCAACTCTTGGTCAACTCTAGTCAACTAGACTAGTCAAACTAGGTCAACTAGGTCAACAAGGTCAAGTCCTAGCCCAAACAAGTCTAACAAGTCTTACTAGGCCTAACCAAGCCTAGGCTAGCACTCACACAATCATAAGACAATGTGAACCGCAACAATGCATAATATAAAATAGATAATATATATAAATACATACCTTCATACATACATGCATATCCACGTTACATACATATTTATATATATAGGCATATGTTACATCATGCATATTTACATAGTTACATAGATATATACATTCATGCACATTTACATACATACTTTTATACATTATATATGTTAACATTCATTACAATGCATTATATTTTACTTATACCTTTGATTGATTGATTCATTCATATATGACATTCATTCATGCATTTATACATTCATTCATATCCCATATGCATGCATATTTCAGTTCATGCATTATATCCATTCACATATTATTAAGTTGCATACATATACTTATTTTTATTACATACATGTCATTCATGCATATTACATACTTACATGCATCTATACATTATATACATTGTATACAACATGTAAAAATAGAAGAGGAAAAAAGGGGAAAAACTGAAAAGGAAAGGAAAGGGAAGGAAAATGTAAGAAAAAGGAAAAACAGTGGACATATACATGCTTGCATCATATATTCTACATTACCATACATGCTATCATTGTATATTGTATTATATTATTTATATATTATGCATTCATATCTATCATTACATGTATACCTTGCATTCATATCT
This sequence comes from Iris pallida, assembly GCA_029216955.1. Classification (NCBI taxonomy): domain Eukaryota; kingdom Viridiplantae; phylum Streptophyta; class Magnoliopsida; order Asparagales; family Iridaceae; genus Iris; species Iris pallida. The sequence goes on along the minus strand of JANAVB010027999.1, from coordinate 10,889,384 downwards.
TGCATTCATTATATACTTTCATGCATACATTGTATATCATTCTTTCATTCATGCATTTATGCATTACTTAGATACATTATATTAATTGCATTCCTACATGCTTGCATTCAACCATATATATACATTAATGTAAAGAGGATATATATATATCATATATATATATCATTTCATTCATCTAACATATCATGTATTACATACTCTATATTCATTTAATATCCATACTACATAGGCTCATAGGTTACATAAAATGCATATATCGTATATTTACTCTTCTACTTAAAACTAATACTGTACCAATTGGGCCTCTACTAAATTCTAGGATTAAAGTATATTGTAGCCCTTCGTGTTAGCTTTCCGAAACTTTAAAGGATCGTATTTTTGTGTCCGGAAGCTCCCGAAATCGCAAAAATGCTGAAACACGTTCGTCTTTCGTACAGCTGACACTCAAATAATTTTACAGAAAGTTACATAAGGAATTTGGCTTATTAAAATATATATTTGGAAAGCAAACTTCGATACGGTTCTTTCAAAAAAACGGGAGATAAATCGAAGTTCTAAGCTAAAAGTTATGATTTTTCTAAGTTGCTTTGGTTAATAAAAAAAAGTGGATGAATATTATGACGAATTTGAGTTGTTTTGGACAAAAGAACACATATAGGCCAAAATACTTGGATACAAACATAGGTATCCAAATGAAACTCATTCTAACCATCCTAACTAAGATCAATCCACTCTCTAACCATTCTAAAACTGAATTTAAATATCTATTTAAACTATTATCATACATGCATACACATGGGGTGTCCTGATTTGGGATCTATCAAGTAGGACACAAGATACATATCTAAAATCCTCAAGAGAGCTCCAAATGGCCTCAAATTTGAATCTAAATGGGACACATGCATGAGAATGGATCCTACGGATTCAAAACTAATTTATATGCAAAGAAAATCGATTTAGAGGATGGGTTTTACCTATTTGGAGTGTAATCCCAATAAAATCCTTTAGGACACGACTCCGATACGAAGATCCCTCAAAGTGGACACTCCTCCTTGCACTCCTCTTCCAATCCTTGGTAGCACCCTTCTTTTGGAGAATGGGAATGATTGAGGAAAGGTTGGTGAAGGAATGATTTGATTTGGAGATCAAATCAATGGGAAGGCTCTCTAAAATTAGGGAAAAATAAAATGAAAATAAAAGAGGCAAGATTGTAATGAATGAAATGAATCATTCTTCCCTAAAGGTGGCTGCCATAAAGTGTCTATTAGGGCTAACGGAAAATGTCCTAATTGCCCCTCTCTAGTCTCATATGGTTAAGTCTAGACTAGGTTCAAGTTTGGGGTCAAAATGATCTAGTTTTGAGTCTCTAACTTAACCATTCTAACATGATAAAAATTAGTTTAATTAACTAACTTAAATGTTGGGTCTTGTGAGCCATGCTTCACTTAATATTGGGTCCCATCTAGAGTTTAAGCTATCCGGGTCACAATACAAGTCGGAACGAGATGAAACTCAAACCCGACTAAACAAATCCAATAAAAACAATATTAAAAATATAAAAAATTTCCAAAATATTAAAATATAAAAAATGACCAAAATTATAATACATCAATTTAAATTTTATTAAAATAATCTAAAATTCACCAATTAATCAAAATCCTAAATAATTCAAAAGTCACAAAATGACCAAAATACCCTTAGCCTAAAAAGTTATAAATAGTCATTCTAATCACATGGTTAGGTCCCCATGGTCATGGTTAGTCTCTAGGCTCAACAGTTCTAGAGTTCACTAGCTAACACATCAAAATTATAATTCACCAATTTTAAATAGTATTATATTAATTAAAAATTCCCATAAATCATAAATCCTATTATTAAATAATAAACTTTTACAAAAGTTCAAAATTACCCTCATTTTAGAAAAGTGGGTGTTACACAGTCATGTAATCCAATAATATTTTTTGACCTGCATGGGCCACCATAAAAATATGTAACGCCCTAGTCCCATAATATATGGGACTAAGAACATAGACATGCCAGCTGCATACATACGAAGAATACGCCAATATATGGAAGCCTCGTATGTATACATAAAGTGTAAGAAATAATAATCATGCGCCACAGCACAGAATAACTAATCTCATCCACGGCACACAAAAAAATGATAGTCTAGAATAGATAAATAAATAAGTCAAATATGCAGCCGGGTGGAAACAGATCCACTACCAAACAGCTACGATAATAATCTCAAACTGGAGTCCACCTCCTCAAATAGAAATAAAAGAAATAGTAAAAGATGTCTACTACAAAGTCTCATATCATAGGTAAAGAGCTAAATCTCGAAAGGTGGTGCCTCATCGTCTGCGAAGGATGGATCGAGAGCAGAATCATACTCCTGGAAGAAATCGTCTAAGCCTGGAGAATTCACCAGGTCCTCAACAGGACGTAACAAGATACAAAAAAATAATATGCCATATAAACTATGATATATAATAAATAAAAAGATGTACGCAATAGGATGCTTAACCGTTCTATAGTGATATGCAGTTAAGAATAAACCTCCGACGCAAGGGCCTTCTGGCTATAATAGGATTGACTTGGTTCCCCTATAGGGTATCAGTAGCCTACGTCCGTAACAGTCCGAGAAACGTCAGAGGGCATCAATATAGGGGTACGCCTATAATGTGCAGTGAACGTCAGAGGGCATTAATAACCTCTGTCTTTGACGGAGCTTACAGGGTAATCAAGGAAGTACAGAAGTGGCCCGTACGTCAAGGTATTGTTCTCCCCACCCAATGTCTAGTATTGTCATCTCCATGACTCATATGAATCTCTAATAACTGCTAAGTCTTCTAATCATGCAAATCTATTGGCAGTTATTCCTAATCGTCGCACGTTTCATACGTATCGGTGGCCAGCCGACTACGCGAGTCCGTGTCCTACATGTGACTCACAACTCGTGATAAAGCATGTGTCAAGGCTATATGAGATATAACAATACCTCATCACAGTGGTAGTCAACTAATACTACGTCAATGCAGAAGGAAATGAAAGAATAAAATGATTAATACAGTCGCTTGCACCCAAGTATGACTTGGACGTGCAGTGAGATAAAGCAAGCAGTATAAGTATAAACTGAATATAAATAGCAGAAATAAAATAGCAATAAAAGATAGAGTATAACGGCAAGGTATCTTGCATGAGGGTGGTACACAATAACAAGAAGTCAAGTACTCAGAATGGTAGCACACAAAGTCAAATCCCGCAAACGACTCTGAATGCTGAAATAAATATCATGAACATTTTTGGTATAAAAGATATGTCCAAAAATGTCTGTCCAAAAGTCCAATTCTGGATACAGGGACAAAATTATAAATTCGGACCAAAACGATATTCAGTATTGGACCCGTTTTGTACCGAAAAGTATACTAGTACCTGTGGTCTCTAAAGTCATCAAACTATATGTCTACCGAACTTTTTTGATGATACGAACCCAAACATGTATCCAAAGTTAGATTCCGGTGGGCCGTGAACAATTTTGTCCGTTATATCGAGTCGCAGGCCCGCCAAAGTGGCATTCTGGTCGACCATCTCAGAATCGGACCAAACTTGGCATACATGACCAAAAAAACAATACAGTCCTGTTGATGCAAGTTTCATCTTGAAATGATGAATGTACACAAAGTTATGATATAGTTTCTAAAGGGGCCGATACGGGGTATCTCGACCGATCAGCCTCGATTTCGTTACGTACAGTCGACGAAATTGAGTTCCGTCGAATCCTACACTTCAACAATATTCATACGCGTCTTTCGATGCTTATGGATTGCGACCACGTTGTCCGGTTTGTCGGAGCGCACACCGTATCGGAAAGAATTTCCAAAAATTCTACAGTTTTAGAAACAGTTTTTCTTGATCTTTAGGGACGAATAAATTTCTGCACAATATATGAAAAATTAATCTATCTGAAGGGTTTGAATCCCTATATGTTGTCTTTCACTGTTTCAACTTAGGTTTTCGAAATTTCTAGTATTTAGTTCAAAAAACGTCTTCCAAGTTGGGGGTTTGGGACAATCCTTAACTGTTTCTGAAAACAGTTTTTGGCCGAGTTCGTCTCAATTTTACGAGCGATTCGATGGGTTTCCATAAATTCTAATTGCTGGGGATTCTAGTGGGATATGCAGGCTTTCCAGAGGGGTATACAAAATCGAAAAAAACATAGAAACTAGAGAGAAATTTGATCGCGTAGAGAGGTACCTTACAACGGCTGAAACAGAGCGCTCTCTGTTCTTGGGGCCGGTCCGGCGATGCTGGCGGCTGTGTGGCGAGCGCGTGACGGTTGAAGGTGGTCGGGGGTGTTCGCCTAGGTCAGATGGATGCTCTGGTCGTCGCGCAAAGCTTCTAGGTGGAGTTTTCTTAGGGTTTTTGAAGAGTTTCTAACCATGGGTTCTATATATACCCGCGTTTAAATCCTAATTAAATTCGACTTCGAATCGGGGTTTGATTCAGATTTGAGGGTCGATTCCCATGAATCCTCCAGGGATTATACAATTTTCTTCGGAAGGACTTGGTTTAAAGTTTTGAAAGATTCAAATTTTTGAATCTCTCATATCCTAGCTTCAGCGGACAAGGGGGTCGGGCCTGGGTTGGGTTTGGCATCTTGCGTGTTATTCAATAACTCTCGAGAAATTCCTATTTTTTCTCTTTATATAAAACCTATACATATAAGTATATCAATATACACTCAAATATACCTAGAAAAATTTATAGAAAATCTCATAAATTTTAAAACTCACTAAATACTTGTTAAGTATATTTTAGTAAAACTTTTGTGCAAGAAGTACCCTAAAATAATATTCACTCACTTGTTTTTAATATATAAGAAATCATATAAATAATTATTAAGCTATTTAATAAATAAGGAAATATTAAGAATAATCAATAAAATTTATAATACAAATTCTATAAAATTAGGGGGTTTACATGTTCCAACTCGGAGACCTGCACAACTAATATTTTGAATGTCGACCATTGAAATCTATATACACGCAAACACGATTCCGCTACATGTAGTGGACCAAAATAGTTCATGCAATACAAAAATACATGACTGTAGCAACGGACGGATTCGTCATCTCGATGACGTTAAACATGATTAGTGACATCTAGGTGACGGATATAGGAAAGATTTTGGACGTCGGTAAACAGTTCGCTATATTTTTCCCTCGTCGTATTGCCGAACCTTCGACGACTCTCCGACTACATGACGATGCACGCCTTGAATAGTGTCTGATACGCTCTATAGTCTATTGTTTTATTGTTTCTGAAGCATTCTTTTAACCATTGATTTCTTGGTTTTTTTATGGATGTATGAGTTCGATCGGATCGAGTCGTGAATTGCTGACGAGGTAGATCCGACGGTCATAATTAATTCACCCCCTCTTTATATACCCCTTCGGTTTAATTTGATTTTTTACTCTCTTTTTTCTTTCTCTCTCTTAATTTCATCTCCATTTTTTTGAGAGCATGGAGCTTTGCCTTGAGGCCTAAGAGTGTGGTTTCTGAACCCGTTTTGGTGGTGGAGTAGAAGATTTGGACTGGAAGCTCGTTTTTAGGTATGTACATCTTGCCGATCTATTGAACAATATTGCTTTATTGTTGTTTCCATTTTCTTTGGTATTGAATGTTCAGTATTATCCAATACATGTTTTGCTAAATATGTTTCTCTCATGATTCTCGTCTAGTTGTATGTTTGGAAATTTGATTTGCGCTAAATTTTGATTTACTGCAGTCTTGTTATTTTACTTAGTTGGAAAACTCGGTATCGGAAGTGGTATACGAGTTACCACCATGAGACTTAATCTATATGCTATATGAGACTTACCGTAGTATCGATTTCTTGCTAGACTTGTTTTTGGTGGATTTCTGGACATATTTTCGGTTCTGAAAAATTTGATTTCCTGTATTTTACTAAGAGTTCAGCCTATAAACGACATATTGATGGTGTACTCTATTATATTGAGAATATACCAGTTTAACCCATTTTTGTCACAGAGAGTTTATGTGGCCTATTTATCACCATACCACGGGTATACTGGTCAGTACTGACGGTATTTTAGTGCTTCACATTTTTGCGACAGAAAGTTTTGTTGTGGTCTTAGACCAACATATCGCTGATATACTGGAGTATACTACCGGTATACTGTCAGGACACCCAAGTTCTGTATTTCTTGATTTTATCTATGTTTTATGTTTCTTCTTGTACATCATTTTTTTTGTATGTGCCATGACATGTTTTCATACTGAGTATTACTTATATGTCCAAATTTATTACAATATTGTTCATGCCAAATCTAGTCCAGATCATGGTTGCTTGAGCACGTAGTTGCTACCCTTGCTTGTCACGTACATGCTTTTGTCCTGATTTCTGTATGGCTCATAGTAGCACATATTATCTTATTTGCTTGATAGTGGCTCGTTGTAGCGCACTCTTAATTATTATCTTATCTTGCTTGTATGATAGTGACTCGTCATAGTGCACTCATAATTCTTGTCTTGTCTTGCTAGTGGCTTGTCGTAGCATACTTTTGTTTCATTTTTCTTGTGTTCCTATTGTGACTTGTTATACTGCATCGTGTCTTGTCCTATCCAGTCTTGTATATCCCTGAGGGGGTTATCATGTCTAGAATGGATTATGCACAATGCCACACCTAGAATCCTAAGTAAAAATGTTAAGGATTAACAACTAGCTTGAGTATGTGCAGCACTAGGAGGGGGAATCTTCAGGTGCATGCAGTCCTATATCTTAGCAATATTTTTTTGTGTTGTTTTTATGATTGGAGCTCTCCATCATGAGGGGCACACTTCCAGCTCACCATCCATGATACATATACGTGGACTTTATGCGAGCTCATCGTTGTGTGATGTTTGTCATTAGGAGCACATCTCTCGGGTGGTGCATCTGGTATATTTTTTTTTGGTATTTGGGTAGCTTGGACAGGCGATAGGGCATGTACAGTACAAAAATTCTCAAATTGTATAAGTTAGTAATTAGGATTGTGATAACTCTAGTTAGTTAATGTATTAAGCCGTACTGATTGTTTGACCGTGATTGATAGATGGAGTCCTGTCATGTCTAGTATTGTTGTCTTCTTCCCCGTGTCTCTTGCCGCTGCTCCCCCCCGACCTCGTCGTCGCTCCCCCCTCCCCGACCTCGTCGCTACCACCACCCCTCTCCGACCTCGCCGCTGTTCCGCCCCCTCCCCGACCTAGCTGATGCACCCTTCCCCGACCTCGCTGCTGCTCCCCCCTCCCCAACCTCGCCGCTGCTCCGCCCCCCCCCCCCTCTCCGACCTCGCCGCGGCGAGGTCGGGGAGGGGGGAGAAGCAGTGGTGGTGGTGATGGGGGTTGGTGAAGGTGCTGGTGATGGAGAGGGAGGTGGGCGGAGCTAGGGCGCGGCGAGGCGGGGGCGCGACGGAGGTGGTGCTGGTGATGGAGAGGGAGGGGGGCGGAGCTAGGGCGCGGCGGAGCGGGGTGGGGGGGGGGGGGGGCGGCGGCGGTAGTGATGGTGGTGTTGGTGAAAATGATGGTGGTGGAGGTGGTGGAGGTGGTGATGGTGGTGGTGGTGGGGGGCAGGCGAGGTCGGCGAGGGGGGTGGCGAGAGACGGGGAAGAAGACAACTGGTCGGGGGTATTTTTGTCAAAAAATTTGGGTTAACCTAGTTGACCGTCCATTTTGGACGTAAACCGTCAAAAGTGGGGGATGAATTACAATAGTGTAAAGTTGTGGGGTGCACCTTAAATAAAACTAAAGAAAGTGGGGTGCCACTCAAAAATTTTCTTTTAAAATTTTAACAAATTGTATTGCAAGACGTCGCTATGTCGATGTTATTAAAATTTTGGAGCGACATCTATTTCCATATTATCTAACAGTAGTCGCAACTCGTTGTAGGACGTAGCAAACATTGACATCTTTCATTGGAGTCGCTAAATTTTTAGAATTTAGCGACATCTGGTACTGGGGTAACTGAATATGTCGCTAATATGACTTATTTTTATAGTAAGATGCTTACATTCCCACCTAGATGCTGATAGTTTTACTTTTCTTTGGATTTTGAAAGAAAAAATAGAGCGTCAAGAAGTTGATGATGTACTCTCGAAATCAATTCCAGAGTGTGCCAACTCAGATGACACATTTCCTAAAAAATAGGCCAACTTAGTTGACATATTTCTGATTTTTCAAAGTTCGCCAACAAAGGTCGTGTCCCGTCCCCCTATCTATGCTATTTTGTAAAAATTTTACTACTCTATAATTCTTCTAAAGTGTGTCCCCTTATGAAATTTACTGTTACATTTAGTACCTGGAGACGAGAAAGCCTGGAACTCGTGAATTTTGTATATGCATTCAAAATATAAAAATCTAATATGTTAAAATTCATTAACATGCAATCATATAGGTACATAAAGAGTTGAATGGCTGATCATTGAGCATGGTATGAGGATAAACAGCTTGTAACATAACACGTTTGTCATGTTTTCCATCCCTTTTATGTAGGTCGGTCATTTGTGGAGGCCTACAAAATTCAAGCTTGGCTTACGGACTAAACGAAGAGCCATCTTCAGCTGTTACTACTTACCATAACATATTAAACTTAGGTAAATTATAAGGGCACAGCACATTTTACTCAGGGCTGTCCAAATGTTAGTTTTTCATTATTTACAAGTTTGCCACTGAAAAAATTACTCAGGGCTATCCAAGTGGTAGGTATAAAAGATAAGTGTTATAATTTTTGTTTCTTTCCTCACTCTCCATTCCTCACAAGAAGAAGAAGAACAACAAGAAAAAAAAAAACAAGAACAAGAACGTCAATTTTTGCAAACCTAGTTTATTTTAATTTTTTGCTCTCTTCTAATTTCTCAGATCTCTTTCTCCAAACCCTACTTTATTTTTCTTCTTCTTATTTGGGCATTATGGATGAAACCCTAGTTGTAGAAGAAATTGGGTTATCAAATCTATCAAATCTATTAATCTATTAGTCCATTAACCAATTTTTCTTTATTAATAGAAGAATTATGCATGAAATCCTAGTTGTAGAAGAAAACTATGGAAGAAATCCTAGTTGTAGAATAATTGGGTTCATATCAGGACTGCCACAATTTCTGACAGTCCTAGAAGTATTGAGGACTGCCAGAAATTGTGGCAGTCTTGAAATAGTCTCGATGTACAACAGGACTGCCACAATTGTTGGCAGTCCTAGAAGTAATGAGCACTGCCAGAAATTGTGGCAGTCTTGAAATAGACTCGATGTACAACGGGACTGCCACAATTTCTGGCAGTCCTAGAAGTAATGAGGACTGCCAGAAATTATGGCAATCCTGAAAGGGACATGCTTTACAGCAGGACTGCCACAATTTCTGACAGTCCTAGACATATTGAGGACTGCCAGAAATTGAGGCAGTCCTGAAAGATACTTGCTGTACAGCAAGTTCCTTTCAGAACTGCCACAATTTCTGGCAGTCCTAAAGTCGAAATTCTCGAATTAAAAAAAAACATGTTAGGGTTTATTTCAATCTTGATAATTGAGTAAAATATGCATTTTATGATTTATTTTCATGCATTCTTCGTGAGGAAAGAAGTATTTAACCTTTATTTTCATGCATTTTAGGGTTTATTTAATTTTTTTGGTGCCATCGAAATTGGGAAAGAGAAGAAAACTAGGATTTTGATGGAGATGGTGATGATGGAAATGGTGGAGAAGAAGATGATGATGATGAAAAAAAAAACTAGGATTTTGATGGAGATGTGAGAATGAAAATGGTGGAGAAGAAGAAGATGGATAGAAGAAGAAGAAAGCAAGGGTTTGTGAAGAGAGAGAGTGAAAATTTGAAATGAGAGTGATTTTTCGGGTTTGGGGGGGCTGTGGGGTTTGGACAGCCCCCTGAATGAAAAATTTGGACAGTCCGAGTAAAAGTTCCTCAAAGCCTGGCTAGCCCTAATCCTGGCTAGCCCCGAGTAAATAAACATATGCCCTTATAATTAGCCTAAACTTATATGGTTAATTTAAAATGTGTTATTTTTTCAACTACAATTCGTGTTCGTGTTTGTATATATATATATATATATATATATATATATATATATATATATATATATATATATATATATTTTAACACAAAATACTCTCCATTTTATTCCATAAGAAGAAAATGGGGAATGCCTTCTGGTATACTTGAATAGCTTCGGCTTTTCTTCTTATGAAATAAAATATGGAGTGTTTTGTGTTAATAATATATATATATATATATATATATATATATATATATATATATATATATATATATATATATATATTGTGCTTTCTTTACATGGAGAGAGCTTGCTCTTAACATGTCTTGTAAAAGTTTAGTCTCACATCGGAAAAGCACCATGAGTTATCTCAACATATATACTTGGTTATGTTGTTGAGAGATGCACATAGGGTGGTGACCCTAAGGAGGGAACCATGTAGGTGATTTTACTAGAAGGTAAGAATAAGGCTCCAAGGATTTAGCATTAATGCTTTGGTCATTATTTTGGATTAATTCCATTTGGAGCTAAGCCCCAAAGGGGCTTAGCGGCTCGGGCTCATGGGCTGATGGGATCATGAGGCGTAATGTGGCGTTTTGTTGGCTCACTTAGCACGTCAGCAGCCATGCGGTCCATGCGGCACTTAAGGCCATGTGGCTCATGCGGCCATGCTGCCAGGCTGCTGCTGATGCCGCATGGGGGGCTCCGCTGATTGTGCAGGCTTCAAGTCAGTTATGGAAAGGCTGATTCAATGCGATTAATTCAGATCCACTTTTTGTGGGATTTGAATTAATTTTGTTCCTATCTTTGTAGGATTTGAATTAATTTCGTTGCTATCTTTGTGTGATTTGATTCAATCTTTCCATAACTGAAGAGGCGGCTAGGGTTTCCACCCTCTCTTTATATATACTCTCTTCTGGCCTCCTTTGTGTACCACTACGAATTTTATAAGTCAGAAAAGAGAGAGAGAGAGAGAGAGGGAGCTGCTGCCGCCATTGCAAGTCCATCCGAGGAGTCAAAACAGAGATGACTTCGAGCGTTCCACAAGTTCTTCAACTTGCTGGTTCCTAGAAGCAATTCGTGTGGGACAAATCTTACTTTGAGCAACGGTGTTTTGACACCCCCATCAACTTTTCTTCATCTCATCTTTCTCTAGATTATTGTAACTCGTTCTGTCCCAATTGTAACACGTTTGCAAGGAAGAACGAGAGATCTTCTCTTCTCTATTTCCCTCCTTCATATTGTAATATGGCTATTTGGCTTTTTGTATCATCGTAGATCTTGAGTTTGATCACTGCAAAGTTTTTGTGTGACTCTCAGATCTCGATTGTATCAGTTTTTTCATCTTTGGTCAAGTCCCGGGAGTAACAATCTCATAGCAAGATTCTGGTAAATGGAAAATATTAATGCTTCGCTCGTCCAATCGGACTACTGTAAGTTGAAAAAGTTCGATGGAGAGCATTATCAAGTCTGGAAGAGGAAGATTTATCTAACTCTTCAACTCAAAGACGTTGATCATGTACTGTTGGAGGAAGAACCTTCTGTTCCAGACACTGGTCTACTGCCGCTATCAATGCGGCTACCAAACTCCAGGCCAAATGGAGAAGAGAAAATAGCATCTGCAGGCTTCTCATCCTGAATGCTATGGAGGATTCCCTGGCAGAATCCTACTCGAAGAAGGAATTTGCCAGAGACATATGGGAGTCTGTGAAAAAACTATATGAAGAAGACAGGCACAAGAGCAAGATGTTTGTGGTTGAAAAATATCACAAATTGCTCTTTGAGGACGAGAAGTCCATGTTGCCACAGGTGAAGGAATTTCTGAAGCTGCGTCAGAAACTGGAAGACGAAGAGATGCCCCTTTCCGACAAGTTTGTCGTTGGAGGGATCGTCTCAAAACTTTCTACTGGATGGAGTACCTTCTATGCAAGGATGCTCAGAAAGAAGCTAGACATTAGCTTGGGAGATCTACTTCAAGAGATCCATGTTGAGGACGATATGCGTTCCCAACAGAAGATGGACACTTTGTCCAAACAGTTGGCTATAAGGCCAATCTAGTACAGACGAGAGATCCCAAGGGGAAGCAGGCGGCTTCTCATCACAAGAAGAAGGACTTCACTAATCTAAAAGTGAAGGGTCCTTCATTCAAGCAACAGAAGTCCAAGTCCCACGTGACTTGTTTCAATTGTGGAAAGTAAGGCCACTACAAGAGTGAATGCAGATCCAAGCCTAAACAATCAGAGAAAGGTGAGCCTAGTAAGGTTTCATTGGTTTCTAATATTGTTGCTATGATCGCACAGGTCACAACTGTAGGGGTTGACTCTGACTGGTGGATAGACACTGGTGCGACTTGCCATGTCTGTTCTGTAAGGAATGGTTCGTCACGTACCAGCCAATATCTGAGAAGGTTGTCATGGCAAACCAGGCCCAAGCTGAAGTTCTGGGGATCGGGACTATGGAGCTGAAACTCACTTCTGGGAACACTCTGACGCTTCAAGGTGTGAAGCATGTTCCGGTGATTGCCAAGAACCTGATCTCTGGGAGCCTGCTCTGCAACGCAGGCTTGAGGATGGACATCAGTGCTGGTCAGATGGTGATGTCCAAGAAGGAAACATACTTCGGGAAGGCTTATCAAACCAAAAGAATGTTTAAAATTCGGTTTGTCAACCAGTTTAATGACATTAATGCAGTTGTATTTTCTGATTACTCTCTTGAGTTGTGGCATAATAGACTAGGACATGTTCATTATAAAAGAATTAACAAAATGTTTAGTCTAGGACTTATCTCCAAATGTAGGGGTAAGGTGGATAAGTGTGAAGTGTGTGCTCAGACGAAGATCACAAGGAAACCCTTTCATCGGGTCAATCGAAGCACAGATCTTCTGGAGTTGGTACACTCCGATATCTGTGACTTCAAACATTTCTCCATGAAGGCCGGGATAAAGTATTTCATAACCTTCATCGACGACTTCTTAAAATACGCGTTCGTCTACTTGCTCAAGACTAAAGACGAAGCTTTCGAGAAGTTCGAAGAGTTCAGGGTCGAAGCTGAACGACAGACTGGACAACAACTCAAGAGGTTGAGAAGTGATCGAGGAGGAGAGTACAGGTCTCATGACTTTGTATCGTTCTGCAAAGAACATGAAATCATATGCGAGACTACTGCTCCATATTCTCCTCAATCCAACGGAGTAGCAAAGAGGAAGAACCGAACATTAACAGAAATGATGAATTCAATGCTGTTGGCCCATTCCATGGTCACACCCGATTTCGATAATCAACATACACTTTAGTCAATACACAAAATATAGGAAATGCTGCTAATCATTTCAGGATTTATGAAATCAACGGATGATGTACCGCATCAATCAAAGCGTCAATATCATCAAATCTTCAGAAGACTTATTTCTCATTTTATTCTGTATTTTATATTTTATTGAGTCTAGGATTTATTCTGTAAAATCAATTGTGGTAATACTGGCTTAGGGTTAAAATTGTCCACATTCCAAAATCCTACCTATTTACCATTCGTATTTTCGTTTACAAATATTTCAAAAATATATTTCGAAAGTAGTCTTTCAAAATAATTTTACAAATAACCAAAAACAAATTTGAAAACTGTTTTTGCAAATGATTTTCAAATATCTCCTGACAGAACTCGTAACCGAGTTCGGCCCGAGTTCGGTCAAAAGTTATTCAAACTTCTGTTGCCTCCAAATCAGCGAACAACGTCTCTTTGCGAGATATTTGCATCCGAACTCTGTCCGAGTTCTGCCCGAGTTCGGTTGGAGAAAACACCTATAAATAGAGAAGAACTTTTCATTTCAAATCATCAATTCATTTCTCTCTTCTCTTCTACTCAAGTGTTTTCAAACGATCTAAGATTTTCAAATCTCACCTATACATCTCTTAGCCAAAAGCCAGTACTATCAGAGTTGATTTAGAGTCTTTTGGTTACTCAAGAGTTGTAAAGAGGTCATTCCAAGTTTCAACAACTTTTCCTGTTGTGGAGCTGGTCGTGCGCTCGTCACCAAGCACGGTGTGTGTTGTGGAGCTGGTCGTGCGCTCGTCACCAAGCACGGTGTTGTAAGAGACTGCAAGCTCTCAGTTAAAGCTTGTGCCATAGTGGATTAACATCGAGCAAGAGTACTCGAGACTGGATTAGTCCTCTCAGAGGGATAACAGTATATATCGCCGTGTCACTGAGTTTGAATTCTCTATCTCTATTTACTATCTCATATATATCTGCCATAGTTTAAATTTTTAATTGGTGATTATATTCCGCTGCACACACGCACTCTATTCACCCCCCCTCTAGAGGTGCTCAACGGTCCTACAATTGGTATCAGAGCGGGTTATATTTTTATATAACATACCTTAGAGAGTATATATGGTAGCCGTGAAATCTATATTCAACGGTGAAGGGCAATCCACAAATAGACCTCTCCTATTTGATGGAACAAATTACACATACTGGAAAACACGGATGACTTTCTTTCTAAAGTCTCTCGACTTTGATCTATGGTCAATAGTCATTGATGGTTATAAGAAACCATCCCCAACAGTGGTTGAAGGCCAGCTGGTTGAAAAGACCCATGATAAGTACACTGAAGCTGAAAAGGCTAAAGCTAGCCTTGATGCTCGTTCCATCAATGCACTATTCTGTGCAATTGACAAAATCGAGTTCAACAGAGTTTCAACCTGTAAGACGTCTCACGAAATTTGGAAACTCCTTGAGGTAACCCATGAAGGGACTTTCCAAGTAAAGGAATCCAAAATTAGTAGACTGACACAGGAGTATAAATCTTTTAAGATGAAACCCGGTGAGTCAATTACACAGATGTTTACTCGTTTTCTTGATATAACTAATCCTCTACAATCTTTTGGTAAGGATTACAGTAATCACGAGAAGATCAGGAAAGTGTTGCGGGCTCTAACAAAGAACTGGAATCCAAAAGCCACAGCAATCATTGAAGGAAACGATCTCACCACTATGACTCTGGAAACACTGATGGGCAAACTCATGACCCATGAACTCGACTTGCAAAAATTTGAAGAAGCAACACCAAAGGAGAAAACTATTGCCTTCAAAGCTCAAGCAAGAAAATCAACATACAACGATTCCGATGAAGAATCGTCAAGTGGTGATGAACGAGCCCTACTTGTGAAGAACTTCAAGAAATATCTAAAGTTCACAAGCAGAAAGAAGAAAGACATTCAAGAAAGCAACGAAGATGAAACTATATGCTTTGGATGCAAGAAATCAGGGCATATGAAGAAGGACTGTCCAACCACCAAGAAAAGCAGTCCATACGATAGATCAAGATCAAGCAGAAAAGCTACATCTGGTCGAAAGTATGCGAACACAAGCATCTGGCACGAAAGTGATGCCAGTGACTCAGAAGAAGAAGACAGACCCTGCAGCAATGCAAATGTTTGTCTCATGGCATTTGAAAAGGTATCATCTAACCCTTTATTTGATGATTTTACTTTCGATGAACTAGAGAACGCCTTTAGCGAACTACTTGAAGATCACAAAACTGTGCTCGACAAGTAAAACAATCTCGAAAAGAGATTAAAGCACACACAACCGAGATAGCTAGACTGTCTAATCTAATTGAAGATATTAAAGAGACATCTACCGGTAACACGGAAGAGATAGCCAAACTTAAGGCAGACTATCATGAGGCTATCCTCAATATTGAAAAGAAAGAAAGGGACTATGTCAAAGTACAAAAGCTTTATGACATAGAGAAGAAGATGCACCTAGTAACTGAACAAAGACTCCTTGATATGACTGCTAGATACGAAGAGTCTATTGCGATTTCTAAAAAGTTAGAAATCAAGTTAGGCAAACAGGCAATACCTGTGACACAGCCTAAGATTAGTCCTAATGCGAAGCATACACCTAGAAGGACTAAACACAAGAAAGCACAGAAGAAACACGAACACCATCATGCTTTCACTTACAGGTTCTCCAAACAAAACAAGCTTGCAAATACAGTTTCTATCACTAAACTGACTTGCACATATTGTGGTACGCACGGACACATATCACAATATTGTCTTGCAAGAAAGCTTGTTGACAACCATACTTTAGTCTGGAGACCTAAAGCTAATCTGTGTGGACCCTTCAGAAAATGGGTACCAAAGGATTCATCTACTTGTCTTGTAGGTGGACCCTCAACCCTCTCATGCTAAAAGCAAATGGATTCTCGATAGCGGATGTTCGCGACACATGACTGGTGATGCATCCTTATTCGCTACGCTATCGATGAAGAAAGAAGGATACGTCTCCTTCGGAAACAACTTGAAAGGTGATATAATAGGTAATAGTACTGTAGGTATTTCTCCTTATCCAATAATAAAGGATGTTTGTCTAGTAACTGAATTGAAACATAACCTATTGAGCATAAGTCATTTGGCAGATAATGGTTATGGTATCAATTTTGTGAAAGATAAATGTACCATATATGATATGTCATCTTGTGATCCCGTATATAAAAGGATTAGAGAAGACAACATTTATGTTTTCTTTTTGGAGAATACTAATAATGCAGGAAGATGCCTAGTAGCCAATCAAGATAAAAGCTGGCTATGGCACATGAGACTAGGACATGCAAATATGGATACCATCTCACGTCTGAATACAAAGAAGTTGGTAAAAGGACTCCCTGAAATTCTATTCAAGAGAGATATGGTATGTGCAGACTGTGAAAAGAACAAAGCACGTCTAGTTGCACAAGGTTATAATCAAGAAGAAGGAATTGATTATGATGGGACCTATGCTCCTGTTACTAGACTAGAAGCCATCCGCATGTTTTGCGCATTTGCATGTTTTAATGATTTTAAACTTTTTCAAATGGACGTAAAAAGCGCATTTTTAAATAGATTTTTGAAAGAAGAGGTTTTTGTGAAACAACCCCCTGGTTTTGAAGATTTTCAAAAACCTGATCACGTCTTCAAGCTTAAGAAAGCACTTTATGGACTCAAACAAGCACCTCGTGCTTGGTATGAACGCCTAAGTGCCTTCTTACTTGATAATGGATTTTCGAAAGGAAAGATTGATACTACTTTATTTATAAAATCCATGAATGATGATATACTTCTAGTGCAAATCTATGTAGATGACATTATATTTGGTTCTACTAATGAAAAACTCTGTCAAGATTTTGCCAAGTGTATGCAGAGTGAATTTGAGATGAGTATGATGGAAGAGCTGAACTTCTTCCTAGGACTGCAAATCAAACAACACTCGATCGAAACATTCATCAACCAAGCTAAGTACACGAAGGACATACTAAAAAAGTATGACTTCGAGAATGTAAAGCCAATCGGGACGCCTATGGCTACATCTACAAAGCTTGATGCTGATGAAAGTGGCAAACCTGTCGATCAGCGTAAGTATCGAGGTATGATTGGTAGTTTATTATATTTAACTGCTAGTCGTCCTGATATTATGTTTAGCGTTTGCATATGTGCACGTTATCAGGCAAACCCTAAGGAATCACATCTTAGTGCCGTTAAGCGTATCTTTCGATACCTTAAAGGAACTTCTACAGTTGGCTTATGGTATCCCAAAACCAAATCCTTTGACCTTATAGGTTACTCGGATGCGGATTTTGCTGGATGCAAAGTGGACCGTAAAAGTACCAGTGGCACATGTCATTTCTTAGGAAAGGCCTTAGTCTCTTGGTTTAGTAAGAAACAAAATTCAGTAGCATTATCAACAACTGAGGCTGAGTATATCGCCGCAGGACGTTGTTGTGCTCAGATTTTGTGGATGAAGCAAACCTTAGAGGACTACAATCTGCACTACACAAATGTTCCTATTCATTGTGACAACACTAGTGCAATAAATCTGACTAAGAATCCTGTTTGTCATTCACGCACAAAACACATAGAAATTAGATATCATTTTCTTCGTGATCATCAACAACACGGGGATATTTGCCTAGAATTTATTGACACTAATCATCAACTAGCAGATATATTCACTAAACCATTGGTTGAAGACCATTTTAACATTTTGAGACGTGAGCTCGGCATTCTTGAATTCTCGGACTCATAGTGCATATGGTAATTAAAATTGAATTTATGACTTGATATTTTATTTAACAAAAATTATTTTTGGGTACAAACTTAAAAAGGGTATGTCTGTCACCACAGCTACGGTCGAAGCGAAGCGGTATTTAAGAGTTCCCCGGTAAACCTCCGTTAGCTGGGACAACCCCTACAGTTAACCCAGAAATAACAATCGTTATTTAATAAAACAGTCAAAGTTATTAAATTTCATTTTTAAACTTACCAGACTGCACTGTTTATCTCGGGAATGCAAGTGGCCGAACTCGGCCCGAACTCTGACCGAGTTCGGACCGAATTCGGACCGAGTTCGGTCGGCGCTGTGGTAACTTCCAGAACCGAACAGCCGGCCCTAGTGCCTATAAAATCCAACTTTTCTTCCACTTTTTCTTCACAACAAAACGTGGAAAGCCTTCCTCTCCTCCTAGAAGTCTCTCCTCCTCCATCTTAGCAAGGGTTTGACGAGTTCCAGTGGGCGGTCATCTTCCTTCTCCTTCCTTCTTCAAAGGTATTTTCTCTCCATTTTCTCATGGCCCCCAAGCGTCAAAGAGGAAACACTTCCCAAGGTGCCTCATCTTCCTCTGAATACACCCTGCTAGTCTATTCAGTCCAGCACGACCTAGAGATCCCGATGAATACGATTCTACTTTGTTCCCCGACAAAGACTTTTCG
Organism: Iris pallida; assembly: GCA_029216955.1. Lineage (NCBI taxonomy): Eukaryota > Viridiplantae > Streptophyta > Magnoliopsida > Asparagales > Iridaceae > Iris > Iris pallida. The sequence continues at coordinate 10,870,566 of JANAVB010027999.1, read as the reverse complement.
GATCTCTGGTTCGACTCTTTCTCTGGTCGTCGTATTTGCTCTGGAGCTTTCGTTAATTTTACTATTTTCTTTGAATATGCTCCAATTTTTGACCAACTTGGATACCGCGATTTCTTCGAGGTCCAAGAGAGCATTTATGACAACACCGTCCGTATGTTTTACTGTAATCTGCAGGTAAAATCAAACGGCAATTTCTATTCTTGCATTGCTGGGCAAGAATTGGAATTTAGTGCCACCGACATTAGCGAATTCTTTCATATTCCTGATCTTGGTGATGCATTAGTTGACATCTACCACATTCAGTTCTCTGCTGAGGTCACTCTTGCTTCCTTTAGGGAATTAATCTGTCAACCTAACCCTCCTTCCCGGAGAATTTTTGCCAAACATCTGAACCAAACATTCTATGAGCTTCATCGTATGATATTTTCTGTTCTTCTTCCGAAGAAAGGCTCTACTGATGAAGTTACCTTTTTGGAACTATCTGCTCTATATCACATCCACTTTGGCATCTCATTCTCCGTTCCTAAAACTATGATGTCCTGGATGCTTAACTGCAAAAATACAGGTAGGAATCTAGTATATCCTATGCACCTTGCTTCTATCTTTCGACGTTTCGAGATTGATCTTGAGACGTGTGCCATCTCCTCTCCTCCTGTTGAGCTGACTCGATCTCGTCGATTTCCTGCACCACCTCTGCCTCCTGGAGCTGATCCTGCTCCAGCTGCTGATGCTGAGGTCCCTCCGGCTGATGCTCCTCCTGCTCCGGCCCCTGCCCCAGGATTCGATCAGACTTTCTACCAGCGCTTCGATGACTTTGTTGCTGTCTCTACGCAACATCATCAGGACTCAGAGTTCTGACACATTTCTCAGGCCCAGGTGCTGAGAAATAGTATTGCTGACCTCCACTATAGCCTGGCTCAGGATTCAGTTCATCCGGTCACCATCTTACCTCACCCTGCTTTTCTGGGTCCTCGATTTACTGATGAGGTTACCTTTCAGTATTTCGACCCGACTACAGCCTACTTTCCTCATGATCCTCCCGGTGCGGACGACCCCACGATGTGACGTGGATTCAGCTATGGGCTAGTGGATATTGATTTGATTAGTTGATGTAGCAATTTTTTTTATTTTTCATGTCTAAACTGATTAGTTAGACATTATCAGTTGTACTTTTGGATTTCTAGTGGAAACTTCTATGTTATTTCAGTTTATTATGAGCTGGTTCATTCTATATCATTTGTTTCCATATATGTCAATGCTAGAATTATTTCTTTTTGCTTCACTTTGTCTATTGTTGGCTTCACGATTTACGGGGGAGCCTATTCATTTTACTACTTGACAAAGGGGGAGAAAAAGAGTATACCAAAGCGCATATACAATCCAAATCCAAAATCCAAACTCTCAATTTTGTTTCAGGTACTTTGTATTTTATTTTATTTGATATAAATATATTTTGGTATAGACTCAAGTTTGTCAATTATCAAAATGGGGGAGATTGTTGGCCCATTCCATGGTCACACCCGATTTCGATAATCAACATACACTTTAGTCAATACACAAAATATAGGAAATACTGCTAATCATTTCAGGATTCATGAAATCAACGGACGATGTACTGCATCAATCAAAGCGTCAATATCATCAAATCTTCAGAAGACTCATTTCTCATTTTATTCTGTATTTTATATTTTATTGAGTCTAGGATTTATTCTGTAAAATCAATTGTGGTAATACTGGCTTAGGGTTAAAACTGTCCACATTCCAAAGCCTACCTATTTACCATTCGTATTTTCGTTTACAAATATTTCAAAAACATATTTCGAAAATAGTCTTTCAAAATGATTTTACAAATAACCAAAACAAATTTGAAAACTGTTTTTGCAAATGATTTTCAAATATCTCCTGACAGAACTCGTAACCGAGTTCGGCCCGAGTTCGGTCCGAACTCTGACCGAGTTCGGTCAAAAGTTATTCAAACTTCTGTTGCCTCCAAATCAGCGAGCAACGTCTCTTTGCGAGATATTTGCATCCGAACTCTGTCCGAGTTCTGCCCAAGTTCGGTTGGAGAAAACACCTATAAATAGAGAAGAACTTTTCATTTCAAATCATCAATTCATTTCTCTCTTCTCTTCTACTCAAGTGTTTTCAAACGATCTAAGATTTTCAAATCTCACCTATACATCTCTTAGCCAAAAGCCAGTACTATCAGAGTTGATTTAGAGTCTTTTGGTTACTCAAGAGTTGTAAAGAGGTCGTTCCAAGTTTCAACAACTTTTCCTGTTGTGGAGCTGGTCGTGCACTCATCACCAAGCACGGTGTGTGTTGTGGAGCTGGTCGTGCGCTCGTCACCAAGTACGGTGTTGTAAGAGACTGCAAGCTCTCAGTTAAAGCTTGTGCCATAGTGGATTAACATCGAGCAAGAGTACTCGAGACTGGATTAGTCCTCTCAGAGGGATGCCAGTATATATCGCCGTGTCACTGAGTTTGAATTCTCTATCTCTATTTACTGTCTCATATATATCTGCCATAGTTTAAATTTTTTAATTGGTGATTATATTCCGCTGTATACACGCACTCTATTCACCCCCCCTCTAGAGGTGCTCAATGGTCCTACAAATGCTGCTTACTGCAGGTCTGCCAAAATACTACTGGAGAGAAGCTGCATTAACGGCCACTTTCATTCTGAATAGAGTGCTATATGCAACTTTGGACGTAACTCCTCATGAACTCTGGTTCAAAGTCAGACCAAACTTGAATGTCATTCGAGTATGGGGGTGTCTGGCGTATGTGAAGCTCCTAGATTTGAAGATTTAGAAGCTGGGGACAATGACTATGAAGGCGATCTTCTTGGGATATTCCGAGAAGAGTGATGCTCGAAGATTTCTTGATATTGAGTCAAATCATATCATCGAATCTCGCGATGCTGAATACTTTGAAGACAAGTTTGTGAAAGACAAAAACATTGTTCTTTCGGACATTCTGAAAAATAATGTAGGTGCAAATGAGACTGAAATCTCATATGGGCCAATAGTCCAAGAAGAAGTTGTAGTTGATGAAACAACTCTTATACCAGAACTTGCAGAGCCGTCAGCAAAGCGAGCGAGGAGACCTAAACACTTCGGATATGACTTTGTCACCTATCATGTGGAAGCAGATCCGCTTACCTATGATGAGGCGATGAAAACCAGAGATGCTATCTTCTGGAAGAAGGCAGTGAATGACAAGTTTGACTCTACCACGTCCAATAACACATGGGTGTTGGTAGATCTACCTGAAGGAGAAAAGCCCATCGGATGTAAATGGATCTTCAAGAAGAAGATGAAGGCAGATGGAACTATTGACAAGTTCAAGGCCAGGCTGGTAGCCAAGGGATTTTTTCAGAAACAGGAGATAGACTACTTTGACACGTACGCTCTAGTAGCTCGGATGACCACCATCAGAATGTTAATCGCTCTAGCAGCTATACATAAGTTGGTGATACATCAGATGGATGTAAAGACAGCATTCCTGAATGGAGAGCTGACCGAAGAGATTTACATGCAACAGCCAGATGGATTTGTCATCAAAGGTCTTGAAGACAAAGTTTGTAAGTTGGTGAAATCATTGCATGGTTTGAAGCAATCTTCCAAGATGTGGCATGAGAAGTTTGACAAAGTTATTAGGGCAAACGGCTACAGAGTCAGCGAGACGGACAAATGTGTTTACACAAAGTTCGTCGATGAAAGAGGAGTCATCGTTTATCTGTACGTGGACGACATGCTAATCCTAGGGACGAATATAGACTGTGTCACGAAGACAAAGAAGTTCCTCTCAACCAAGTTCATTATGAAGGACTTAGGGGATGCTGATGTCATCTTGGGCATAAAGATCATCCGGACAGATACTGGAGTAGTGCTGTCACAATCTCACTACATTGAGAAGATGCTCACATGCTATGGGTATAAGGATCTTCCAGGGATCGATACGCCATACAGGGGTGATCAGAAGCTGAAGCCAAACTCGAGGGAAAGCGTCAGGCAGCTGGAGTATTATAGCATTATCAGAAGTTTGATGTACACAACCACTGCCACAAGGCCTGACATAGCTTTTGTCGTGGGAATGCTGAGTCGGTTCACATGCAACCCAGGGATTGAGCACTGGAAAGCTGTGAAGCGGGTGATGAAATATCTCAAGAAGACTCAGATATATATACTGTACTACAACGGATATCCGACAGTAGTGGAAGGCTTCAGTGATGCTAGCTGGTGTTCAGAGGTGGAAAGCAAAAGATCCACAGAAGGATATGTCTTTTCCTTGGGTGGAGCTGCTATATCGTGAAAGTCGAAGAAGCAGACTATACTCTCTCGTTCCTCCATGGAATCTGAATTCTATACACTTGAAACTGCAGCAGATGAAGCAGAATGGCTTCGGAAGCTCATGTATGATCTTCCAGTAGTTGGGGCTCAGATACCGGCGATACCGATATACTGTGACAACCAGGCGACTGCGGCGGTGGCATCAAATGACCTCTTCAACGGAAAGAAGAGGACTGTGCGGTTGAATCCCATGGCAGTACACGATATTATCAAAAGAGGTATAATTGCAGTGATTAATGTTCGGAGTTAGGAGAACCTGGCAGTTCCATTCACAAAGGGCCTCAAGCGCCAGTTGGTCGATGAGACAGCTTATAAAATGGGCTTGAAGTCATTCTGATAGTGTGTCTTTGTAATCCTACCACAAAGTTTTATGCTATTAGTTCAAAGAAAAATCTACTAGGCATCTAACTTTTGGTTCAAAGGAGGAACTGACTGGAAAACTATCAGGTAACAGTGGGTACTTGTTCTCTGGAACATAGAAGGGATACGGACCCATAACCACTATTGTCTACTATGTATTTTCTACAAAAAAATAGATCCTATGGAAGGTTGGCTTAAACGCCTTAATGAGTTCTCAGGCAGAGTGAATGCTTGGTGTTCTTTACAGGAAGCACGGTAGAGCAGCACTACAAGGAGTGAACCTCCATGCTACAGTGGGGTGACTCCACAATGAGGTTCCCAGGTCTGGGGTAATGCCTTGGCTTTGTAAGCCAAGTCATAGCGGCGTAGCACCGCAAATAGACAGGTAGCCTAATGCTGTATAACATAATTAAAGAGTTGTAGACAGCATTATAAAGGGGAGGATAGCCCCATGTTATAGTGGCACGACACCACGATGAGGTACCCAGGTAGGGGTAAAGCCTCGGCCTTGCAAGCCATGTCGTTGCGGTGTAACACCGCAAGGAAGCCTTAGACTTCATGCTGAGTAGATTGGCACTACAAAGAGGCTGAGACCTCATGCTACAATAGTATGACACTACGATGAGGTTCCCAGGTAGGGGTAATGCCTCGGCTTCAGGCCATGTCATAGCGGAGTAGCACCGCAAGGAAGCTCAAGGCTTCAGGCGATGTCTCTTTAATAAAGAACTCACCTATAGTGTATGTAAATAGATATCAGGCCGTCTCTTGAGGGTAAACTTGTAGACGCCCAAAATTATACACTAAAACCAGGCTGGCACAGGGCCTTTAATGTGCAGCCAGAAGCACAAGTAACTACACTTTGTGAGTGGAAAGAATTACAATTGTGGTGCAGAATTTAAGGCGTAGTCCATTCTTGTATCACATTGTTATTTAACCCATGCGGGAAGATTCAAGTCGTCAGAGACATCTATCCTAATGCAAAATGGACAGTTACTGTAGAGAACGCTCAACCCTGGACACATATATATTGTGATATGTGGAAGATTGTTGGTGCTTTCTTTACATGGAGAGAGCTTGCTCTCAGCATACCTTGTAAAAGTTTAGTCCCACATCGAAAATGCACCATGAGTTATCTCAACATATATACTTGGTTATGTTGTTGAGAGATGCACATGGGATGGTGACGCTAAGGAGGGAACCATATGGGTGATTTTACTAGGAGGTAAGAATAAGGCTCCAAGGATTTAGTATTAATGCTTTTGTCATTCTCTTGGATTAATTCCATTTGGAGCTAAGCCCCAAAGGGGCTTAGCGGCTCGGGCTCGGGCTCATGGGCTCACGAGGCGTAATGTGGCATTTTATTGACGCACTTTGTACTTAGCACATCAGCAGCCATGCGGTCCATGCGGCACTTGAGGCCATGCGGCTCATGCGGCCAGGCTGTCAGGCTGCTGCTGCTACCGTATGGAGGGCTCCGCTAACTGTGCAGGCTTCATGTCAGTTATGGAAAGACTGATTCAATGCGATTAATTCAGATCCACTTTTTGTGGGATTTGAATTAATTTCATTGCTATCTTTGTGGGATTTGAATTAATTTCATTGCTATTTTTGTGGGATTTGATTCAATCTTTTCATAACTGAAGAGGCGGCTAAAGTTTTCCACCCTCTCTCTATATATACTCTCTTCTGGCCTCCTTTGTGTACCACTATGAATTTTATAAGTCAGAAAAGAGAGAGAGAGAGAGAGAGGGAGCTGCTGCCGCCATTGCAAGTCCATCCGAAGAGTCAGAACAGAGGTGACTTCGAGCGTTCCACAAGTTTTTCAACTTGCTGGTTCCGGGAAGCAATTCGTGTGGGGCAAATTTTGCTTTGAGGAACGGTGTTTTGACACCCCAGCAACTTTTCTTCATCTCATCTTTCTCTAGATTATTGTAACTCGTTCTATCCCAATTGCAACATGTTTGGAAGGAAGAATGAGAGATCTTCTCTTCTCTATTTCCCTCCTTCATATTGTAATCTGGCTATTTAGCTTTTTGTATCATCGTAGATCTTGTGTTTAATCACTGTAAAGTTTTTGTATGACTTTCAGATCTCGATTGTATCAGTTTTTCCATCTTTGGTCAAGCCCCGGGAGTAACAATCTCAAAGCAAGATCCTGGTAGATGGAAAACATTAATGCTTCGCTCGTCCAATCGGACTACTGTAAGTTGGAAAAGTTCGATGGAGAGCATTATCAAGTCTGGAAGAGGAAGGTTTATCTAACTCTTCAACTCAAAGACGTTGATCATGTACTGTTGGAGGAAGAACCTTCTGTTCCAGATACTGGGTCTACTGTCGTAATCAATGCGGCTACCAAACTCCAGGCCAAATGAAGAAGGAAAAATAACATCTACAGGCTTCTCATCCTGAATGCTATGGAGGATTCCATGGCATAATCCTACTCGAAGAAGGAATTTGCCAGAGACATATGGGAGTCTGTGGAAAAACTGTATGAAGAAGACAAGAACAGGAGCAAGATGTTTGTGGTTGAAAAATATCATAAATTGCTCTTTGAGGACGAGAAGTCCATGTTGCCACAGGTGAAGGAATTTCTGAAGCTACGTCAGAAACTGGAAGACGAAGAGATGCCCCTTCCCGACAAGTTTGTCGTTTGAGGGATCGTCTCAAAACTTCCTGCTGGATGGAGTACCTTCTATGCAAGGATGCTCAGAAAGAAGCTAGACATTAGCTTGGGAGATCTACTTCAAGAGATCCATGTTGAGGACGAGATGCGTTCCCAACAGAAGATGGACACTCTGTCCAAACAGTTGGCTAAGGCCAATCTAGTGCAGACGAGAGATCCCAAGGGAAAGCAGGCGGCTTCTCATCACAAGAAGAAGGACTTCACTAATCTAAAAGTGAAGAGTCCTTCATTCAAGCAACAGAAGTCCAAGTCTCATGTAACTTGTTTCAATTGTGGCAAGAAAGGCCACTACAAGAGTGAATGCAAATCCAAGCCTAAACAATCAGAGAAAGATGAGCCTAGTAAGGTTTTATTGGTTTCTAACATTGTTGCTATGATCGTACAGGTCACAACTGTGGGGGTTGACTCTGACTGGTGGATAGACACTTGTGTGACTTGCCATGTCTATTCTGGCAAGGAATGGTTCGTCACGTACCAGCCAATATATGAGAAGGTTGTCTTGGCAAACCAGGTCCAAGCTGAAGTTCTAGGGATCGGGACTGTGGAGCTGAAACTCACTTCTGGGAATACTCTGACGCTTCAAGGTGTAAAGCATGTTCCGGTGATTGCCAAGAACCTGATCTCTGGGAGCCTGCTCTGCAATGCAGGCTTGAGGATGGACATCAATGCTGGTCAGATGGTAATGTCCAAGAAGGGAACATACTTCGGGAAGGCTTATCAAACTGAAGAAATGTTTAAAATTCGGCTTGTCAACCAGTTTAATGACATTAATGCAGTTGTATTTTCTGATTACTCTCTTGAGTTGTGGCATAATAGACTAGGACATGTTCATTGTAAAAGAATTAACAAAATATTTAGTCTAGGACTTATCTCCAAATGTGGGAGTAAGGTGGAGAAGTGTGAAGTGTGTGCTCAGACGAAGATCATAAGGAAACCCTTTATCGGGTCAATCGAAGCACATATCTTCTGGAGTTGGTACACTCCCATATCTGTGACTTCAAATATTTCTCCACGAAGGCCGGGATGAAGTATTTCATAACCTTCATCGAAGACTTCTCAAAATATGCTTTCGTCTACTTGCTCAAGACTAAAGACGAAGCTTTCGAGAAGTTCAGAGAATTCAGGGCCGAAGCTGAATGGCAGACTGGACAAAAACTCAAGAGGTTGAAAAGTGATCGAGGAGGGGAGTACAGGTCTCATGACTTCGTATCGTTCTGCAAAGAACATGAATCATATGCGAGACTATTGCTCCATATTCCCTCAATCCAACGGAGTAGCAGTGAGAAAGAACCGAACATTAACAAAATATGAATTCAATGCTGCTTACTGCAGGTCTTCCAAAATGCTACTGGAGAGAAGCTGCATTAACGGCCACTTTCATTCTGAATAGAGTGCCATATGCAACTTCGGACGTAACTCCTCATGAACTCTAGTTCAAAGTCAGACCAAACTTGAATGTCATTCGAGTGTGGGGGTGTCTGGCGTATGAAGCTCCCAGATCTGAAGATTCAGAAGCTGGGGATAAGGACTATGAAGGCGATCTTCTTGGGGTATGCCGAGAAGAGTGATGCTCGAAAATTTCTTGATATTGAGTCAAATCATATTATCGAATCTCGCGATGCTGAATACTTTGAAGACAAGTTTACGAAAGACAAAAAAATTATTCTTTCGGACATTCCGAAAAATGATGTAGGTGCAAATGAGATTGAAATCTCATATGGGCCAGTAGTCCAAGAAGAAGCTGTTGTTGATAAACAACTCTTGTACCAGAACTCGCAGAGCCGTCAGCAAAGCGAGCAAGGAGACCTAAAGACTTCGGAGATGCACCTATCATGTGGAAGCAGATCCGCTTACCTATGATGAGGCATGAAGACCAGAGATGTTATCTTCTAGAAGGAGGCAGTGAATGACGAGTTTGACTCTATCATCTCCAATAACGCATGGGTGTTGGTAGATCTACCTGAAGGAGAAAAGCCCATCGGATGTAAATGGATCTTCAAGAAGAAGATGAAGGCGGATAGAACTATTGACAAGTTCAAGGCTAGGCTGGTAGCCAAGAGATTTTTTCAGAAACAGGGGATAGACTACTTTGACACGTACGCTCCAGTAGCTCGGATGACCACCATCAGAATGTTAATCGCTCTAGCAGCTGTACATAAGTTGGTGATACATCAGATGGATGTAAAGCAGCATTCCTGAATGGGGAGCGACGAAGAGATTTATATGCAATAGCCAGATGGATTTGTCGTCAAAGGTCTTGAAGACAAAGTCTGCAAGTTAGTGAAATCATTGTATGGTTTGAAGCAAGCTCCCAAGATGTGGCATGAGAAGTTTGACAAAGTTATTAGGGCAAACGGCTACAGAGTCAGAGAGACGGACAAATGTGTTTACACAAAGTTTGCTGATGGAAGAGGAGTTATCGTTTGTCTGTACGTAGACGACATGCTAATCCTAGGGATGGATATAGGCCTTTTCACGGAGACAAAGAAGTTCCTCTCAACCAAGTTCAGTATGAAGGACTTGGGGGATGCAGATGTCATCTTGGGCATAAAGATCATCCGGACAGACACTGGAGTAGTGCTGTCACAATCTCACTACATTGAGAAGATGCTCACATGCTATGGGTATAAGGATCTTCCAGGATCGATACGCCATACAGGAGTGATCAGAAGCTGAAGCCAAACTCGAGGGAAAGCGTCAGGCAGCTGGAGTATTCTAGCATTATCGGAAGTTTGATGTACGCAACCACTGCCACAAGGCCTGACATAGCTTTCGCGTAGGAATGCTGAGTCGGTTCATAAGCAACCCAGGGATTGAGCACTGGAAAGCTGTGAAGCGGGTGATGAGATATCTCAAGAAGACTCAGACGTATGCATTGCACTACAACGGGTATCTGTCAGCCCCTGTTTTTCAAATTTTATTTTAATTAGTGTTAATTAGTTGCTAATGACCTATTTAGTTTAAAATAATTTATTAGAATTTTTGGAATTTTTCTAGAATTTTTATTAAATTTTTAAATGAATTTTATAGCTTAAAATAATCTGTAATTTGTAGAATTATTTTAATATCAATATGCAAATTGATTGAATTGTTAATAACAGTTTACAATTTAATGATTTGTTTTAAATTGCGGTTGCAAATTATATTTGCAACTAATAGGCGTAGGGCTAATTTACAAAATTCTAAAATCTGGGGGTTTTTTGCTAAACCTAACCCTAACCCTAACCCGACCACCGCCTTTGCGCTATCATCGTCTCCGCCTAACCCGGCCTAAACCCTAACCCTAATCCCTAATTTTCCCAAAATTCGACTTTTCCATCACCTTTCGATCCTATAAAACTACCCCGACCAAAACCCTAGCCTAGGACACTACCCGACCGCCCCAACACCAGCCCTGACTCCTTTCTTCTCCGACCAACCACACCGGAGATCGCCCTTGCCAGCCCGACGCCTACGGCCCACTGCGACCGATTAGTGCTCTTAGACTAGTTTTGACCTCGGTTGACCGTTTTGACCAAAAGTCAACGAAAGTCAACCAAAAGTCAAACTTAGCCTAAAAGTGACTAGAATTGACCCGAAACAAAACTAGAGTTGACCAGTTGACTGAAAGTCAACAGTTGGTCAATATTACCCGATGGACCCGACCCAACCCGAGTTCAACCCGATCCTCCGGACTTGGTCTTGGGATTCATATGTTGAACCCGAGGTCGGGCCGGCTTGGGCTCGGGTTAGGCTTATGATTCATCTGGTTGGGCTCGGGTTGACCTCAAGCCCGACCCAACCCGCCCGAGTTGCACCCCTACACACGGTTACCATGTCTCTCTACTGTAATATACACTAGGAAGTTCAGATACTGAAAATATCGATGTTTGTTCCATTCTATGTCTAGTGAAGATAATTGTCTAGACTTAGTCAACTTCTCCCAGTTTGACTAGTTACTGCACTGAATATGTGTGTCCATCTTTGCAGAATTATTTCCAAATGGATATGAATTACTACTTGCGGAATCATTCATGGATGTACAATCGTCGTCCTGATGATATGTGTAGTGTGCGGGATGAATACATAGCGAGAGTAGAGCAGTTCCAGCAGTTTGCTAAGGCGTTCCCTCAGTACATGGACGGCACCAAAATTAAGTGTCCGTGTGTGAAATGTCATAACTTAAAATATTATCAAGAAGTGGAAGTGACATATTATTTGTACTCGAGGGGTTTACGCCTAATTACTATCAGTAGACCGCACACGGAGAACTTGTGTCTTTAGCATCAGAGCCAGAGCCTTATGATGAGCCGTAAATACATGCGGGACCTAATTTTGTTTCAGATAATCATGCATACGACGATGGGTGCGTGAACATGGTTTTCGACGCTGCGGAACCTAGTTTCGTTCATGATGCAGCTGAGGAGGCACCGAATGTCGATGCTACAAAGTTCATGGAGTTGCTGGAGAATGCAAGGACTCCATTGTATCCTATTTGTGAGGATCATTCACCGTTGGAGGTGGTTACAAGATTGAGCATTAAGTCAGATTTTAACATGTCACAAGAATGCTACAACCGAGTGTTGGAGTTGATTATAGAGATCTTGCCGGCGGGTGCTAAGTTACCTAAAGACTTCTATCGGTCTAAGAGGATGGTGAGATCGCTCTGGATGGGATACGAGAAAATCAATTCTTATCGCAATGGGTGCATGCTGCACTACAAAGACGACAAGGATGCAGATGCGTGCAGATTTTGTGGTGCTGATCGTTATAAGACAACTAGTACATGAAGGTCAATCGGTACAAGAAGACCGACCGATTCAATGCACTACTTGCCTTTAACGCCACGTTGCAAAGATTATTTATGGTGAAAGAGACGGCCGAAAATATGAGTTGGCACATGCGAGAACAGATTGAAGGAGTGTTGGATCACCCATTCGATGGAGAAGTATGAAAGCACTTTGATCGAGTGTATCCTGATTTTGCTTCAGATTCACGTAATGTCAGGTTGGCACTATCTTCTGACGGTTTTACTCCTTTTGGTCTTTCGGGATCCAGTATTCGTGCTGGCCTGTGATTGTTACTCTGTATAACCTATCACCTTGGATGTGCATGAAGACTCAGTACATGTTTCTAACCGTTATAATTCCTGTCGACCAATTCAAGAGGAACATTGATGTGTACTTACAGCCTTTGATAGATGAGTTGAATCAGTTATGGGAAGTAGGCGCTAACACGTACGATGTTTCCAGGAAGCAGAATTTTCAGATGAAGACAACCCTTATGCGGACCATCAACGACTTTTTGGCCTATGAAATATTATCTGGATGGAGCACTCATGGCCGTCTCTCATGTCCGTATAGCATGGACCGTACTAAGGCTTTTCGTTTGAAATACGAAGGAAAACCGTACTTTTTTTATTGTCATCGATAATTTCTGCCAAAAGATCATCCGTTCAGAAGGAACAGGAATACATTCCGTACCGGCATTGTAGAGAAGGGTGATCCCCCGCCAAGGTGGTACGGAGCCAGGATATGGGAGGAGGTTAGAGATTTTCCAAGTTCTATCGAGAGATCTACAACTAGGTACAAGTGCGATGGATTTGGTAGAGATCATAACTGGACAAAGAGGAGCATATTCTGGGATCTGCCATATTGGAGTACCAATCTGATAGACATAATCTTGATGTCATGCATATTGGGAAGAATGTGTTTGATAACATAATTAATACTGTGATGGACGTAAAGGGAAAAATGAAAGACAATCCCAAGGCCAGGTTGGACTTAGAAGAAATATGCAAACGCCCTGCGTGCATTTGATAGAGGAGAATGGAAAACAGTTCCTGCCGAAGTCAATTTTCTCACTGGACAAGAGGATAAAGTGAGACTTTGTCGGTGGATTCAGGCCCTAAAATTTGAGACGGATATGTGTCAAATCTGAGAAGATGTGTCGATCCGAAGAAAACAAATTGACGGGTATGAAGAACCACGATTGTCACGTATTCATGGAGAGGTTAATTTCTATTGCATTTTGGGAATTCTTACCACAGGCAGTTTGGGATCCGTTGACGGAGCTTAGCATATTCTTCAGGGATCTTTCTTCTAAGAAATTGCTCGTTGATCGTCTAGAAAAGAAAGAGAAGGACATTACGGTAACACTGTGTAAGCTAGAGAGGGTGTTTCTTCTGGATTCTTCGACTCTATGGAGCATTTGCCGATTCATCTATCCTATGAGGCACATGTTGGTGGACCCGTTGAATATCAATGGATGTACCCGTTCGAGCGACATTTGAATCACCTAAAAAGAAAGGTGAAAAATAAGGCACGGGTCGAGGGTTCTATTTGTTAAGCCTATGTTCTCGAGGAGATTACAAACTTTTGTTCGATGTATTTCAAGCCTCATGTTGCAACTAATAGAACGAGAGCTTCCAGAAACGACGACGAAGATCATGAATGTAATGATACAATACTGAAGGTATTCAATGCTCTAGGAAAGCCATCGGATAAAATAAAGAAGAGATATCTGAACGATGACGAGCTAAGGGCTGCTCAGGTGTATGTATTACTCAACTGCGACGATGATGAAGTAGAGAAGCTAGAGGGGTAAGTAATTAATACGTCTATATTATTTTAATAGTGTTGATTATTATACTATTACATTAATTGAACGATGTTGTTTTCAGCATATTTAATGATGATGTGAGGTCAGGTAGGCCACACATAATAGAAGAAGAACTAGAACAAGAAATGAGACGTTATTTTCCATCATGGTTGAGTGCATATATAAGACTTGAGAACTCTGTAATTACCTTTCTGTATATGTACTTGAGAATGAGCTTAATTTATTTTTTCGTGGTATTTAGGTTGATCGTCCATACGCAAGACTTGAGAATGAGTTTATTAGAACGCTAGCCAAGGGGCCAATTTATGCTACAAAAATATGGCCAAGCTACTATGTGAATGGGTTTAGGTTCAAGTCAACAACTTGTCCGATCAGAGACAACTTTGTGGATCTCGATTCCACCAAAAATAGTTGTTTGTGTATCAGATCTTCGAACTACAAAGATGTTGATACGGACAACAATTTCTATGAAGTCCAACGGGAGATTGTGGAGCTGACATATAGTTATGGAATAGAGACTGCTAAGATTGTGTTATTCAGGTGTGATTGGTTCGATCCAATTGAAGGTCAAGGTTGGAAAGTAGACAAGCACGGTCTTGTGGATATAAACTATCGGCGTCGATATCAAGCCTATGAACCATTTGTCCTATCAAGTCAGGTTCAGCTCGTGCACTTCATAAGTTATCTTAAACGGGAACAACAAGGTCGGATTGGTGGACAGTATGCGAAACAAAGCTAGAAATACCTTTGAGGTTGACGATATAGCTTATTAAGAGGATGAACTACCTCTTGTAACAAATATTATAGAAGTGGACACGACGAAAGTTCCTCATTACACATCTAATTGTGTAGAAGAAGTAGAATTATCTGAAGAGGAAGATGCAGATGAAAGTGAAGATGTAGAGGAGGAAGAAGAAAAAGAAGAAGAAGAGAAGAAGAAGAAGAAGAAGAAGAAGATGAGCTAAACGAACTAGATAAATTTTCAGAAGAGGATTAAATCTGTATGTTTGTTTTATCATCATATTTGACACTTTAGTGACACTTTTGTGACTATGATATTTTTCAAAAATCTGTGATGTCTATCATATAAATATGTATATTTGTTTTATTGTCATATGTTATTATCAGGTATGACTAGACCCGACGACGCAGAGGATATTATGTTAGGCAGTCCCGTGTACGTCAGGTTGGGGATACAGATTCCGTACCCTCATCCTCATCTCCGAGTCGCCAGTGTACCATTCTGTTCCTGGCCCATTACCGGGACAGGGCAGTTCCAGCAGGTTGGCGACTCCTCCCTCGTCGTCCAGCATTCCTCCCACGTCTAGCATTCCTTCCGCGTCCAGCATTCCTCCGTGTCCAGCATTCCTCCTGTCGACGGCTCCATGGGAGAGCCGACGTCGAGCATATGGAGGACGGCGATCAGATTGATCCTGGTCAGGCAGGAGGTGAGAGCAACCCTCCATGCGCTCCCCTGGACGAGACACATGCGGAGATTTGGACGAACGGGCCTACGAAGTAAGTTAATTAGTTAATATATTTTCTCAAATGATTATATGTACATATATATTCATGAAATTTTTTATTGTATAGATATCGGCCTCCTGTAGTACAGAGACAGTTGGGATTATTTCTGAGGCAGAACTATGGTGGGCCTTGGATTAACTACTCAGATGCTCCACAGATAGGAAGGCCTTTTGGTTGGCCCACTTCAAGGTAAAAATTTTGTTTATTTTTAAATTTTAATAATCATTTATGTATATTATACAACTTTTTCTATTTTATTTCTTGTAGAGGACCTATTTCTATCCACCACACCGGGTGGCGAAGATCGAGGCGCAATTTTCTGTCGTCACAGGCAAGCTCATCCGTGCTGCGATCCACGACCAGAAGTCTCGTGATCGCTCCGGAAAGCCGATCCATGGTTGGATCATGCCAGAGCAGTGGACTGCGATGAAGGCTAGATTCGGTGAGGCCAGGTACCAGGGCGGTCTGACAAGGCCAAGGTGGCGCGGTCGAGCCAGTAAGTGGTGTGGTGGCTCCATTCTTATGACGGAGCATTTTCGTCGTCTAGTACGTTTCCTATGACGGACATTATTTTATATATAGTTGGATAGAATGTTTAATACTAATAATAGATAATATATTTTAACGGTAAAAAGGGTGAGGACCCCAACATGGTGACTGTCTTCCTGGTCACCCATCGGAGGGCTGGGGAGTTCATTGACGAGAGGGCGACGCAGGCATATGTACGTTCTATTCTTTATATTAATTTACTATAATTTAAAAAACAGAAAAATAGATATCAATATAGACTTTTGTAAACACTTAGACGTTAGCAAACATTGTTCTAGGCCGAGTTTCTTCGACTACAAGAGGAGGCGGCTGCTGCTGCTAGTACGCCAGCAGAGGGAGAGGCTGGTACTTCCTCCAGCCGTCTACAGCTCCATCGTCGGACGACCTCTAGATGACCGCTGTTGGTGGTCTTCAGAAGGGTACGTACTACGGTACGTGATCCTATGGCACCTATTTGGCTTCAGAGTCATCTCGGGCCCCTCTGTCAGTGCGCAGTCTAGGTTCGCAGGCGTCCTCACGAGCTAAGGATATTAGTCGTCAGATCGACGAGCTGCGTCACGAGTTGTAGCAGCAGATTTTTTATCACCATCGCAGAGCGACGATCCGACGATCCGATGATCACTGGACGATTTGATGCGGTCGAGCGCAGTATATAGGAGCTGATGAGTCTGCAGCAGGCTACAGCTGCCAGCTTGTACACGCCCATCGAGTCTATGGAGCGCACAGAGGGTAGATAGGTCGAGCTGGAGGGATCGCAGAGGACCATGTTTGTCTCACTTACTCAGATAAATACTTCGATTGAGGAGAATTCTCAGAGGATGGTGAGTACCCTTGCTGTGTATGCTGAGCAACTGCGAGAGCTGGAGCAGATATGTCCTCCGGTCCATCGACGGCGCCAACCCCAGACATTGTACTGCCTTCTACTGCCCCTATGGTGCAGCTCACATAGGAGCAGTATGAGTACATGCTATCTCAGATGTGAAGCAGGGGTCCTCAGTGATTTCATTGATTTTTTTATGAGTTGTATGTATTGGCACTATGGGCAAATTATTTATTGGTACACTTTTGTTTATACACTTGGTGGGAGACTTTTTATCATCTCCATTTTTATTTGACTCTATTGGATGTTTGTGATGATGTGTGTTTGTGAAGTGCAGTATGCAGGATTTGAATATATTTATGTTTGTGATGATATAAAGTGCAGTGTAAAGTGTAAAGTGCAGTGTAAAGTATAAAGTGCAGTGTGCAGTGTGCAGGATTTGAATATATTTTTATCATCTTCCATTTTCAGATTAGTGTTTAAACTGTATATAAAGTGCAGTGTGCAGGATTTAATAACTGCATTTTATTTTATTTTAATTTTTCAGCATATTAGCGACGGTTTGCGACATTTTGCGACAGATTTGCGACGCAAAAGTACGTCGCAAAGATGTATCTTCACGTCGCTAACTGCGATGGCCCGTCGCTAAACATCGCTCAACGTGCTGACGTGGCAAACCTTGCCATGTCACTACATGCGACGAATAGACGTCGCTAAGTTGGCGACGTACTGTAAATGTCGTCGAACGTCGCTAAGTTTGCAACATTTTAGCGTCATAGACTATTCGTCGCAACAGCGACGATTGGCGACAAACTTTTGTTCTGCGACTTGCTTTTCGACGACCTTCTTATTTCGTTGCTAATTACGTCGCTAAATAGATTTAGCGACGTATTTTTACTTATTAGCGACGTTTTTGGACGTTGCTAATTTAGCCTATTCTGGTAGTAGGCAAGATGGAATAAAATAAAAGGAAGGGAGGCTAACCTAGCTATAGTAGCTGCCATTAAACCCTATTTAGGCCTTGGGGGAAAGTCCAATAAGGTCTCAACTAGTCCTCTTGGTTAATTTTAAGTTAGGTTCAAGTTTGGAATCAAAAGGGTTAAATTTAAGCCTCTAACTTAACCAATCTAACAAGTGGGATTAGTCTAAACTCACTAAGTTAATTAGTGGAGTTTGTGGGCTATAACTAACTAATCTTGGAATCCCGCCTACAGTCTAAGCTATCCGGGTCACTGATACTAAGTTGGAACGAAACGAAACTCAAACCCGACTAAACAAATCCGTAAAATCAATATTAAAATATAAAAACTCCCAAAATATTAAAATATAAAAAATGACCAAAATCATAATATATCAACTTAAATATTATTAAAATAATCTAAAATTTACCAATTAATCAAAATCCTAAATAATTCAAAAGTCACAAAATGACCAAAATACCCTTAGCCCAAAAAGTTGTAAATAGTCATTCTAATCACATGGTTAGGTCCCATGGTCATGGCTAGTCTCTAGGCTCAACAGTTCTAGGGTTCACTAGCTAACACATCAAAATTATAATTCACCAATTTTAAATAGTATTAAATTAGTTAAAAATTCCCATAAATCATAAATCCTATTATTAAATAATAAACTTTTACAAAAGTTCAAAATTATCCTCATTTTAGAAAAGTGGGTGTTACATTTTTGAAGAAGTATGTATTGATTGGTAAACAGATTTGATTTGGATTGATTCTATGTTCTGTGAATTTTGGGTTGATTGGTGAGTTTGGTTTTACTCCTTCAAATTCGATTGATTCTAGAAATAAATAAGACTCATTGCAAATTCTTCTTCTTCATGCACGCATACTGTTCGACAAAATAGTTAGTTGAACCGGTCGTTAAACTTTTGGATTCGAGGACACCATAAGCAGAGCTTTTGACACAAATAAACTTTGGACTCATCTCCAGGACATCGCTCAGGTATTCTGATCTTGACTTCTACCACAACTTCGCTATTCTCTAGCTGCAAATGACTGTGTGCCATAGCCGGACCCTGAACCAATGAGCAAATCCTGTCTGACTGTCACGACCCGTTCCCAAATAATTGGGTCGAACCGAATCATGCCCAGCCTGCACCGTTGTTGAGACGGCGGCAGTAAGCTGTTCAATTAGCAGTAACCATAACAAACATCTATATTTGTCACAACTCTTTATTCGGGAAATAAAACTTTATTAACCTTTTGAAATAAATACAACTAGAATTTAAAAGTACTGAAAAAATGCTAAATTAAATAAATAGAGTTTTTCAATAAAACAACAAAACTGGGAAAAAGAAATCTATCTAAGCAGTCGGTCATCGGCCTCAGTCCCTGCGTCCTCCAATGGGGACTCTGGCAGCACTACGGGATACAGAACAGGGTCGTGTAGCTGCTGTACAACAGCTCAGCATCCTCAATATCCCCTAAAAATGTATCTCCAGTCAGGAGGGAGCAAAGTAATTCATGCTAATTTAAACAGTTAAAATAAATAATAGAATCATGCTCTTTTAAATAGTTTAGAAATGAACTGTTTTCTAGCAGTAAAACAGTGTGATTTGAATAGGCAATGAATATGACCGGCTTGGGTTGTACAGCTGTATCCTATTGATACGATACGGCTTATCCCCATGTGTATGAGGGATAAGCTAATACAGTTCTAAGTTATCAGTTGGATGTGGTCATAAACATTACACTATTCTTCCAGTTTCCAACAGTCAATCAGTTAGTGCTCTCCGAGAGAGTTTCGTGTTGCATCGTGGTTTAAACTTGCAGTAAAACGATTATTAAAATAACTGTAAACTAACACAAACTGCACTTGTCTCAAATGAACTGGACTGGAAAGTTGGAGACTTCGAGATGGGAATTTAGGATCGTCCTGAATTCCTACATCGAGAAATTGACTCAGAATCCAGGGTTACCAATCTAACTACGCTAGTTGAAATATCTAATTGTGTCCTAATCAATTTTAATTCTTTATTAACAAAACACGAACAAAAACACGATTATTGGTGCGTTGAATTAATAACGAGGGAAAGATCGTTTAAACTTTGTATTTTGGGAAAAACTCGTCGATACCAAATTAATTGATTAAAACTTTGTATTTTTATATTTATACATATAAAACTAAATTTCTTATTTTAGTGAGAAACACATGATCGTTGTTTAAATATTAAAACTTGTAAATTTGAATGTGAGAAAACTTTATTAATTTTTATATGAAAATAATTATCTATTTCGATTTACGCATACGCTAAAAGAACTCGCAAAAACCAGCAAATCAACAGAAAACCTACTACTAAATTACAAGTCACAGAGCCAACAACTAGCTGGGCTTATGCCCATTACAATTTATTCACGTAAATTGAAATAAGACAAAATGGTCGTTAGTTCTAAAACTTCCTATAATTAATTATGAGTAAAATTAAATGATAAAAATAAAATAAATATTTAATGAGTCTCAGATATGGTCCAGTCATCATTTAGGCTAATGCCTCAACGTCCGGGCGAAGCCGGTTTCGTTTGCACTTAGCCGGGGCCCATTGACCAATACGGTCGTCGCCCAAAAACCAAAATATTAATATTTTCCTAAAACCATTTTAAAATCATTTTAAAATATAATTAAATTTTTTAGAAAAATTCGGCAGCATTTCCTCTATTTTTGGTCAACCCAAAACTGGAAAAGTGTGCCAATATTTTCCTGCAAAATCCCAAACCAGGGAATCCAAAATATATATATAAATAACCACAACTATTTCCAAATTAATTCGGAACGACCCGAAATAAATTCGGAAACCGAAACCAACCCAAAATCGTCACAGCACAATATCGAAAAAATTGAAAATCAAATCATCCAGAAAACCATTTCCAAAAGTTTCGGAAATAAAGAAAACCAACTAACAGAGGCTTTTCGACGTTTCTCGGAAAATCTCGGGAACGACGTTCACCCAAAATCGAATTTTCCCAAAGGAAATTCGTGGACCAACATCATCGATACGGGGAGGGACGAACTACTGTGATTAACCAGGGATTACCCAAAATGACGAAATCCGAAGGGTTGCCTCGGACTCGGGACGCACAAATCCACAGGTCGGACTCGAAATCCAGCGAAGAGTGCTGGACAGGAGCTGTCCAGAACAGCGGGCAGGTCGGGGTGCCGGGGTCAGCGCCGGGTCGCGCAGATCGGCGACGGGAGCTCGGGGGTCGGCCGACGGGAGCTCGGGCCGGCGGGAACGTCGGGGCGGCTGCGGCAGAAGGCGCCGAGGGTCGGGCGCCGCTGGAGGCACGCACGAAGGCGCAGGCGGCCGGGTCGGGTGCCGGAGCTCGTATCCGGGGGGGGTGTTGGGCGAGTGGCGAGGGGGTGTTCTGGTGTGGAGAAAAGAGTGGTTAATTGTGGTGGAGTTTTCTTTGTGAGGAGTAGAGAGAGGGAGAGTTTTGAGTGCTCTGGAGAGAATGGGATGAGTGGGGAGAGAGGAAGAGTTGGGTTCTGGAGGTGGGAAGTGTGTGTGGTGTTATAAGGAGAAAAGGTGTTGTGCTGTGGTGAACGGGAGTAATTGTAGGGTGCGAGGAGTGTGGGAAAAAATAGAACGTGGGGTTAGGGATGAGAGGGATCTAGTCCAAACTTGGACCAGCTCCAAAAGCGAAATAATATTTTTTTTTAAAAACCAAATCTGATTTCAATGAATAGGACTTGGACTGGGTCTGGGTTCGGGAATCGGGTCCGGGCTCGAGTCTGGTCCGCAAATCAAAAACCCTAGATTTAATTTAAAATTATTTTAAAACTCATAAATACTACTAATAATGATAATAATATAATATTTAATATAATATCATCACACTAAAAATTGGGTTTCACAATCTTCCCTCCTTAGAAAATTTCGTCCTCAAAATTAAAGGCAGGGTTAGGGGTTACCTTAAGTCTCAAACAGGTACGGGTACTGCTCCCGCATCTGGTCTTCTCATTCCCAGGTCGACTCGCCTGGTGAGTTGTGCCGCCACATAACTCTGACTATCGGCGTCACGGTGTTCCTGGTTCTCTTCTCGCCTCTGTCCAATATCGCCACTGGCTTCTCCGGCACTGTGAGGCTGGGTCCAATCTCCAGCTTGAATGGTCCAAGATATGGCTCGGGTCCGGGATGTAGCGTCTCAATTGTGAAACGTGGAAGACGTTGTGGATGCCTTCGAGACTTGGGGGTAGAGCCACCCGATAAGCCACTTCTCCAATCCTGTTGAGTACTTCAAATGGACCAATATACCTGGGGCTTAACTTTTCTGCTCTGCCGAAACGGATTATTCCTCTGGTAGGAGAGATCTTCACAAATACACTGTCGCCTTCTTCAAACTCCAAAGGCCGTCGGCTGCTATCGGCCTAATGCTTCTGTCTGTCCTGGGCAATCCTGAGCTTGTCTCTGATCATTCTCATATTCTCTGCTGCTTCGGTCACCATCTCAAGTCCAAGCAACACTCGTTCTCCGACGTCGTCCCAAGCAAGTGGAGTGCGGCAACGACGTCCATAGAGTGCCTCGAATGGTGTCATACCGATGCTAGCTTCGTAGCGGTTGTTGTAAGAGAACTCTACCAAGTACAAATGGTCTTTCCAAGACCCTCCAAATTCTAAGACGCAGGATCTCAGCATATCTTCTAGCGTCTGGATTGTTCTCTCTGATTGTCCGTCAGTCTGGGGATGGTAGGCGGTGCTGAACTTTAGTTATGTTCCTAAACTGTCATGCAAACTCTTCCAAAAGTGAGAGGTAAATCTAGTATCTCTGTCAGATACGATACTTATCGGAACTCCATGAATTCGGTAGATGTGCCGCATGTACAGTACTGCCAACTTCTCGGTGGATAAACCAACCTTGAAGGGGATAAAGTGGGCTGACTTCGCCAGTCGGTCCACGATAACCCAAATGGCATCCTTTCTTTCTTGGGATCGAGGCAGTCCCAATACAAAATCCATTGTTATGTGCTCCCATTTCCATTCCAGAATGTCAAGCGGCTGCAATAATCCTGCTGGTCTCTGTCTGCTAGCTTTTACTTGTTGACAAATCAAACGTCTAGCCATATACCAGGATACGTCCTTCTTCATTCCGTACCACCACACTATAGTACGCATATCCGATATTTTATTGGCCCCAGGATGTATGGAATACTACGACTGGTGTGCTTCTTGCATCAGCTCATTCCTCAGTTCGCCAGTTGGTACGCAAAATCTCGTACCATTCTTCAGTGCTCCGTCGCTGGCGATTGAGAATCCTTTAAGTGTTCTACCAGCACTTGGCCTCTGAGTTTGTAAAGCGTCTCGTCTTGGAATTGTGCTTCCTTGACTCTGTCCATAAGACTTGAATGCACTTGCAATTACATCAATGATGATTCAGCTCCTGGTACGATGGCTTCTCTTTCCTGTTTCTTCATTTCTCTTCAGGCAGTACAATCTCCAATCCAAGCTTCTCTATGTCCTCCAGCAAATGACGCTCCTTGGTCAAGAACATTGCCATCGGGTATCAACTAAGTGCATCTGCAACAACATTAGCCTTACCTGGATGATACTGCAGGTTGATGTCAAAATCCTTATCAGCTCCAGCCATCGTCTCTGTCTCATGTTAAGCTCCTTCTGAGTGAAAATATATTTCAGACTTTTGTGGTTTGTAAATATTTCCACTCTCTCTCCATAAAGGTAGTGCTTCCATAGCTTCAATGCAAATATCACCGCTGCAAGCTCCAAATCATGTGTGGGATAGTTCTTCTCATGAGTCCGTAATTGCCTAGATGCATAAGCAATTACTTTCCATGTTGTTGAAGAACGCAGTCCAATCCCTTACCGAAAGCATCACTATAGATTGAGAATCCGCCGGTACCTGCGGGTAGCGTAAGTATCGGCGCTGTTGTGAGCCTCTTCTTCAGTTCCTCAAAAGCTGACTGGCAAGCTTCAGACCAAATGAATTCCTCGTTCTTCCTGGTAAGCTTCGTCATTGGTTCAGCAATCTTGGAGAAATCCTTCACAAACTTCCGGTAGTAGCCAGCTAAACCCAAAAGCTTCTGATCTCTACAACCGAGCTTGGTGCAGTCCACTTCTCAATAGCAGCTATCTTCTTTGGATCCACCAAAATTCCTTTTTCTGTGACAACATAGCCCAAAAATTCCACATTGTCTAAAAATAATTCATATTTGGATAGCTTACCATAGAGCTTCTCCTTCCTCAAGGTGCTCAGCACTTTTTTCAGGTGTTCTTCATGCTCTTCCTCAGTCTTCGAGTAGATCAGTATGTCATCGATGAAGACAACAACAAACTGATCCAGATATTCATGAAAAACCTTGTTCATGAGGTTCATGAATACTGCGGGAGCATTCGTCAGTCCAAACGGTATGACCAAGAATTTAAATTGCCCATACTTGGTGTTGAACGCCGTCTTGGGAATATCCTCCTTCCTGACCTTGATTTGATGGTAGCCCGATCTGAGATCTATCTTTAAAAATACCTTGGCTCCACTCAGTTGATCAAACAGGTCGTCGATCCGGGGCAGAGGGTACTTGTTCTTGATAGTGATGTTGTTCAGCGCCCGGTAGTCAATGCACATCCGTACGGTTCCATCCTTCTTGAGCACGAACAAAACTGGTGCTCCCAGGGTGAAGCCCCGTCTCTGATAAATCCTTGTGCCTTCAGCTCGTCAATCTGATCCTTCATCTCCTTTGCCTCCTTGGGGTTGACTCTGTAGCATCTCCGAGAAATAGAGGAAGAGCCGGGTACTAGATCGATGGTGAATTCTACACCTCGATCCGGCGGCAATCCTGGAAGACTATCTGGAAAGATGTCCATGAATTCTGCGATGATAGGGTGAGAAGGCCCGGGTTCTTCGGTGATTGAGGAGTAGGTAACACTCTTCATGTCCTCCCGAGATCGAGAGATTTCAAACTCCGGTTCTCCTGGTGGGCTGAAGATTATACATCCTCGGTGACAATCTATCAGCGCATGATGTTCACTTAACCAGTCCATCCCTAGGACTACATCATAGTTGGGCAGGGGCATCACTAGTAAGGGTATTAAGAACTGATGGCCTGAGATAGTGATGGTACAGTTACAAGCCTCGATGATGGGTATTGGTCCACCACCAGTCATAACTCTACTAATCACCTTGCTAAGTCCCGTATCTAGGTGGTGTGCAGAAATAAACTCTGATGATATGAAACTATATGATGCACTCGAATCAAATAATGCTAGAGCAGGATGTGAAAATACATAAATGGAACCTGTGATGACATCAGCGGTGGGTTCCTGCTCTGGTTCCTGCTCATCTGCTGCTAGGGCAAAAGCTCGTCCGGTCTTCTGCTGGTGTTGTCTGAACCATTATCGCTGAGTGGGTAGGGGAGCTCTTTGTAGAGTTGCTCCGATTCGGTGGACTGACGAGGGACAGTCCCTCACTTGGTGGGTGGCAGACCCATAGACTAGGCAGTGTCCTAGCTTCTTCCTGCATATGTTCGACTGATGTCCTGGCCTCTTGTAAAAATCACAGATAGGGATCTGCTTCTGAGGCGCTCTGTCATTTGTCCTTGCCTGATGGTGCTGCTGCTGGTGGTGCGAAGGCCTGTTGTTGTTGTTAGGCCCCTTCTGGTTACCCTGGAAGTTGCTAGTTCCAGGATACTCCCTCTTGGATCGAGAAGGCTGGCTCTTCTCCACGTCCTGAGCTCGTATCAGGATCCTCTCATAAGTCTTGGTGCCACCTGCGACCACAGGGGTGCGAATCTCTTCTCTTAATCCATACCTGAATCGTTCAGCACGATCCTTGGGGTCAGCTACCAGGTTCTGGGCAAAACGGCTAAGTCGGCCGAACTCTGCCGCATATTCGCTGACCGTCATATTCCCTTGCTTTAGGTCCTGGAATTGCCTTTCCATCTCCCGTATCTCTGATTGGGAAGAACTTCCTGCGAAACAGCCTCTTGAAGGTGTCCCAGTCGAGCTGCTTGTCCTGGAGTCGGGGTTCATTCCGATACCAGATGCTCGCCACATCCTGTAGCTGGAGTCCTACCGCTTCGGTCTTGAGGTCCTCTGGGAGTCGAGCGACGCTCAAGAGACGCTCCATGCTGTCTAGCCATTCATCGGCGTAGATGATACCCTCGGTTCTTTTGAAAGGTCGAGGGCCTTGCTTCTTAAAGCTCTCTATATCTCCGACCTTCATGTTATAATACGCCTCTAATCAAAAGAATGGCCTTAAGGATATAAATCTTAACTCCTGAATTATGCTTACCTTGGCAGGTCGTGGCTCCAAAGAAGTGGTTCCTCCTCTTTCGGGGGAAGCCATAGCCATATTGTGGGCATTCTCCATGCCTTCTCTCATGATCGCGGTCTGCTCGCGATGGGCTTCAGCTTGGGGTGCAGTTGTTCTCGGTGAGCTTCTGCTTGAGCTCTCTGCGCTTCAAGCACTCCTCGTAGCATACCCACTAGATCAGTGGGATCCACGGGCACTGGTGGGGCAGCTGGTACGGACACTACCGCAGGGATCTGCAGCTCAGCCCGGGGAAGTGTAGGGTTCGCCGCTTGAGAAGTAGTGGCGTAAGCGCCGCGGAGTGCTGGAGATTGATGGGGACGGTCGGTCAGCGCAACGGTGAAGGGTCTGGACATGCTGGGGGAGATGGGGTGTGTTCAGATGATGACACCTCATCGCCAGCAGGGGTGGTTTTTCTTGGTCATAATCTGGAAGGTTTAGGGTACAAACATGAGCAAGGTATCCTACCAGTCTACAATCAACAAAAATATTTATTTATATATAATTCGGACCTATGCTGTGACAAATTAATGTTCTAGTTTTCTAATTGTTTCTAGGTATGTTTTCCTAAGTTGTTGTATGGACCTGCATGGGCCACCACTAAAAATATGTCACGACCCGATCCCAAATAATTGGGTCGAACCGGGTCATGTCCAGCCTGCACCGTTGTTAAGATGATGGCAGTAAGCTGTTCTATTAGCAGGTAACCATAACAACAACATCTATATTTGTCACAACTCTTTATTCGGGAAATGAAACTTTATTAACCTTTTGAAATAAATACAACTGGAATTTAAAAGTACTAAAAAAATGTTAAATTCACATAAACAGAGTTTTTCAATAAAACAACAAAACTGGGAAAAAGAAATCTATCTAAGCAGTGGCTCATCGGCCTCAGTCCCTGCGTCCTCCAATGGGACTCTGGCAGCACTATGGGATACAGAACAGGGTCGTAGTAGCTGCTGTACAACAGCTCAACATCCTCAATATTCCCTAAAAATGTATCTCCAATCAGGAGGAAGCAAAGTACAATTCATGCTAATTTAAACAGTTAAAATAAATAATAGAATCATGCACTTTTAAACAGTTTAGAAATGAACAGTTTTCTAGCAGTAAAACAGTGTGATTTGAGTAGGCAATGAATATGACCGGCTTGGGTTGTACAGTTGTATCCTATTGGTACGATACGGCTTATCCCCGTGTGTATGAGGGGTAAGCTAATACAGTTCTAAGTTATCAGTTGGATGTGGTCATAAATATTACATATTCCCCCAGTTCCCAACAGTCAATCAGTCAGTGCTCTTCGAGAGAGTTTCGTGTTGCATCGTGGTTTAAACTTGTAGTAAAACGATTATTAAAATAACTGTAAACTAACACAAACTGCACTTGCCTCAAATGAACTGGACTGGAAAGTTGGAGACTTCGAGATGTGAATTTAGGATCGTCCCGAATTCCTACATTCGAGAAATTGACTCAGAATCCAGGGTTACCAATCTAACTACGCTAGTTGAAATCTCTAATCGTGTCCTAATCAATTTTAATTCTTTATTAACAAACACGAACAAAAATACGATTATTGGTGCGTTGAATTAATAACGAGGGAAAGATCGTTTAAACTTTGTATTTTGAAAAAAACTCGTCGATACCAAATTAATTGATTAAAACTTTGTATTTTCATATTTATACATATAAAACTAAATTTCTTATTTTAATGAGAACACATGATCGTTGTTTAAATATTAAAACTTGTAAATTTGAATGTGAGAAAACTTTATTAATTTTTATACGAAAATAATTATCTATTTCGATTTACGCGTACGCTAAAAGAACTCGCAAAAACCAGCAAATCAACAGAAAACCTACGCTACTAAATTACAAGTCACAGAGCCAACAACCAGCTGGGCTTATGCCCATTACAATTTATTTACATAAATTGAAATAAGACAAAATGGTCGTTAGTTCTTAAACTTCCTATAATTAATTATGAGTAAAATTAAATGATAAAAATAAAGTAAATATTTAATGAGTCTCAGATATGGTCCAATCATCATTTAGGCTAATGCCTCAACGTCCGGGCGAAGCCGGTTTCGTTTGCACTTAGCCGGGGCCCATTGACCAATACGGTCGTCGCCCAAAAACCAAAATATTAATATTTTTCGAAAACCATTTTAAAATCATTTTAAAATATAATTAAATTTTTTACAAAAATCCGGCAGCATTTCCTCTATTTTTGGTCAACCCAAAAACTGGGAAAGTATGCCAATATTTTCCTGCAAAATCCCAAACCAGGGAATCCTAAAATATATATTATATAAATAACCACAACCATTTCCAAATTAATTCGGAACGACCCGAAACGAATTCGGGAAACCGAAACCAACCCAAAATCGTCACAGCACAATATCGGAAAAATTCGAAAATCAAATCATCCAGAAAACCATTTCCAAAAGTTTCGGAAATAAAGAAAACCAACTAACAGAAGCTTTTCGACGTTTCTCGAAAAATCTCGGGAACGACGTTCATCCAAAATCGAATTTTCCCAAAGGAAATTCATGGACCAACTCATCATCGACACGGGGAGGGACTAACTACTGTGATTAACAAGGGATTACCAAAATGACAGAATCCGAAGGGTTGCCTCGGACTCGGGACGCACAAATCCACAAGTCGGACTCGAAATCCAGCGAAGAGTGCTGGACAGGAGTTGTCCAGAACAGCGAGCAGTCTCGGGGTGCGCGGGGTCAGCGCTGGGTCACGTGGATCGACGACGGGAGCTCGGGGGTCGATCGATGAGAGCTCGGGCTGGCAGGGAACGCCGAGGCGGCTGCGGCAGAAGGCGCCGAGGGTCAGGCGCTGCTGGGAGGCGCGCACGGGGGCGCAGGCGGGGGTCGGGTGTCGGAGCTCGGATCCGGGGGCGGGGTGTTGGGCGAGTGGCCGAGAGGGCTGTTCTGGTGTGGGGAAAAAGAGTGGTTAATGGTGGTAGAGTTTTCTTTGTGAGGAGTAGAGAGAGGGGAGAGTTTTGAGTGCTCTGGAGAGAATGGGATGAGGGAGAGAGGGAGAGTTGGGTTCTGGTGGTGGGAAGTGTGTGTGGTGTTATAAGAAGAAAAGGTGTTATGCTGTGGTGAACGGAAGTAATTGTAGGGTGCGAGGAGTGTGGGAAAAAATAGAACGTGGGGTTAGGGATAAGAGGGATCTGGTCCAAACTTGGACCAGCTCGAAAAGCAAAATAATATTTTTTTAAAAAAAAACCAAATCAGATTTCAAAGAATAGGACCTGGACTGGGTCTGGGTTCGGGAATCGGGTCCGGGCTCGAGTCTGGTCCGCAAATCAAAAACCCTAGATTTAATTTTGAAATTAATTTTAAAACTCATAAATACTACTAATAATGATAATAATAATATTTTAATATTAATAATCATCACACTATAAAACTGGGTTTCACACTGACACAGTAGAGGGGGACAATGTGTCCATAGAAGGACAGTCAGGAATTATAGATTGTCTTGTAGTTATAACTTTTCAATTAATTGACCATTAGTTTAGGTCGAGTAAGGTTGGTCTGAGTATTAATTCGAATAGATGTGCCATAGAAGAACTGTGAGTTAGTTTCCTAGTTCAGTGAAGCCAAGGCCATTTTGGGTTTGAACTGAATATTTGAACTACTAGGTCCAAGAAGATTGACATTGCACTTGACCGTTTTGCTTTAGGAATTCCTAAAATGGAACTGGATTTAGTTGTAGCTTTGTTAGATTAAGCAGAGGTGATGTATGGACTGCACTTTGGGCCGAGAAGTGGGCCTTGGCCATAAAAACATATGTTAGACTAGAACATGTAGTGTGTAGATGGGCTGGGTCCATTAATAGTGGATCATATTCACAGGCCAATAGATTAGTGTAGCTGTGGATTTAATTAAGTGTTAGGCTTAATTAATAGTTAAGAGTTGATATCTAAATAGTATGGATAAGTTGGTTAGGGATTAGTAATATGGAGTGGTAGTGTAATTCCAAATTCTATCTTTTCCCAACTTTTTAGGTGATTTAGAAGACTTGGACAAAACCCGAAAACTAGACAAGTACATGTACACAATATTACCATCATTGCATGTATTGCTCATACACAGTCATCGTGTCTTTATCAACTTGTTCTCGATTGTTTGCTTGCATTGTTTCTCATGTCAGGTAGGGGACGTACTAAGACATATGATTGACTAATATTGGATAAATATTGCCTGATAGCTTATACTGTATGTCTGATATCCATTACATACGTGACTGATAGTACTGTCGTCAGATATGCCTGATTAGTGTTTGATAGCATTGTCATCAGACATGCCTGATTTACATGACTGATAGCATATTCTATGTACCTGATTACATATTAGTCCCCACATGTTGATAACGTCAAATTGCACATGTACATATAGCTAGTGCATACTTTATATTCATCATGCTCTCTGTCTTTCAGTTACATTTTGCTACTATTCCATTGATCTTCTATGGTGAGTTTTATTGAGTTACATTGTGCTTTGCTCCATCCTGACTGGACTGTTGATTACAGGTGAGATTGATCCCTTAGACTGTCATGGCTAGCAGCAGAGATCCCCGGACATTGAGATGTAGATTCATATATAGGAGATTGATTGGATGTATCTGAGTATATGTTGTTGCTAGATAGTTTTATTTTTTACCGGCTTTGTACTCGATCATTCATGTATAAGCTTGTAATAATTGTATAGTGATCCGTGATGATTGGTAGTGGATAACTCGTGATAGACGCTGTGATGAGAATATATATATGATGATTAGACCAGACGGTTGACTACCGTTGTCAACGACAGTATAGGCCGGGCATGAATCGACCCGTACCCGATTATTCGAGCGGGGCGTGACATTTTTGTGGTGGCCCATGCAGGTCGATCTAATGGTTCTTAGTACTAGAGTACCATTGGGAGCCTGCAAAATAGGAAACTCATCACATCATAGAACCGATTGTATGGTTGAGTATGTTCTACTATTTATAGTAATTTCAAAAAAAATTTCTATGCCTTATAGTCTTCACTACAAAAGTCGTGATTACATTTCCATAACTTTTTGGGGATTATCCTCTCCCACAACATTATCAGATTATAACACCCTTAGGATCTGAGCTTTCTTGCTACTTAGAGATTAAAGTCAGAGTTTTCAAACTCCTCTTTTAGCAAGGCTATTCATGGACTATTTCAATTTCTCAATTAGTTTAATTAGAATCTACTTCTCTTCCTCTATTTAGAACCCAAAACCATTCACTATTTAGAATTTTAACTCCTTATTTAGAAAGTTTGTTGAATCTCTTAATAGCCATTTCAAACTTCTCCATTGGTTTTGGTTAAGAAATCCCATTTGAATTTTCTCTAACCATTCCAAACCCAAGTATTGCATTTTAAATCATAGAGCTCATACATTAGCTATTTGGTCCAATCTTTTCCCCAAACCTTTTTATTGGCCGTACGGAATTATTTTCCAAAATAATTTCAGTATATGACAATATTCCCTAAGCATTTTCAAGAGCCAAAACAATTTCATTCATTGGTTCTTCCACTCAAAACTTCATCGTTTATATTCCCAGAATCTGACTCAATTAGCCATAGTCGGATTTTGACCAAATTTTGTGGCTATAAGCTCCTAACCTCCACCATTGAGTATTAGATAAAGGTTGAAAGAACGAGTATCACTTCCGGCTTTAATCAATTCTGATGACTCTTTTTTCCTATTGATAGTCGATCCCTTGTTCTCAAGAACAAATATTACACTGATACTATATATCCTTCCTAGTGTGGTTGAATCTCTTTTAAATCAGGACAACCTGTTCGAATTTGAATTATCAAGATGCTCTTTGAGGCTTCCATGGATAAAGTTGAAAGAATCTTCGGTGACCTACTATGGCATGACAGCTGCACACTGTCGCCATTTATCTGAATCATGAAAACTAAGGTCCACTGCAGCCAGCAGCGCACTGGCGAGATAGGAGATCTAATTCGAAGTGATTTCAGGTATATATAGGTTTTCGGATACTATTGAGACTATGTCCTAGATACACCATGTTTCGACTACTTGAGATGTTCTGTCAATATCATTTGGAAATGTGTAAAGTTGATAGAGTATTCAGTGCCAATCATTCTTTAGTCATGGAGCCAAGAGTTCACTGTAGCCAAGTGTACACTGTCGGGGCATGAATTTTAGGTAAAATAACTTCGGATATGTTTCGGGTATTATTGAGGCTATATACATATCCTAGATTTACACTTTGGCCTCTTATCACCATTAAGAAACCATATCAGGATTATTTTTGATCTATTTGATTTCCTCATCTTCGGGATTTGACCATCATTTGATTATTAATGGAAACAAATTATCAGACTTCATTTCTATCTTGGTCCTGGTCATGTTATTTGATTACCTTCATCATGGTGCCTAAATTTTGACTTTCAATCAAATCTAGACCAACTATTCTTAAATCATGCTTATACGATTTTTCGATCATGACTAGATCTTCATCATGCCTATTTTGGCATTAATCATGCCTAAATGATTTTTCTCTAATTCGTGACTAGGCTTTCATTCTATCCTTGATCGTGCCTTATGAATTTTGATTTTGACTTTGTCATGACTCGACCTCTAATCATGCCTTATGGTCTTTTGATCATGACTTGATCATATCATACCCATATGATCTGGATTTTACTGAATTATTAATTTAATCAGATCGTGCATAAACGATTTAAGCATCCCTTGACTTCATTCTAAATTTGATTTTGTTTTACTCATGCCTAGATTTGATTTCTGACTATTTCTGAATTACTATTCGATCGTACTATTTCCATAATCAATTGTGCTTTGGCAGTTTGATTCTATCAGTTGTCGTGACTATATCTATCGTGTCTAACTA
Organism: Iris pallida; assembly: GCA_029216955.1. Classification (NCBI taxonomy): domain Eukaryota; kingdom Viridiplantae; phylum Streptophyta; class Magnoliopsida; order Asparagales; family Iridaceae; genus Iris; species Iris pallida. Next base: position 10,837,476 of record JANAVB010027999.1, on the reverse strand, counting down.
ACTTTAACCCTATCATGGTGTTGATCATGCTTAGTACTCGATCTGACCAAGATGGATTATGATAGTGTCTAAATTTCAAATTGTTTCTTCATCGTGCCATGATTCACCATCCTCGAATTTCTAAATTTCTTTCGTATATGGAATTTTAATTATTTATATTTTGATTTTATTTTGTAACTTTTGGTTTCATCATCTTCGAAAATTTATGTACTTGGATGTTCATAATCGTGCTATTTGTACGATTTAAAATTTCGAGGACGAAATTTTTGTAAGGTGGGTAGATTTGTAACTCCACTTTTTCTAAGTAATAAATTTGAATATTCTTCTATGATTTTATATCCTTATTTTATTATCTTAACTAGATATAACTTATCATTTTCTAACTATTTTACTAAAACATTTATTAGAGTATATGCCATTATTAAAATTGGTTATTTGATTTTCCTAAATGTTCTACTTAATCGTTGATTTATTCAATTAAGATACTATTGCTAATTCTCCTTAATATTCCTTGATCTTTTTCGAACATCTCATCTGGGCCAAGACAGCCAATTTGAGCCCATCATCATACTTACTTAAACCCAACTCCTTCTCAACGTTTACTCACCACTCATTCATTCAAACTTTCATTTTTCCAATTCTTCCCTCCTTTTCCTCTATCACTCGATTCAGAGACGACGACGACGAGCCTGCAGCACCGTCCGCGCCGGAGGAAGACCAAGCTTCAGAGAATTCGTTTCCTCAACCGCCTAACAACTTCTCAACTGCCTAACCATTTCCTAACTAACTCTAACCGTTTCGTAATCGCCCCGCTCAACCGCCTGCCCGCTCAACCGCCTGCCCGCTTGACCGTGCAACCGCCTATTCGTCGCCGCTGCGGCTATATAAGGACCCCTAGACCCTTCCTTCTCTACCACTCTTTATAGCGGCGAAGCCCTGCAGAATTTTCCACTCAACCGCCCTTCTTCTCCGTCTTCAAAGCTTCGAAGAAGCAGCCACGGCGTTCTCCTCATCAGTAGGTTCTTTATTACAAATTGTTCTTCCTTTCTCGATTAATATTGTTCTTCGATTGGTGACATTCGATTTGCTGAATTGGAGTAACAGAACACTCCATCGGTGGGACGAGAACCGTGATCGTATCCTTGATCATGACGGTTGATCCATTGATCTAGTAAGTTGTTCGTTCTTCGAACTCCATTCCTTCTCTGTTAGATAGATCAATCGCTCATGATCGGTGTTGTGTTGATCAGAACTTTAGCAATGTGTTAATTTCGATCGAACTCCATATTGATCCGACCAATCATAGTAGGATCGAACTCGGCAGTAGATCGGTAAGTTCTTCGACTTCCTTGCAAATCTTTGGAAACATTCAAATTCTTTTTTTTGGTGTAATCGTTTTTGAAGAAGTATGTATTGATTGGTGAACAGATTTGATTTGGATTGATTCTATGTTCTGTGAATTTTGGGTTGATTGGTGAGTTTGGTTTTACTCCTTCAAATTCGATTGATTCCAGAAACAAATAAGACTCGTTGAAAATTCTTCTTGTTCATGCACGTGTATTGTTCGATGAAATGGGTAGTTGAACCGATCATCA